>QTSX02000712.1:203190-542991 GCA_014839935.2 Entomophthora muscae
AAGCAATGATGCCAATTATGACAGAGATAATAGATTAGAATTTCAGCAGCCAGCTTCATAAATTAGCAGTATAAAAATCAATGATGCCAATTGTGGTGGAGCCCGAGGATATGAATTACAGCAGCCAAACACCATAAATTGGTAGTATAAAATACGTGTATATTGAACCAGCAGTAGACTACTGACTTGCAACAAAATACCAGCCAATGATAAGTGCTGACCCAGCACTTAGCTAGTACATGATTTGCCACCACACCAACTGAAAATTATTGCAAGCGCCAAAGCGCCGCTCTACTTTTACATCAAGCGCTGAGGCACTGGGTTTGATTCCCCATTATCTCATATTCCTGTATTAATTATATTATTAAGCATTGAACCTGAAGTATGTTCAGGATAGTAGGAAGTGATCCTGAAGCAACTAAACTATTCCACACCAGCAAGGGCCACCTGTGCTGGGTGAAGATGAAAATGTACTATTGGTTGACGTGCAATAGGCACCAAACCTATATTACTAATTACCCAAATCAGGGGTGTGTTAGAATGTCCTAGAAGACATTGCTGGCAGCCCAGGGATTAACCTTTGGGAAGGTATAAGAAGAATTAATCAATTACAATAAAATCATCTTTTAATCTTGTTGACCCTTATCTTAATCTTTAAGTACTTCTATGTGATCAGAAGCCATTCCTTGACAATAATCATGTTTTCATTTGATCCTGGCTCTTCTGATACAATACTACTCATATCCTCACATATTACTGTATCCAAGCCAATGCGCTGTGCCTTATAATATCAAATAATTGTGGTGCTGTAATGCAAAAAGCGCATCACCTTGCTTCCATTTTATGCAAAGAAGGAGGTAATGGTACTGGGATCTTTTAGGAGGGGGCTTGGTAGGCAGCAGGAGGAAATCAATTAGATGGGACAGACCAATCTTTGGGTGGTCCAGACCCAAGAAAATAGGAGCAATTGGGATGGGTGAGATGGTCAATAGCCTGATTGGCTAGTTAAACCTCATAAGATAACAGGGGCAATGTTCCCATTGCTGGTCAAAAATGACGTCATAACCAGGATGCCCTTGAAATAATTTTCTGCAGGCTGAGGGTCCACCAGGCCAGGAAAAATAATTGGCCAAGATTTCAATATGTGCGGAACCTTGCAACCAAATTCTCCAGGCTATGGGATAGACAGACCTGGTGTATTTGGGTGAGCCATGTTTTCCTGTTGAGCTGCCAGTTATCTTAGTTAAGGTCTGCACCAGGAAAGCAGGCAATCCAGCCAGATTAGCATCTCCTGTGTAGTTGGGAGAGATTCCAAAGATACAGGGGTTTTTTCTTGAGCAAAAGCCAGTATAAACACTCATCGACAGTGTGTGCAAGATCCTCCAGGTTGTGCAGGGGTTGTGCCTGAACGCTGGCTGCCTTTTAGATTGGCCTAGGGAAAATATCCCTATCCAAAGCCAACAAGACCCCCTGGAACTTTACAATTCTACTGCCAGTGTTGGATTACAGGTAATATCTCTAAATTAGGAGCCTAGCCAATTCCAAAGTGATGACCCCTTAATTAGTTATTTGTTGCTCACACCATACTTGGATCCCACCACAATGCCACTCCCTTGTGGCCCAATAGCTAATCCCCACTCTTCTCAATAAAGATCATCTTATTACATATCCTTTTTCTGTCCTCTCTTTGGATTGCTGTCTTCCCCCAACACACATACTGAATTATAACTAGTTCAGTTGCAACATTAGGGAAAGGAAATGTATCATTTGCTTTTATTCTCAACCTTGACACAAAATGAACAAATTAAAGTTTCGAATTAGATATAACTGAACTTAGACCCAACTGGAATATAAAATACCGCTTTTTACATGGGAATTGATATATAATTGTATTTTTAGATTATCAATATAAATTATGATTTGTATATAAAGACGATTAATTACCAAAAGTTAAGAAGTTTATAATTGAAGGTATTCACACAAAATATAAACTCATTTCGGACTGAGTGTTGTATAATAAAATGATAATATGGTAAAACCTAATCAAGGTAGGGGCGCAGATTTTTCGGTACTGGCGGAATGTAAGAGTATGTCTTATATACAAATGTCGCTAGCAAAAGGTACCAGAAAGTAACAAGGTAAAACTCAGGCTTCAGATACCACCCTCTTCATCTAAAAAAGTAAAATTTAAGTAGATGCCAAGTTGTTTTAAAAAAGTCTGAGTAAAGGAGACTTTTTACCTTGGCCATTTTGAGGAATAAACAAACCCGCCCAGCTGTAAAATTGAAATATGATTCTTTTTAAATCATATTGCTTGACTAAGTCGTGATTTTGTGAGGGAGCTGGGGCTATCCAGTTCTGTGATGCAGCTGATTGCGTCAGCTCAGTAATATTTTCTTCATCCTCTTCTTTTATACTATCCATGAGGGTAATACAAGTCATTTTTCTTCTGTAGCGCTCGGCTTTTGGATAAAGGTTTACTGGGGTATGTGTTCGATAAAGGCAGAACCCCATTTCGGTCAAGGAAAACTTTGTGCGGGGTTTTCTACAATCCTTGCATGACACTTTGAATTTTTTACATTGAATGGTTCTGTCCCAATAAAAGTCGCTGGATCCGTCACAATAGATATATAAAGAAGCTCTATAAAAGCGGTTTGGCGAATAGATACTTCCTGATTTTTCTCTTTAAACAACCTGTATCTAAAAATCAATACTGCTTTAAAAGTGATTCATTACCCAAGTTTACTTCGTCTTCGATTGCTTTACGGGTATGGGTAGAGTTAACCCGGAACTGTAATAGTTGAGATATTGGGGTTCTGGTCGTAGCAAAACAAGTCCGCATCCTGTTTAGTTGAACTCGCTTAAAAAATTCAGGAGTAAAAGCTGCTTTCAGATTAACTGTCTGGTAGGTTTGGCTGTTATCCTCAGGGCCAAGGTGCTTCACTTCACCGCTGTCAAAAAAGCTTAACATGTCTAATATTTTTCAATGAGAATATGAGCTTGATGCGTTAATCTCAGACTTTTCTGTTAGTTAAAAGTTAACACCAAAGGGTTAAGTTAAAATGACCTAGTCGCTTTGAGAGTAAATTAAATAAATCGGTTAAACCGATGGGCTTTTACTGGCGAAAACTGAAGTAGGAGTGAGTATAAAATTAAACCTCCAGCACCGCAACTTTACACATGCCAACTTGTAGATGGCTAAATCAAATCGAAAATTTACCATCACAGGCTCAACGGTCCTAGTGTGTGGTAGCTTGGGTTGTAATTCGCATGATTTGATTTCCAAATTCGACTCATTCATGTTTTTTAATTAAGCTCTTCATTTTTCACCACATTAAATAATACACAAAATCAAGGTTCACTTTTTTCTATCAAAGTGATTAAAATAATGGAGCTAAATTTTTGTTTCACTTGAGAAAAAGAGAAATCAATTTACATTTCATGTAACTACATGGCTGATTATAGTATGGAACTATCCTTTTCATTTGGTTTGTTAGAATTTATTTTATTTAGATTTCTATTTATCTTATAAGTTGCTAAGCAAATGATTTAATTTGGTCTCCAACTGCCCCATTTACTGATATAGTACTTCTTAAAAGTAAATTATTAAAAAAATGTATCATTAATGTGCTGTATAAGCAGGATTCTGTGAGGGGGAAATAAAGTGATACTAGATAATAATGTTATATCAGGGCCCTCCCCCAATCCTGCCCTTCACTGGCTGGTGAGCTGACATGAGGTTGGAGCTTGGGGGGCTAGATACAGAAAAGGCTCTCACTTCAGAAGATATGACATTACATACCCTGTAAGGGTACATCTTCTCAGGTGAGAAACAACAGAGTCCATGAGTCCAGAGATTTTCAGATAAGCTAGGCTCAAATAGCCTTGTAAAGTTTTAGGTGTCATACTAGAATGTATAGCTGCTTTATCTACCTTGGATGTAAGAAGTGAAGAGAAAAGAAGTTTCATGAATAACTATATATTAGACTGGTTGTCTATGTAAAAAAGTCTTGAGATTTATCTTTTCCAGTAAACAGATAATGTCATCTTAACTGAAATTGCCCATTTCCGGAAGAAAGCACCCAAGAAGGTATCCCAAAAAAACCATGAAGAGTCTGGCTGATCTAGACTAACAAGTGGTCAAAAATAGGTTGCAGCAAAGTGTGTGTGGGTTATGCTGTAGTGAATCCTGATATTCATGCATTATCAATTTTGCCTTTAGCAGAGTCACATTTTGAGTGCAAAATACTTCAGTTCCTTTTCTTGACTCAAAATGGGTTTCACTTCAAATTGGGTGAAGGGCTCATTTACATTCTGACTGGTGTCATGAGTGATTTTTGACCAATTTATGAGAGTGACCAGTGATCTATCTGTTTTTCTACTGTTTTGTGATAAACATTTGCCATGTAAGAATCATTTAGATTCATACAATAAAATTAAGCTCTACTCACACTTTTTATTTATGGTTATTTTTGTACTTTGGCATCACCTCCTTAGTTTTAGCTAGAAGAGATTTCTGATAATCATCATTACTCTGGCCTTAAGGTAAATTCTTTATTCATCCTTGGAAATTAACCTCCAGCTTAGTACAAAACCAATCCTACTGTTAGGATTTTCTGTTGTGTCCCTTGGCCATGCCCAAGTACACAACATTTGCTAATTTTGTCAAACAAATCAAAAAATGCTTGAAGACCTCAAAAACATGTAATTTGGTGCTTTTTGGCACCAAAATTAATTTATGACACCATAAAATTTTCAGTAACTTCTGGGGCTTGGTGACAAAAATTGAGGCCTGCAACATTATTGCCAAATCCCAATTCTAATATTGATTCACAATTCCCTAGAACTATTCTAGTAGTTCAATAAGAACTATAATGTTAAACCTAATATCAAGTTTTAAAGTTTGAAGATAATTATCCCCCAAAGTTAAAGTTTCTTATTGCTTACATGCCTGTGCAGTACCTCACAGTTTGTAACTTTGATTTTGTGGTTTCTGCGCCTTCTGCACTGATTTTGGAACCCTCCTTCAATTTTGAAATTGAAAAAATCATGGAACTGATTTGTGAGATTGTTTATTTACAAAAACCAGTCATAATTTCTCAAACAATTTTATTCTTATGCTATGCCCCAGCTTTCTTTGGCTGTATTGTCCCTCTGCCTTTGCTAAGAGGTTTCTGTCTGCAAATTTCAACTTAGCAATTTTTGTTAATTTTAAATTCCTTGATGATTTGGCATTTTATTTCCCATTTTGTTAGTTTTTCAGAATTTTAAAAAAAACTCCACCATGACATCCAGGATCACTCATATCAATACCTTAGTTTTAGAGTCTCTTAGATCTTTAAAAAACTTGAAATTATAAACTGAATCTGATAATAATAACCCATAACAAACTGGTTGTTGGGAAAGTAGTTTAAAAGCCAATAAATTATTTTTCTTTTCCCCTTCAACTTGAAAGTATTAATTTTCTGCCCACATTAGTCTCAATTTTATTCTCAGAGACTGATCCATCTTTCATATTGAATATTCAAGATGAAAAATTATTAGTTTTGAGTCAAAAAGATTAGCTGGGTCAATCTAATATTATCTACCTACAAATGTAGCCATGTTTTGTTCCATAGACAGTTTCCAGGATCTTATATTTAGCAGTTAATTTTAAATAAGCATTAAGAAGTAGATGACATTGCCAAATGATTGGATACAGTAGGTTTAGCAGCTATGGCGCTAAGCAAAAATGACTCAAATTTAATCAAAATCCAAGTGTCAGTTGTCATAACTGTGCTGTTTTAGCAGAGTTACAAAGGGGAAAAATACTTGGAAACTAGATAACATTCTTTATTGAGAGATAGGTATTATATAGTCATTGTGAATTGTGGATAACAGGAACATGATTGTGTTGATCACACAGTGGTATGGTGAAGGGTTGGCTTGATCCTGGTAATGAGTCAAGCACCAAAACAAGGTATCCACTGTAAGGGATCATCATTTGTTCATGTTGTTGGATTTAGAAATTCAAGTTGACTTCCTAGTCTGGCTCTAAGTGACGGGATAGTTGGATTGCGGGTCACAAACCTGCTTACTTGGAACCTTGCTGGCGGGTCAAGCCTGCTGTTTTGGCACCCCCCAACTGAAGGTCAGCCTCCTCTGGGAGCAGGTTGTCAGGGATGTTGTTGGGAGCCCAGGCGCCATACTATACTAATTGTTGTTTGGTGACGGATAAGATGGTCTTGAGTTGTTTTTGTCTTGCTTTGCAGGGTCTTAGGCAATCATGGAGGAGAAATTTGTCTTGTTTGCATTTTCCAAGTCCTTGCACAAGGTAAGTGTTATTTTTGTTAACCTTTAGGGTGATGACAGGGCCTACTTTTTCTGGCAGTAATTTACTCTTGTCAGTATTTATGACCCAGACTTTTTTGCCAACCTCATGTCTGTCTTGAATGGGTACAAAGGTCTTTTGTAGACATTTTTATTCTCTTTCTGACTGATTGCTATTGGCCTGTATGACCTAGGGATCTGAGCAGGGTGGAACTTTGCTGGGCATTTCCAACTTAGGTCCTGATAGTGCTTGGATGATATTGGGTTGTGTGCTATAAACTAACTTGAAGGGGCTTTTCCCAGTGGATCTTTTCATGTAGGTCCAGCATACAAGAAATGCAGTTGGTAGCTACTTGTACCAGTTCTCAGGTCTCCTGGAAGTGAGTTTGGCCAAGGCCTGAACAAGGCTGCCATTTAGCCGTTCCACATGTCCATTGGCCTGAGAGTGGTAAGGTGTTGTCACAGTGTGCTTAACCCTATTCTTGGTGAGGTATACATTGGTATCCTCAGAGGTCAATTCTTTGCCTCCGTTGGCTATCAGGAGTTCTGACTTTCCAAAATTGCTGATGCTTTCTTTTCCTATGAACTGCTGCATGTCATTTCCTTTGTGTGTTTTTACTGCTTGTGCCACTGGCCATTAAGTAGCAAAGTCTATTGCGGTGATGATGTATTTCTTTTTGCTGTGTTTTCCTGGCATGGGACCCACAATGTCTAGGGCCCATACCTTGAAGGGTTGTTGCAAACAAATAGATAGTATTGATTTAGGTGAGCTATCACTTTTTTTTTGAAAATTTCTCACATACTTTGCATTGGTCTAAGACTTCCTGGACATCCTGGTATAGGGTCAACCAAAATGCTTTGTGTTTGAGAAAATTGTATAGTTTGTGGCTTTTTGTGTGTCCTAAGTCTCTGTGATAACTTAGGATTGTGTCAACTTGCTGATGTGTGGGGATATAAAGGATGGTGGTTCTGTTGGTCATTTTTTGATGTAGGGTTCCATACATGTCTGCAAATAAGTGTTCATTCTTAATGACTATTTATTTTGTTATGTCTGTTGTTCCAGGGGGGAGAACCCTTGTCTTTTTTCCAGAGCACTAGGAGAGGCCAGTCTAGGTCAAGCCCATTCTTGCTTCTTGTAGCTCTGACATACAGGCGCAAGAGTGCATCTGTCATAGCAAGTTCTAGACCAGGTTTATATTATATGACCATATTGAACCTCTTCAGGAGTTCCATCCAGGGGCTTGACAACAGGATAAGTTTGCTTGTGTTTTGAAGTATATAAGCAACTTTTGGCTGGTCAACACCGTGAATTCCCTATCATTCTAGGTAGCAACGCCATTTGACCAGGCAGTGCACAATTGCTAACAACTCATTGTCATGTATAGGGTATCAGCACTTGCTGTCTGTCAGTTTGTGTGATTCATAGGCTATGGGAAGGAATTAATCATCATGGTTTTTGTTTTGTATTACTCCCCCAATGGATGTGTTAGAGGCGTCTGTCTCCATTTGATATTCCCCATCATGTTTGGGGTATTGTAGAATGGGTGCTGTTGTGAGCTTTTTCTTAAGACGTCTGAAGCAAAGATCACGTTGAGGGGTCCATACAATTTAGATTTGGAGCCAGTTATGGCAGACAGGGGTGCAGTCAGGATGCCACAGTTTGGTATGAATTGTTGTACATGGGTGATCATTCCCAGGAATGTGCAGAGTTTCAACTTGTCCTTTGTAGGTGGCATTTTGAAAATGGCCTGGATTTTCAGGCTGTCAGGTTTGATGCCATTTTCAAAACTATGTGTCCCAGGAAGGGCAAATGCTCATGAAAGAACTGACATTTGGAGGGTTTGGCTAGAAGCTTATGTTGCGCCAGGGTAGTAAAGACTGCCTTAAAGTCCTTATTTTGTTTGTTCTACCAAAAGACTATAGACAATAATGTTGTCCAGGTATAACAAGGCATGCTTGCCAATGTGGGGGGCAAACACCTTGTTCATGAAGGTCACAAAGGTTGACAGGGTGTTTGTCATTCCAAAGTTGAGTACCACACACTTGTATGAGCCATATTTAGTGTGGAAGGCTGTTTTGGGTATATCTTACTCCTTAATACGGTTTGATTGTAGCCTGCAGTTAGGTCAATCTTGGAGAAGACTGTGACACCACCCAAGGAATCAAAGAGGTTGTCAATGAATGGTAGTGGGTAACAACTCTTGATAGCAACTTTGTTTAGGGCTTGATAGTCTGTGACTAGGCTTAGGGCACCATCTTTCTTTGCCACAAAGAATACAGCAGCACCAAAAGGGAACTGTGAGGGGCGGATAAATCCTTTCTCCAATGCTTCCTTGAGGTAAGCGCATAGGTCATCATCTTTGTTTGGGGTAAGGCAGTAGATGGGTTGTACCTTAGGTAAAGCTCCTTTGAGTTGGATGGAGTGTTGGATGTGTTTCTCTGGTGGCAACCTGGGTAGAGCCTCTTTGAAGATTTCTGGATGGTGGGCTACAACTTCACAATACTGAGGTGTAGTGGTATCTTGGTGTTCCTTTAAGTGTATGATCTTGTACTGGCAGGAGTCCCAGTCAATTGCCTTGAGGTTCTCCTTTTTTCCAGGGTCCCTGTGATGCGTACAAAGACGTGATCACACAGGAGCTGGTCTAATGAGTTTGGGTAGATCTAGTGATTGACGCCTTCACGTTTGATGGTCAGTACCAAGGTCACCCAGTCTACATGGGGATTGTTCCTTTGCAACTAGTCCAGACCAAGCACAATGTCAAATTTGTGGAAATCAATGACAGGGCCCTGGATGGTGGAATACAGGTTCTCTATCATGACAGATAATGTAGCAGTTTCCCTTGTCAAGGCAATGTGATGATCATCATCTAAAACCATGTTCTTTATCTGCAAAGGATTAGTGGTTAACTTGAACTTGTCTACAAAGCTGCTGTTGACTAGGGTTCAATCTGCGCCTAAGTCAAGGAGTGCTGAGCCTGTGTAACTGCAAAAGAAGAAAGGATAAGACATCAGTTTATTGGGGTGTCTGGCAATGGTATAAAGAACCTGGTCCTCTGAGGGCACTTGGATCATTGTATACTGGTCCACGTCCTCAGGTTGGTATTCATCATTGGGCAAGTTGGGAGTTGTGAGGAGAGAGCTTGGCTTGCTTAGTGCTCTCCCTGGGCTTTTCCCTTGTCTTGATTGTCTTGTGTAGCAGTGATATGTAAATGGGTTGGTTTTCCTGGCCATTGTTTCTGTTTCCATGCCCACTTGAGCCTGAGGGTTTTTGGTTTGAATTGTTGTTATTTTTCCCAGGATGCAGTTGGTTGGAGCGTCCAGTTTGGTGAGAATCTTTGGGTTGCTCTCTCTTTCTAGTTTGCACCTTGTGGAGAGTGTTGGGGCGTTTGTTCTGCCTTCTCTGCCTTGCAATACAGACTTTGCAAGTTGGTCACTTGGTCCGGGTTTACGTGCCTCATTACGTATGACTTGAGTGTGTCATAGTACATGAGGTAGGTAGCTGGAGTATCAAAGGCCATATCTGAGGGGGGAACATAGTTGGAGCTCCTTATAAGCTTGGGTGAGCTCCCTCACTGGGCCTGTTTGGGTTAGGTTCTTTACTTGGAATATAATCATGAGTGCATTTCCTTCAGCACAAATCTTGCCAAGAAGTCTTGTTTGAAAGTGTCCCAATTCTTCTTGATGTGTTCTTCATGCCACTTAATGCACCAGGTACCAGCATTGTGTGTTAACCAAATGGAGATCTCTGTAACCCAGAACTGCTGTGGGCATTCCATTTATGCCAATTTGCTTTGGGAAGATTGGATCCACGCTGTGGCATTATTGTTGTTGGCTCCTGAAAAAGGTTCCAATGCAGCGCTTTGAAGTCTCTAGGCTACATAGGCTGTCATAATGCTTTTGTCAGTCACTCAAGGAGTAATGGTGGGTGCTTGGAAGAACCCCTGTGTCAACAAGGCATTAAAGGCAGGGAGTGATATCACCATGTTCTGGTAAAGGACAAAGCTATCAGGTATCTTGGCACCAGGTGCGTACGGTGTCCAGTCTAGCAGAAGGCCAGAAATGATTATATCGAGGATTTGTTGGCCGCGGCAAGTACAGACAACAGATGTAATTTTGAAAGATAAGGTAGGATGAAAAACCTACCTGTTCTACCAACGTTGTAACTGTGCTGTTTTAGAAGAGTTACAAGGGGAAAATATTTGGAAACTAGATAACATTCTTTATTGAGATATATGTATTTTATAGTTGCTGTGAATCATGGATAACAGGAACTTGATAGTGTTGATCACACGGTGGGATAGTGAAGGGGATGGCCTGATCCTGGTAATGAGTCAAGCGCCAAAACAAGGTATCCACTATAATGGATTAGCTTCTGTTCATGTTGTTGGATTTGGAAATTTGAGTCAACTTCCTAATTTGGCTTCAAGTGGCTGGATAATTGGATTGCAGGTCATAAACCTGCCTACTTGGAACCTTGCTGGCAGGTCAAGCCTGCTGTTTTGATACAGTGTAAAATATACAATCTGTTAACAGGAATTTTGAATGATAATGGGAAAAATGGCTCAGTACAGCAACAAATGACTCATACTACAAGAAAGTTATTTGAGATATAGTAAAATATTCATGGAATTACAAACAAAATGGTTTGAGTTGTCCTTTGGTGTACATATTATGTACAATGAAGATCACATCAACCCATTTTATGTTTGTGAATTCATAAATTTTGGTTTATATATAAATATTTTTGCTTGAAGTGTGAGAACTTTGTTGTTGGGTTGACCCATTTTGTCTATTAATGCCAAAAGTCCTTGTTAACAGAGTGTATATTTTATACTGATAATTGGAATTTTTTTAAATCCAAGTCCATTTTGTTTTAATCAAAATTATTTTTTCTTAGTGCCATAGATTTTAAAACTACTGTAATAATGATCTAAATCATTAAAGCAAAGACCTGCTTCAAATTATTTTAAATATAAGAATACAAGTGTCACACTAGGTTCCATCATGCCGGGAATTATCCGCCCAGGCAAGAAGGCTCAAAAAGCCAGGAAACCTTTATCCAAATTGACCAAGTTAACAGATTTAAATCAAACAGTCAATCAGAAATGGGTTACAGCTGCTCCAGTCTGTCAGCTGAAACCGGTTCCTCCTTGCAAATTGACATTGATAAATTGGTGTAATTTGAGGGTCACCTGATATGAGCTTGTTAATCAGCATGGTTGTCAGAAACTGGTCACACAAGGGTTCTCTGCAACCTGGACCAGATACTTACTTGACAATTTGGAAGGAATAGGAGCTCAGAATTCAGGCAGTATTTCTTAGTCAAATCTTGATATATATTGAATAATTTTCACTGTTTCAACTCTTAAGAGTTGAGTCCTCCAAAAATTTACTCAATAAAGTCAAATATCCCCAGTTCTAATTTACTTTTCAACATGCATCCTGTGGTTGGGTTGTTACAATATATTACGCATAATCTGATTCTCAACCAAATCATTTCTGGAAGATGGTGTCCTGCAGTTAGAACTTTGTTGTCGGTGCCACCCAATGTTAATTTTGCGCCAACCAATTTTGCAGCTCCTCCCCCCATTCTTGAAACTGAAAATTGTGTTGCCTCCCAATGTCCAGAATTTTATTCTGAAGATTTGTTGATGTTGTTTCAGGCCATTTATCTTGGGCTACTTTGGTTAGGATTAATTTTTCTGCTTAATCCTGGTATTACAATTAGAAATTTTACAAAAAGATATTTGAAGCCACGTTGGTGGTTAATCATTAATTCTATGTGGATTTGGGTGGTAATTCCCCATCACTTAGAAACAGCTTCATACTATCCCGCAATTTCTGTCACAATAAGGGCTCATATTTAAAAAATCAAATGTAGAGCTTAGATTAGAGTTCTTGCTGTCAAAACAGCAGGCTTAACCTGCCAGCAAGGTTCTGAGTAAATGGGTTTGTGACCTGCAATCTGACTATCTAGTCACTTGAAGCCAAACTAGGAAGTTGACTCAAATATCTAAATCCAACAACATGAACAGATGATGATCCCTCACAGTGGATACCTTGTTTTGGCGCTTGACTCATTACCAGGATTAGGCCACCCCCTTCACTATCCCACCTTGTGATCAATACAATCATTTTCCTGTTATCCAAGATTCACAATGACTATATAATACTTATCTCTCAATAAAGTGTATACTCTAGTTTCCAAATATTTTCCCCCTTGCAACGCTGCTAAAACAGCACAGCTACAACATTGCTATTCAATTGATGATAAGATTCAAAGGCATAGTCTAATATTCTAAAAAAACTATCAGTAAGATAGAAAAAACAATGAAGATAACAAGAAATCACATTAATTTAAGTTGAAGGATTTAATAAGCAAAGCATCTAACTAATAAAGTAGTTGGAATGAGAAGCATGGGATTTGATTGATATTTCTGATGACACATCATCTATCTACGCTGTATAACCTTAATTTTCTAGTTTTCCTTTTGAAATGGCATATATCAAGGCTAGGGACAATTCCAGAGTAATGTGTGTCACAGACATGGTTTTTCTGGGTATGGCTAGGCCAAAGTGCCACCACCCATAAAAATAGGATCTGAAGCCCTGTCCCCTTGCAACAATCATAGGTTTAGGTCTAACAATCAATTGCAAGTGGGTGGTGGCAAGAATAGTTGAGTCCAAGCAGGATGTGGATGCCCCACACTCAATTTTCTCAGCTTTGACTACCTGGGTATAAATTCATGACCTCCAAGGAGGTCAGGTAAGAGCTTACAGAACCATCATTGATGTTATATGTAAGTTTACAATTACCAAAGACAAGGAGGCTGCCTCATCAAGATGTATCCAAAGCCTTTAAGTACCATTTTTTCACACAAACTATTTGTAATAACCCAAAATGTGGAGGAGTATTTTAGCTAGATAGGGTGCCAAGTTAAATACTTGGAATTCTGTGAGGCAGGTGACAATTGGGCATACCCTCAATATCCAATGGAACACCTTTTCATGTATGTTAAATTGTCCAAAATTACTGACAAAGTATGTACAGTAGTTTTCAAACCTGTTGAGATAAATGTATAATCTCAGTCTAAAAACAAACACAACTCAGTCATAAAACAAAATCAAAGTGGATCCAAATCTATTGTAATTTAATATAAATTCTTTAATTATTTATTTTGTTTTATATTGGGTTTCATATGTTTTAGACTGAGATTATTTGCTTATCTCAACAGGTTTGAAAACTACTGTAAGTACATAGCACATAATAATGTATACAGCTATGAAAATAGTAGAGTGGGGGAAACCAATGTGGACCAGGAGTGCAGTTGAAAGGGGTTTAGTTGTGCTGGCTTCTCTTGGTAGTACTCTTTGAGGGCAAGTGCCTAAAGTCAAAGTGTGGAGATCAAAATCTCCAAATTGATGGATTTTTTTTATCTCTGCACTTTTTTCCAATAAACTTTTTCCCAAAAAATATAATATTTTTCTTAAATTTGAATTTTTTTTAAAATGTTTTTACTAGTAGCTAAAATTGAAAAACCAAGTTTGAAGTGCCCAAATCAATACAATTTAAAACACGCCTTAATTTAATTTGGCTTTTAAAACAGAGTTTATTTACCCCTTTGAATAAAGGGGACAAAATTGAAAGTGCAAAAATTGAAGTGCAAAAAAATCCTCAATTTAATACTGTGAATTCAGAACCTAAACGTAAAAATGCGGGATTGTCACATCCTTGGTCCAAATTTTGCATCACTTTTGCAGGATAGCCTTTTTTTAATTAAGTTGAATTCTTTGTATTTTTATTTAGATTTTTAAAAATGCGGGAACTCATAGACACTTTGCAAAGTTCAAGTCAGACTGCATATTTCTAATGGACAAAATGAATTAACTGGAATCAATTTTGAAGCGTTCAAATCCATCAACCATTTTCATTAAGTTTACTATGTTTTTTGGAATTGCGGGATTGTCAAATCCAAGAACCAAATTTCAAATCACTTTTGAATGCCACTAGTAAACTCAAATAATAGTTGCAGGAACAGGAATCCAAATTGAATGTACAGTAAGAAACTAGGACAAATCAACCTAAATCAAGAAGCTCCACTATGGATAAAATCAAATGAAAAATCCAATCTCAACAACCATGTTTAGACATGAAATTAAGTGAAATGTAAAATTGTCTAAACTGAAAATGATGAAATATTCTGCACTCTAAATCACTAAAATAGCAACCACAAAACCATATAATGATTTTTTAGCTACCCTCCTGATGACGCAGAATTTTTTTAAAAGTTTTTCAGCCCCTGGCGTAGCCAAGGGGCCAAAAAACTTAGAAAATATTTCAAGGAAGAAGGAGAGGGGGCAAAGATAAATCATCAGTTTACTACACTATGTATTCATGTATTGCTATTAAGGATACTTGATTACACTTAGATTTTTTAAAATGCTAATAATAAAATATAATTATATATTACAGCTATTTTTATCATGTTGCCTTTTCCTTGGTGTGTTGATAGTTCATTTGCTGTTGATAATGTGTTGCATTTAATTGGATAGTTTCACCTCCAGTTGCCTAGGCAATAGGAAATCAAGTCTCCTCCTTGAGACCAACTGTGGTTGGAGAGGCAGCTTGATTTCCTATTGCCAAGGCAACTGGAGGTGTAACTATCCAATTAAATGCAACACATTATCAACAGCAAATGAACTATCAACACACCAAGGAAAAGGCAACATGATAAAAATAGATTGTAATATATAATTATATTTTATTATTAGCATTTTTAAAAAAAATCTATTGTAATCAAGCATCTAAATTTTAGCTGTCCTAAAATGAAATAGGGTGATTTTTGAGAATGCCTATGATTCCTAAAAGAATTAGCACAAATCCACTCTAGATCCTTTAGCATCCTTTTTGAGACACCCATAAATTATATTTATTTCAAATTCACCACAATTATGATTTGAATTTTGGTTCTTGGATTTGACAATCCCGCAATTTCAGATTTGTTAAGTTTTCCATCATGTCTATGATTTGTTTGAAATACAGAAAATCTCAAATTGTACATTAGAATCCCGCATTTCTGATTCATGTATCCCACATTTGTTTGCTGAATTTTGTCTTTTGTTAGTTAAGTTATCTGCTCAAGAGATTTTAAATTTGCCAATTTAAATAAATCAAAAAAGTCAAATTTAATGTTTGATTTTATTAAATATTTTATTTTTCACTCAGCTGAGTTTCCCGTAAAAGCAATTTGAAATTTAGACCAAGGATTTGACAATCCCGCATTTTTATGTTTAGGTTCTGAATTTAAATTATTTGATATATCAAAATTAAAAAAATTAATTTTAACTTTTTTCTATATGTAAAAAATAAATCAAGAGCTATACAAGAAGTTTTTTTAAATTTAGGCAAATTTTTTAATTTTTTTGTTCAAATATTAATATAAAATACTATTGTCAAGATTTTGGGGTCTTGAGGAATTGTGTTTATTAAAGGACATGGTAATGTGAGTGTTGATAGGGGACTGTATGGCAACAGTCTGTAGCTACCAATTGGGTCTTAGGTGAGGCTACGGCCTGGCAGTACTCCAAGTCCGTAGGAGAAAACACACAGGTCTGCAAGTAGACAGCAACACGCTCTACCTGGATACTTCTGACTACTAGGCTTTGGCTAGTAGTGATACAGTGATAGAGATTCCTTAATCTCTATCTTCAAGGGTGAATATTCTGCTCAATCTCTAATCAGGAGAGCACATTATATAGGGTGGATAAGCCCTCTTGCCAGATTGTAGTCTGACGCATCTAACTCTTACTAGTCAGTCTACCTGTTCCCCAGACTGCTAGTTTCAGCCCCCAGAGCTAGGCAGCCATGCCGGTCTGGCATGGGACTTCAATAGATTACTGGGCCTCAGCTTATCTCATCAGTGTATTGGCGGCATCTGGTTTGTAGTTTTTTATGCATATGCAAGTTTAGTTACCCTGTCTACTGGGATTTTGCATCATGCATTCATTCAACTGAACAACCTTCTATATTGGTCATGGAATTTGAGGTATCTACAGTGCAAATTTTTGGCGTCAACCATATTGCATTAATATTCCTGAGCATCCCATCTTATTGGCTGTTTAACGTTCTGTGATTGTGACCCAGAATATCAAGCCTGTGTCTTCAGGTTTAATCCAATGAGCGGGCCACTTTCAGATCAGGATCAATCTTTGGAGTAATTATCAATGTACTTCTAGCTGTACCCAAGAAGCATGATAAGTTGATGCTTCTATAATCAAGCCAGCGGAATGGCAATTGGTTGTCTACCCAATAAACCAAGAAGAAAAATGGTCAAGTCTATTACATTATTCCGGAGGCTTGACATTTCCCCCGGCTAGACTGGACCATATATTCTTCCCTTGACCAGAGACCTTGAACATATGGATAATACGTCAAACTACTCCAACTATACTAGCAAGACAGACGCTAGACAGTACATTGCAGAGATGTCAGAGGAGGAGCGCAAGGTGTTCTACAACCTTTTGCTTAAGGCCAGACAGGCATTGATCCAGGGACTTTGAGATGGTGGTTTGGAGTTGGCGTTTACTGGGTTGGAAGACCCTTTTCAGTCAGATGCACAGGAAGACGGCAAGCAGTCAGAGGAGACTGGCACAACTGCTTCCTGGAAGCGTCCTTCAGAGGAGCCAGTTGATGAGCGTTCACCAAAGCAGGCTACCCAGGCTTCCAGTCAGGCCACAGAAGGGCAAGAATTAGTTGTGACCCCAGCTCAAGATTGTTATGACGCCTTTGGAGGAACCCAAGAGTCTGTATTCACGCAATTCTGTCTGGGGGAGGAAGGCTTCTCTGTGAGGAATCTGTTCTTAGGTGAGGATATCATTCCTCTGTTTCTTTTTGTGGCAATGCAGAAGCGTCCTTGAGTGGATCTGAAGAAACAAATTCAGAGAACAGCCAGTGGTTTTTACGTGGTAGAAGACTCATCCTCCCGGCAGGATGCTTTGCAAGACCTGACTGATCTTTTAGCGGACCCAGCAACTGTGAGGGCAGTGGACATGCCAATTTTGGGGTTCATCCTTGATTTTGCCCTTGAAGTTCTCAACAGCTGGATTTCCCCTTTGGATCCTTTTCCCAAGGTGTATAGTTCCTTGGGAGTCAAAAACTCTAATGCACAAGACAGCCAGATTTGCCAAGCTACTAGGAGGGCCTGGGAGGCACTTCATTGTGGCAACAAGAAGCTGGCTCTTTGAGGAATGGCCTTATGTGGGGATCTGCTCTTGACTCTGGACCTTTGTTTGCCTATGGGGACGTTCAACAATATGGCGGCGCACTGGGAAAAGTATTGCAACAAGATAGGTGGTATTCAAGCTCCTTTGCCGCAAATCTATTGATATATTTCTGACTTCATGCTTAACTGCATGGTCCTTTTGTGCTGCTTCCCTCTGGACGCCAGGCTTTGGCAATTGGACGCCCAGCAGGCCTCTATTCCCCTTCCGCTTGTTCAGTACTCCCAGCAGCCAATTGCAGTATGTAGAGTGTGGCTGCAGGTTGCCACCTCCTTTTTTGTCAGAGGGTGTACTTTTCCTTTTGTTCCTGTCTGTAGTGTGGCTCAGTTGGGAAGACAGCACCAGTCTAAGCAGGTCCAGGAGAAGGTGGTGGAGCGTCAAACTCCAGTGAGCCAAGACCCTAGCAACAATGGAGAGACTGAAGAGGACAAGGATGAGGACAACAAGGAGGATGAAGGTTCAGAATATCAAGAAGGCAACCCTTAGCCATCTAATAAACACCTATATTTACAATTATATTTTTAGTTTACGTATATAAGTTGTAAGGTTTAATTGTTGCCAATACTAGGCATAGAAAAGAAGGGTTTAAGGAATCTGGCGTGTACTTGGTTTATGAGTTGTCCATCTGCCAGATTCTTAATTGTATATGCGTCCTGTGAGGTTTTTTCTATAACCTTAAAAGGACCCTTCCATAAGCTATCCAACTTATGGGATCAACCCACAACCTTGTTGTGGTATGAAACCTGACTTCCCACTTTGAATTCCATCAAAGGACGGCGCTTTGCGTTATTGGCTATCTGGCCCTTTGTTCTGGACAGGGAGGTTTCTGAGAAAGCTTCAGCTTGAAGCTTGATCAGCGTCTTGGCTAACTTAGTTAGGTACTGCTGATAAGTCATATCTTTGGGATTGCCCATGGCAGAGTACAGGATTGGCAGAATAGCAGGGTGGCGTCCATATACTAGCTGAAAGGGCAAAAACCTAGTGGTGCTGTGGATTGATATGTTGTAGGCAAAGACCACAGCAGGCAGGAACAGGTACCATTCTGAGGTACAGGTATCTGCTAATTTTCTCAGGATGGAGACTAATGTTCCATTCACTCTCTCCACCATACCATTTGACTCAGGATGGTATGGAGTGGAGAGGACTCCCCTCACGCCCATGAGCTTGTTCAGCTTGGGAATGACATTGGCGGTGAAATTAGTGCTGTTGTCTGTGAGGATGAACTGAGGACATCCATGTTGATGGATGATACACTCTAAGATGAAGGTGGCTGTTGCCTTGGCGCTTACTCTCTGTAGTGGCTTGGCTTTGACCCATTTGGTTAAGTGATTGATGGCCACTATGATATATTGAAGGCGTCCTACGCACATTGGAAGCAGACCTACAACGTCTATGCTTACAGTGTGCCAAGCAAATTTTGGTTCCACCTTCTTGTACTGGTGGCGGCCCACAAATGGTTTCTCATTCTGGCATTTGGAACAGCAGGTGAGGGTCTCTTTGACGTCAAACAGCAGGGACTCCCAATAATAGTGAAGCTGCAGCTGAGCAACGGTCTTACAGAATCCCCCATGGCCTACGGCCTTGTGGGCAGCAAGTATGATTTTGGGCCTTTCTGACGGGCAAGGGAATAAGTACTTTTTACCTTTGTGATATTTGTAGAGTTTATTGTTCTCTACCTGGCAGTCCTTTCTTAGCTCCCTCAGAATTGCCTGGATTTCCTCTGGCTTGTTGTCAAAGGTGGATTTTACCATCTTGTTGTACATGTTGTCTGCTTGTGAGGATACCAGTGCTACGGTGGGTAGTCGAGACAGGCAGTCGGCATTTTGGTGGCTGGCTCCAGGGCGGTGAACTATCTTGTAGTCAAAGGCTTGGAGTTTTAGTGCCCATCTGGCAAGGCGTCCTTTGGGCTCTCTGAGATTCTGAAGCCAACTGAGGCTGGCATGATCTGTTACCACGGTGAAGTGTACACCATGTAGGTACACCCTAAACTGCTTATAGGTGTATATCACAGCAAGACATTCTCTTTCTGTGACAGTGTAGTTTTGCTTGTGGACATTAAGGGACCTGCTGGCGTAGGCTACAGGATGCTCAGCTCCTTCATTGTTGTGTTGGGATAGCACTGCTCCCAATGCTGACAACAATGTGTTGGTGTGGACAATAAAGGGCTTGTTGAAGTCCGGATACATTAGGACGGGGCTGGACAAAAGGCTGGTTCTAAGAGAATCAAAGGCTGTCTGGCACGCCGTAGTCCACTCAAAGGTAGTTCCATTCTTAAGGAGGTTGAACAGTGGCTTGCCAGTGCGGGAGAAGTTTGGAATAAAGCGCTGGTAGTAGCCAACCATCCCTAGGAAGACTTGTATGTCTTGTTTGCTTTCTGGTTGCTTCATATTTGTGATTGCTTCAACCTTAGCAGGTTGAGGCCAAAGTCCAGTTGTGTCTACAACAAAGCCAAGGTATTTGAGCTGATCCTTGAAGAACTGGCACTTTTGAGGCTTTATCTTCAGATTGGCGTCAGCCAGTCTTTTGAATACGGCCTCTAGATGATCCAGATGTTTGTTGAAGGTCCTGGAAAATACGTTAATATCATCCAAATATACCAGAACACAGGACAGCTTGAGGTCTCCAAGAATTGAGTCCATGGCTTGTTGGAACGTGGCTGGGGCATTACACAGACCCTGGGGCATACGTGTTGGCTGGAATAACCCTTGTGAGGTTATTATTGCGCACTTCTCTTGTTCTTCAGGCGGCAACTCAATTTGCCAGTAACCAGAAATTAGATCCATGGCAGAGAAATACTTGGCTCTGCCTAGACAATCAAGTGCATCATCAATTTGTGGGAGAGGGTATGAATCCTTCTTTGTTATCAAGTTGAGCCGTTGGTAGTCAATTACAACCCTATTGCTACCATCTTTTTTCTTAACTATGAGCATAGGAGACGCCCAAGGGCTCTTAGATGGCACTAGCATGCCTCTATCCAAGAGCTCCTTAATCTCCTTGCTCACTACCTCCTTGCTGGCTTTGGACCTTCTGATAGGACAAAGGCAAATAGGCTTCTGGTCACCAGTGTCAATGTGATGGGTGACATCCGTGGCACATCCTAGATCAAAATCATCTTCTGCAAAAATGCAGCAATATTTTTTAAAAAGCGCGCTGGCCTTCTTGTGTTCCTCATCTTTTAAAGAGGATAGGTCAGCCAAAGGGGTAGTTGTGTAAGCAGAGGCTTCTACTTGATCTGGCAACCCCATGTCAGAGAAGTCACCTATGCAATGGAATTCCTTTATTTTGATGACGGGGAGGAGGTGTACAAAGGCAACTACCTGATGCTTCTTAATCTTTAGATCAAAGTCTTGTAAGTTAGCCAAAAGAACATGAATTTCCTGTTGCCTGGGAATGATGATTCCAGGGGCAACACATGGTTTGAAACAGGAGCGGCTCCAAGGCTGATGGATTTCCCTGTAGAGTCCTTCAGGTATGTCTAAGGTTAACCCCAAGTTGATGACCATCTGGGTGCCGCTTGGGAGTGTGAAGGTTGACCTTGACTGGAGGGGAATGCCCTTGTGCTCCTTTATCTGCGTGGGCAGCCACTTGCCCTTTTTCCCTTTGATTTCATAGGGTACTGCTACCACTCTGTCCTTGTACGCCAGGTGAATGCTTTTAGTCTCCTTTGGTGGCATCTTCTCCTTAGAGTAGTACAGCAGGATTGTCTGACTGAGCAGTGTCAGTGTGTCCACTTCCATGTCTAGCTTAACCCCATACTTGCAAAGGAATGCTGTCCCAATCAGTATATTGTAGTTTTGACTGGGCAAGACTACTGCAGGCAAGGAAACTGCAATTGAACCAAATCTCATTGGCAGTGAACTGTATGCTCCAACTGAAGTAGTGGTATGTATGCCGGCAGTACCATAGACCTTGGAGTGGGCTACGTCTGGAGCCAGACCCAGTCTTTTCACCAGGTAGGTTGAGACTATATTGATGGGGGCCCCACTATCTATAATGGCCCATACTTTTACCTTATTCACGGAAATATCAGCATAAGTACATTTGGTATAAGATTTGGATTGGAGGTTTAATAGATGGATACCCAGTGGTCCTGGGGTATCAAAATACTGGTGGAGGCTTTGGCCAATCTCAGGGAAGTTGGCTTCTATGGTCTCCAGTGGCATGGAGAACTGTACACCCTTCAGTGGCGGCAGGTTGCTGGACACGTTTGGGTTAGAACCAGTACATACCTCCTGAACTTGAGCGGTGTAGGGCTTGGAGACAGTCTCTATTGCGTTGGCGTCAATTTTCCTGGGGCAGCCTCTCCCTTGGGTGGGGATTGCATACAGGTTGTCTGCTACTAGCTTATGGATAGAGTCCTCCTCAAAGTCTTTTTTCTGGTAGGAAGAGATCAGGAAGGGGCTGGTTGCTGGCCGTGGATGTGTCTGTGGATATTGCCAGAGTAGGTGCTGTCTCCTTGCTGGTAGGCATGGAGACTGTAGGGCTAACCTCTGGGCACTGGCTGGCTGTTTCTTGATTGGGATCTTTTGGAATAGGGAGGGGATTGGCGGGACCAGTACATTCTGTTACTGGCCCGCCTTCCCTTTTCCCTGTTCTGCAGGCTTGGCTACTGTGACCACATTGACAGAAGGAGGACTAGGCTTCCCTCCTTGGCAGTCTGCCGCAAAGTGGCCTTGCTTCCCACACTTATTGCAGTTACCAGAATTTTGATAGGATTTGTTTTCTCCCTTTGGCTTATCTGTATCAGGTGTGGAATTGGTTGGCTTGGGGGTTTGGGCGCGCTCCTTAAAGTTGTTAAAACTTTTACCTGACTGTCCCTTGTTTGGTGCCTCAAACTGGGAACCAAGTCTGCTAAGATAGCTAGTAATTCTCTGGGTGTCATTGGACTGGTCAAGTACCAGGAACATCACATTGGCAAGCTCACAATATGGCTGTAATGCTCTGCTCATAGTAATGCGACAATCTAAATTGGAAAGTACCCCAGCACCAAGGAGAATCTGCGCCTTGTGGTAGAATCAATTGGCAAAGTCAGAGACAGTCTTGTACTTTTTAAAGGAGATATTGCTAAACTCTGCCTTTCTGGCCTGAAGTTTAGTCTTGCTGCCAAATTCATCAATGACTGCCTGCTTGGCGTCTGTGTATGTCCACTCTTCCTGCAGAAGCTGTGGCATAATAACGTCTACGCTAGCAGGGTCCAGGGCATTAATGAGGGTGGTAGCCTTCATGTGGTCTGACAACCCTCTCATGGACATCTTGAATAGCTGTACAAACGTTCTGATGTTTCCATTACAATTGAATTTAGGTAAGTTCAGTGGCTTGAACTTATGATCAGGCACCAAAGTCTCTTCTATAGGAGTGGCCATTGGTCTTCTGGCGGGAATAGAAGGAAGCCTGGTGGAGGTCATTGGTGTGAGAGGAGGCAGTGCTGCAACCCCCATGGGTACATTACGTGTGTACTGGGAGCCACTACTCTCACAATCAGACCCTACTTTGTGGAAGTAATCAGGAGAGGAAGTCTTCTGCCTTTCTAAGGAAGAGGCGGGAAGGGGTGAAAGGCCTTGGCCAGAGCTACTACTGCCTGCTCTGCTAGCCTGTGTCTCAAGCTTGCTTAGTCTTGTAGCAAACTTGAGCTCCATCTCCTTTCTAGCTGCTTGTTCCTGTACCAGCTGTTCCAACAGGTTACTGTGGTTCTCTTCCAGCATAAGGACTGTAGAAGTGAGCGTACCATTACGTTGCTTGTCCTTCAGGAAACTTTCCTCCAGGTGGGCTATTTGTTTGCATGCTGACTCCAGATCCTTGTACAGCAAGCTGGCAAGTTCTTGAATGCTTTCAATAGTCTCCCAAAGATTGTTTTTGTTATCCACGTAGGCGTTGTGGTATAGGCAACAATCATGGGGGTCAGAGGCAATCTCTTGGGAAGCAATGCTCAGCGGGGCAGGGAACTTCCCATTTCTCAGGCTGTCTAACTTGTTGGCCAGTTTGTTAAGGTAAGCCACCAGCTTGTTATATTGGTTGGTACTTTGGTTGTCAGCGTTGTCCAGCATACGGCGCAAGGCTTCTTTGTCAGGAGTCCCTTCACTCTGGATCAAATGCTGGGCCAACTTGTCAACTCTTTGTTTAAGGCTAATACAGTGGGCTGTCACATTGGTGATCCACTGTGGGGTGATGCCAGTGCTTTCAAAGCAATTGGCAACTATGTGTCCCACCTGAGAGTTAAACTGTTGCACAATCTCATCCACTCTGAAGTGGGCATGGTTGGTGGTATTGAACAGATTTCTCAGGATACCCTGTAATGAGTCAAAGCTGGTGTTTAGCTTATGAATTTTAGCCAAGTGGGCTTCCTGCAATTCATTGCGGCTAGCCCCTAGCCCTGTAAGTTCTAAGCTTTGTCTTGCAACAAGTTGCTGCAAGTGCTTGATGCTTGGGTGAACAAAGTAAGACAGGAAGTCTTCAACTTGTCCCTTCTCTTTGTTTAACAGCTGACTGATCTGCATGCTGTTTGCCTCCTGGTACTGGCAATATGCAGTCCAAAGGTCAGCAGCATTCAGATTGTAGCTGAAAAGCGTGAACTCCTTCTCCTGTTAGGCCCCTTTGTGTCAACAACTGTGGAGCAGTGCGCCTAGCATGGCGCAGACCTCTTCTAAGGAATACTGGCAAGGTTGGTGTGGTCCTGGGACATTGGCGGGGTCCAAGTGAAGGCAGTCATCTTGGAGCTCAACAGCTCTGTGTGGCGTAATTGCCAGGCAGAGACTAGTGTCCCTTTTGGTGTCACTAGTGTCCATGCATCCCCCCATACTTATCAACAAAGCTGGGGCAGGAAAGAGGCAAGGCAGCACCTTGACTTGACTCTGATGGTAGCTCGTTTTTGTAGTGAGCACCACTGTCAAGATTTTGGGGTCTTGAGGAATTGTGTTTATTAAAGGACATGGTAATGTGAGTGTTGATAGGGGACTGTATGGCAACAGTCTGTAGCTACCAATTGGGTCTTAGGTGAGGCTACGGCCTGGCAGTACTCCAAGTCTGTAGGAGAAAACACACAGGTCTGCAATTAGACGGCAACACTCTCTACCTGGATACTTCTGACTACTAGGCTTTGGCTAGTAGTGATACAGTGATAGAGATTCCTTAATCTCTATCTTTAAGGGTGAATATTCTGCTCAATCTCTAATCAGAAGAGCACATTATATAGGGTGGATAAGCCCTCTTACCAGATTGTAGTCTGACGCATCTAACTCTTACTAGTCAGTCTACCTGCTCCCCAGACTGCTAGTTTCAGCCCCCAGAGCTAGGCAGCCATGTCAGTCTGGCATGGGACTTCAATAGATTACTGGGCCTCATCTTATCTCATCAGCGAATTGCTGGCATCTGGTTTGTAGTTTTTTATGCATATGCAAGTTTAGTTACCCTGTCTACTGGGATTTTGCATCATGCATTCATTCAACTGAACAACCTTCTATATTGGTCATGGAATTTGAGGTATC
Organism: Entomophthora muscae; assembly: GCA_014839935.2. Taxonomy (NCBI): domain Eukaryota; kingdom Fungi; phylum Entomophthoromycota; class Entomophthoromycetes; order Entomophthorales; family Entomophthoraceae; genus Entomophthora; species Entomophthora muscae. The sequence goes on from QTSX02000712.1 coordinate 228,261, forward strand.
TACAGTGCAAATGTTTGATGTCAACCATGTTGCATTAATATTCCTGAGCATCCCATCTTATTGGCTGTTTAACATTCTGTGATTATGACCCAGAATATCAAGCCTGTGTCTTCAGGTTCAATCCAATGAGCGGGCCACTTTTGGATCTGGATCAATCTTTAGAGTAATTATCAATGTACTTCAAGCTGTACCCAAGAAGCATGATAAGTTGATGCTTCTATAATCAAGCCAGCAGAATGGCAATTGGTTGTCTAACCAATAAACCAAGAAGAAAAATGGTCAAGTCTATTACATTATTCTGGAGGCTTGAAAACTATTATAAGCTCTTTTTTTAAAAAAAAATCCTGTCTCATAAAAATTTATTTAAAAATTTACATATACTGTAAATTCAGAACCTGGATGTAAAAATTCAGGATTTTCAAATCCTTGGTCCAAATTTTGAATCACTTTTGCGGGCAACTCAGCTGACTGAAAAATAAAATATTTAATAAAATTAACCATTTAATTTGACTTTTTTGGTTTATTTGGATTGGTAAATTTCAAATCCCTCAAGCAGATAACTCAACTAACAAAAGACAAAATCCAGCAAACAAATGTGGGATACATGAATCAGAAATGCAGGATTCTTATGTAAAATTTAATATTTCCTGTATGTCAAACAAATCATAGACATCATGTAAAACTTAAGAATCTGAAATTGCGGGATTGTCAAATCCAAGAGCCAAATTTCAAATAATAATTGCAGTGAATTCAAAATAAATATAATTTATGAGCATTTCAAGCAGGAAGCTAAAAGATCTGAGGTGGATTTTTTCTAATTCTTTTAGGAATCATAGGAATTCTCAAAAATCACCCTATTCCAGTTTAGGACGGCTAAAATTTAGATCCTACTATTCACAAATTTAACATATTTAACAATAAAATTGACTAAAATATACACTCCTCTTTTTGAGTTTAATTTTTTTAAATACAAATTTATTATGTCTTCTTCCAATAACAACCAAATAAACAAGCTGTTCCCTGGCCTTGACAGAATCATGCAGGGCTACACTGGGTCTTCTAATAGTGAAGCCCCCCTCTATGGCCACTCCCAACCCGCAGGCCCCTCTGCAAGCACCACCCAGGAGTGTGTTCTTTCTCCTGCATACTCAAGCATGGCCCTGTGTGCCCATCATGCACAGGCAGCTGCTAACCCAAATCATACAGCAACACTAGCATCCAGAATCAACCAATTGAGCTATGGGGCCACCAATGGAAGCCAGAATCCATAAACAGCCAATCAGATGGCACTGTCTGGTTCTCAAGTCAGACACAGAAGAAAATTGATCACTCCAGAGATTGTTCTCAAAATGTTTGAAAAGCAAGGGATGCTTATGTCCCTTGGGGAAATTGCAGCTGTGATAGATTTTGCAAAGTCCACTGTGGCTGCAACCCTGCAAGCCCACGCCAACTGTGGCCCCCCTACCAAGAAGACTTCAACTGGTGCCTGTACTTTGACCAAAGGTGGAACAGCCCATTCCCTTATGATGGCCATAATGGAACATGACCTGTGGATGGCTCTGGTCCAGGTACGTCTCCAGCTGGAACTCCATGGCATATTCACAAATAAAAGAACAGTGAATTTGTGGATGCACAGAGTTGTGGTTGCTGCCAGAATCCTATCCAATCAGGTTCTTGGTGGCCCCAGTTTGGTGGATACCAACCCATACAATTCAAACATCATCAATTTTATTAAAGGGAGGGCAATGAGGGCCCGTAATGACGTAATCTTCCTGCCATATGCCAAGATTTCAGCAAGTATTCAAGACTTTGGAGAAAAGTGTATCCAATCTGACATCTATAAGTGCGGCCCAGTTTTGTATCATTTTGTTGGTGTTTTATTGGCAGTTTCCCCATTGGGCGCCAATTATTACTCGACAATATCAAACACTGCAGATGGGTATGCCTACCAGACGGAGCTCAAGGCCACGCTAGAGGAGTGAGCCACACAGCAAAAAGTGTACACAGTTGTACTGAGTGCAGAGATGGAGCAGCGTGAGTGGGCATCCAAGGAAATTCCGGCTGCAGGTCATACCTGTTGGTTCTACTCCACCAACCACGCCAACATACATCTTGCAGATGTATGTCTCTATAATTTTGGTTCCACACTCAGGTGCTTAAAGCCTGTCACCTACAACAAACTGTGCACCCAAATTGATAAGGGTTATGAGCTTTTCCCTTCTGTGTTTGTCCAGGACCTATCAGATCTTGTCATTTTCTATACAAGTGACAGTGATAAGTCCAGAAAGGACTCCCCCACACCCATTCATTTGGTTTGTCAAGCCCACATATGTGACAGAAGAAGAATTTGAGCAATTAAATCAATCAGCTCTTGCTGCTCCTTCCCAGTCAACAAACCCTGCCTCCCCAACCCCCACATCAAGCCACCTGCCTTCCAACCCTGACTCCCAAACCACCACCCATTCCCTCACCACTATCTCTGATGCTGTCCCTTTCACAGGCACAGATGAAGGCGATGTTCATTCCGCCCATTCCCTCCCCTTCCCGTCCTTTGATTAGTAAATAAATCTTTTCTTTATGACAACTTATTGAAGTTGATATTATTTCTTCCAATTCCTAACCAATAATATTTTTTATATTATTATCATTTCATATAATTAATAAAATGGTATACATCTGATACAGTAACATATAATTATTTGCATGAATATTTTTCATCCTTGTTAATAAATTAAAGACCATAAATGTAAAGTTATATTAGTATATTTCAATTAGATATCAACTCTTGATATTCAGATATTGTGTGCATAACTCAATGCAATCTATTTAATAAAATTCATTGTAAACTTGGCCTTTTTCATTGTAATTTATTGAAATGGACTGTGTTTATATTAGAGAGCCATTGACGTTTAGTACAAATATTGATACATAGTGCATTTTACAGCCTGTATATTTACATATTGATAATAATTCTGTAAAATTTTCAGTCATATTTGTGAGGTAATAATAATGTAATGGATTAATAAATTACTGTTTATTGTCATTAATTGGCTGCTTTTCTTTGATGTGGCAATAGTGCATTTTCTGATATTTATGTACTAGTATCCAATAGGTTGGCTTCACATTCAATTGCACAGGTAATAGGAAATCAAGTTGCCATCCCAAGACCAGATGTGGTTGGGGTGGAAAATTAATTTCCTATTGCCTATGTGATTAGATGTGAAGCCAACCAATTGGATACTAGTGCGTAAATATCAGAAAATGCACTATTGCCACATCAAAGAAAAGCAGCCAATTAATGACAATAAACAGTAATTTATTAATCCATTACATTATTATTACCTCACAAAATCTGACTGAAAAGTTTACAGAATTATTACCAATAGGTAAATATACAGGCTGTAAAATGCCTATGTATCAATATTTGTACTAAACGTCAATGGCTCTCTAATATAAACACAGTCCATTTCAATAAATTACAATGAAAAAGGCCAATTTTGCAATGAATTTTATTAAATAGATTGCATTGAGTTATGCACACAATATCTAAATATCAAGAGTTGATGTCTAATTGCAATATACTAATATAACTTTACATGTATGGTCTTTAATTTATTAATAATGATGAAAAATATTCATGTGTTGTGGATAGTACTATAAAAACCAGTTTTTTGATGTAATTCAAACAAAATGACAAATATCTACAGCCTAATCAACAAATTAGAGTCAGCTCTCCAAAAGGTGATCAAGCTTGAACATAACATAAGGGAAATTGTGGTAAACCAACTGGGAAATGAGGAAAGGGCCTTGGTCCAGAAAAACAAAACTGCAAAAAATAGCCTGGGAACAATGTTCAACAAAGAACACAAGGAAATAATTTTAAATCGTCAAAAGAAAATACTCAAGCTCTTAGATTTCAAAAGTGAAAGTTACAACTTGTGGGAATTTGCAAAAACCAATAGAAAGAATACTCAAACAATCAAACTAATTGAAGGAAATGAAATTTCAAAGGAAATCAACACAAATGAAGAGGAAACCAACCAAATGGAAACAGAAGAAAACAAAACAAAACACAAGCAAGAAGCAGGAGCGCTTCAAGAAATACTGAAAATTTATCAAACAAAAATCAAGAGGAAGCACAAGTTTCAAGAAATATAAAGAAGATAAGACCTAGGAAATCAAATTAAGAGCAGCTAATGCTCATGAAGCTTGCCAAAAGAGCGCCTGTGGCTGAGGGGGGCCACAGGGGAAACAATTAGTAAGTCTTTTTTATGTTTTACTTATATTTACTTAAGTTATAACTAGGGATGGGGGCAAGGTTGCAGAAGTGGTGGCTTTTACGCCAAGTTGGTTATAAAGGGGTTACCAATCACTGGTAGCCCCTGTAAAACAAATAAATAAAAATAAAATAATTCAAATGAATATTAATAATTTTTCAAATATCAAAGCTAGTGCTAAGGAATATTTACCACCCGTGTGGTGCTTGCCGTGGATTAGGGAAGCATAAAAAATAGGAGCAAGTATCAACTTCAAAGAGATGAATGAAATTTGTGAGGATATCAAATTAAACTTTGATGAATATATCTATGAAAGCACTCAACAATTCCCATTTTCAAACATCAACAAATATGAAAAAACTTAATAAAAACCAACTTTCAAATAGGAAATGAATATCTAAAAACCAAAATTTTTAATGAATTATTCAAAGCACTATCAAATAAAGTTGGGGACGCAGTCCTTGTAAATAATTTTAAGCCTTTATTTATTTTTTTTGTGGAGGCATGGGGGTGGATACAAGTTGGGCGCCCTCTGGAACCATCTTCAAATTCAGCAATATGTCATATATAAACAGATTAGCTCAAGTATATAAAAATTATGCATGTTCTCCAAAAAATATACCTTGCAAAGAATTCACGTCCCTGTATACCTAGGAATACTGTTGCACTGCATATTAAAAACATACGTCAAAAAGTTGAAAGATGTACCTATACAAATTGATATATGCCAATTAGCACTAGAATTCCAGAAGACATCACGGTGGTATAGGACAGTTGAGCATGTCCCGTATGACTCATTTGCAATGGCATTGTTGTATGGGTACTACGTGCCTCCCAAAAAGAATCTGCTGATTGATTTACTTACCCACCTCCCTTATATTAAGCGTTTGGCAACCACCAGGGTGCAGGGTGCCACCCCTCTAGCAATTGCATCCAGGGTTGTCCACCACATACAGAAGAGTATGTAGATCCAGTTAGACGCTTTAGCCAAAAATTTGATTTCAGGTTATAATTCCCCAGAATAATTGCATTCCCCTTTGCAGTTAGCATCCCCTTAATAAATATTTTTCCCTTGCAATTTAAATTTTATTTTTATTAAAATTTTTATTTTAATATTAAATATTTTCACCAAAATATGTAATATTAAAATTAATAGTAAAATTTAATTTTAAATATTTAAATATTTAAATATTAAAATTTTAGTATCTAAAAGTTAATATTAAAATTTTAATATTACATATTTCAATATTAAAATTTTTAATATATAATATTTCAATATTGAATAAATCACAATTAAATAAAAATAGTTAAATTTTGAACATTTAAACTTTAATAGATAAATTTTAAGATTTATAATTATAGTTTTACTTTTAATATTTTAATTTTATTTTAAATTTTAGTAGGTAAATTATAATATTAACATATCTAAATATATTACAAGACATTAGTTATAGTTGCAACCATGTCAAATAATAAAAATAAGTTAAAAATGTTTTTATTTACTAGCTCATTGAGTATGGGTTCATTTATTACATATACAAACAACGAGAATTGAATTTATCCGCATCATGCGGCCTGCTTCACTTATATTCTAAACAAATGATTGTTTTGAACTCAAATTACCTTTCCCTTGTAATATGATTTGATAAATATATTTGATATACTTGTCCTGCTTCCTAAGTACTAATTATTAAGCAATACATGAAAACCATTGGTTTTTGTGTGTGGCTATATTAGCACTGAAATATTAATGATCAGATGATGACTTGCGAGATCCAATTTGTGGCTTAAAAAAAGCCAAAGTACCAACAAGGATTCACAATTGTTTAAATAAAATCAATTTAATTCTATCTTTTTATTTTTTTATTTGTTAACTCTACAGTTAATACACTATTTGGTGGATTATAATAAAAAATACATATCTCTATATCTAGAATAATTAATTTTACTTACATTTTTTACTAATTCTTATATATCTATAATACAATTCAACGTCACATCATTATATATAAATAATAATTTTTGTGTCCTAACAAAAACAAAATAAATAAAGCTAAAAACAAATAAAACCCTGAGCGCCCATTTATCTGATTGGCTCAGAGGCAAGGGATTTGGGGAGGAAGGATTCCAAGTGCTTGTAAAAGGCTGCCACCACATCAGGTGGCATTGCAAATTGGCAGATCTCAAGAATGTTGAAGAGATCCTCGGTGTCCTGGGGGAGGCCTTTCTTCACCTTATTTTTGATCCACCCAAAGACATCCTCAATTGAGTTAAGGAATGAATAATACGGGGGGAGGAAGAGGAGTCTCATTGGACAATCAGCAAGGCGGTGGTTGGAGGAATGGCTATTCTTATCATTGGGTGAAAACTCAGACACAACCAGATCCACTTTGTGGAGCCCGACACTATCCAACACAACAATGTTGGTTGTGCCCCGGTAATTAAACCAAAGGTACTCCTTGACGGCTCAGAGAAAATTGAGAAAAGTCCTGCTATTGTGGGAACCCTTGATTATTTGGTATTGGTCCAACCTGCAAGGACTAAGAAGCGCAACCATTGAATAGGTCTGGGAATGGACAGCTGTACAATGGGCTACGCTGTCCTTGGAGCCCTTCTCAACCCACCCATGCCTAGACCTGAGTAAGGAGGAGAATGATGATTCATCTATGTAGAAGAACTGTACGTTGCCAGTCTTCTTTAGGGCCAGATAAGTCTTGGCATAAATGTGTCAATCTTCAATTGTTTTCTTGATGTTCCTATTGTATGGAGAAACTCTGAGGACCTTCCAAGAGAAGCCTAATTTGACCATTGCTTTGTAGACAAGGGTTTTAGAAACAGAAAGCACAAACTCTGTGACAAGCATTGATTGGACGGCAAGTGAGTCCAGGTGGCAATCCTTTGTGACCCACTGCTTGATTGCATTGATATAAACAGGCTGAAGGAGTTTGGGCTGCTGCTTAGCCTTGGTGGATTTGGCAATTCGCCTGGTGTTGCCATACTTTTTGTTGATTTCACCAACATATCTGGCTGTGACACCAAATCTGGACGCAATATCCCAAACTGCCATTCCCCCGTTCAAGCAGTTGAGGAGAGCTTCACCCTCACTATCCGTCAACCAGCGCTGGCCCTTGGCAGGTACCACAGCATCCTGGCTAGCAGGCTCAACACAGGGGATGGGGACCTTTGTGTAGAAGGTGGGATCACACTTGCTTGCAGTGGCGCTGTCAATGGTTGAATACACAATAGGCACAGATGGCTCAACAGTGATGGCCAATGGCTCGTAGGTGGTGTCAAAGACATGGGGGCAGGAAGTAGCAACTCTTGGATCAAGAGTGTGGGGCCGGGTGACAACTGGGTATATAGTAGAGGTGTAAGTAACCCCAGTGTTCCTGGTGACCCTGGTGTAGGAGACTTTTGTGACAGGCCTTGAGAGCGGCTTCTGTCTTGGATTAAGGCTGGTTAATTGGGCTGGGGATGCGGGAGGTAATTGACTGGCGCTGACACCTTGGGAGGCCTGTGTGTTGGCATGACTCCCCTTGAGTTGGGTTCTGGGTCTATTCTTGGACCCTCTGGGACGCCCTTGTGGACAGGCTGCCCCGCAGGCTAGTGCAGGAGAGGGTTGGGAATGCAATTGTCTATCCATAAAAATAAAATAAAATAAAATATATATTTTAGATTAAATATGTATTTATTTGGATTTATTGGTTTAGCTGTGGGTAGTTGTTTTCTCTTGATTTAGCCTTTAATAGTAGCAGAGTTTCTATATTTGTGATTTGAAGTGTATAATATTGTATACTTTCTGGGGTTGGATAATTTTAAAGTTTAGTCACTTTTTATGTCTAAACATGGCTGTTGAGATTAATTTTTCATTTGATGTTATCCAGAGTGGAGCTTCTTTATTCGGGTTGGTGTTTCCTAGTGTGCTTACGTACATTAAATTTAGATTTCAGTTCCCGCAATTATTATTTGAGTTTACTAGTGGCATTCAAAAGTGATTTGGAATTTGGTTCTTGGATTTGACAATCCCGCAATTTCAAAAAACATAGTAAACTTAATGAAAATGGTTGATGGATTTGAACGCTTCAAAATTGATTCCAGTTAATTCATTTTGTCCATTGGAAATATGCAGTCCAACTTGAACTTTGCAAAGTGTCTATGAGTTCCTGCATTTTTAAAGATTTAAATAAATATAAAAATAATTCAATTTAATTAAAAAATGCCATCCTGCAAAAGTGATTCAAAATTTGGACCAAGGATTTGACAATCCCACATTTTCACGTTCAGGTTCTGAATTTACAGTAGTCTCTTAATGGGTGAAGAAATCAAAAAGTAGTCAAATTGAAATCCAAAAAGGCAACAAAAAACTAGGACCACTTAATATTAAATTTTTGTAAAACATTAATATTTTATTATTATGTTTTTATTAAGTTCCTCAAATCAAAAGTGAGGAAATCAAAAATTGACTTTTTCAATTTAGTCACACTTTTATAAGCTTATAAAATTTTAAATAATTAATAAAAACTTTTGAAATTCCTCATGTATATTCTTTAAGACCTGATATTTAAATATATATAAAAGAAATGAAGTTTTTAGCAGGGTTTTATTTTATTGCAATATTAATAAATTGGTGTGTTTTGGAGGCAATTTCAAAAAATATTAAATTAATATAATATTGTACTGTGTTTCACTATGTTATTTCTGTCAGGGATCCACTCATTGGGAAGTCTTTCTCCAATTGAATGAAGTAGAGCTCCCAAGTTGAATTTGACCAGAGTGGAACCTACTGGAATCCCTATCATTAACATGTGTAGAAGATGACCAATTAGATGGAATCTTCCCAAGAAAGGAGTGAAGTGGTTGAGGAGATAATAGACACTGGTGTACCCCAAGACCAACCAGGGGGCCTTGGGGTGGATAATAGGTGGGAATCCTGCTGTTTCAATGTAAGGGGCATATCAACGACATGGACCAAAACAATACCAAATTGAGTCTTCTGATTTGTCAGTAGGAGTTGATTTGGGGGTTTTGAAGTTAACATTTGCTTGCTCATAACTGATTAACACACAAAAAGTCCATACAAGGAAGATGAACTTCATGCTGTTGGGGGGAACCTTTAGAATCTACTAATAAAGTGTTTAGAATTGAAAATATAGATTTATTGATTGATAGGAATAGAAGAAATTGTTAGAGCAATTTGGAAGGGAAGAATTTGTCAGTTTAAATACTGACTTCAAGTGATGAAGGGAACATTGTGGTTACCAGGTGGATCTGCAAGAGTGGTTTGAGAAGTATTGCCTTGCAGGACTGCAGCAGGCTGCAGCCTGCAATGTAAGTAGAGGCAGGTTGGGATATTGCATTGTAGTATTGTACCTTACTATGGTTTGGGATGGTCTCTGGGGCTGGATGAGAAGTATTTCTTTGGCTTGGGTGGTTCACTGGGTTTGATTGGCTACCTGTATCCCTGAATCTCTGGTTTGGATAATCTTTGCATTTATTTTCTGATTGATTAGCTATATTATGATTATTGGAGCCAAATTTAAATGCTGAATTGTTATTGTTGTTGTTATTGTTGTCTGGAGCCTTAAATTTCAATTTTGAAATAGAATTTATGTTTTGTTCTTGGTTTTTAAACTCACTTTTGTTTTTGCATTCAGAATTGATTTTAACACATTCATTTATCAATTTTAAAAGTGTTTTCAAATTGATTACATTAATGGATTTAGTTTTGACCTTGGCTTCTGATCTAGCATTTAAAAATGCAACTTCTGGTTTCTCAATTATTTTAAAACAATTCAAGTCTGGCTTCCAATTTGTGTTAGGGATGGAATCCCTTACAATTTCAGGGGACAAAATTGAAGTGCCCAAATCAAAGTGCAGAAATTGAAGTGCCTAAATCAAAGTGCAATAAGCTCTTGGGCTTTTTTATGGTTTCTCCTTTTCCACCTCTCCTTTCCACCTCTCATTCCTCCTCAAAAATAAGTTTTGTTGGCCCCTTGGCTGCGCCGGGGGACAAAAAACTTTTAAAAAATTTCTGTGTTGTCAAGAGGGTGGATTATATAAAATCTGATACCAAGTAGAGAAAGCTTTCTTTTTTCTTCTCTTCTCTTCTCCTTTTCTCTTCTCTTCTTCTCCTCTCCTCTCTTCTCTTCTCTTTTCTTCTCCTTTTCTTTCCTTCTCTCTCTCCTTTCTTATCCTCAATTATCTTCTTCTCTTCTCCTTTCTTACCCTCGATTATCTTCTACTATCCTCTTTCCATTTTTACTCTTGATTATCTTCTATTATCCTCTCTCCATTATTACCCTCAATTATATTCTACTATATCTTTTTACTATATGTATTAGAGCAAAATAAGATTTATAAAATGTTTCTTTTTGATATACAGCTTTGAACTATCTATACCATTTTTAGTGAAAGTACAGTGTTTTTAACATAATAATATGCAAGTCTTCATTTTTTTATATGTAAGTGGCAGATTCTTGACATCTTTGAATATTGTGACTTATAAATAAGATATAATACTATATCTTTTATTAAGTATAAAATTTTATAGTATGCCTTTAATAAAAAATCAATGTAATTTATATTATTTTAATGATAAACTTCTATAACTTTTATCATTGGAATAAGATCACTAATAAACCAAAATACCTAAAATCATATGCTTGTATCTTGCAGGAAAAATCTTTTATTTTGCTTATACTGAAGTATTATTATAGCTTTACATAAGCTGGAAACTAAAGTAGCATTTTTATTAAACTTATAGTTTATAAAGCAGTTTTTTGTGTAGTCTCATATTTTATATCCAGTTGAATACAGCTACATATAAATTCTAGTCTAATTTTGCTTTTATAACTAAAATAAACATTCTTTTAAAAACAGCCAATTTAAGATTTTTCATTATCTAGCATATATTTTTATTGCAGAAATGAATTTCTTGGGGTCTATTTAGTCTAGAATAGATTTTAAAATATATAGTTTTATATTATAAACTGTATTTTATTCTGCTTCAAAGTTAACCTCTGGAAAATCAACTATTCCACTTTGATCTTTGATAATTTTGATTTTTGCACCCTACATAGTGTTTTGATTTTTGCACTTTTTGGGGGTCCCATTTTCAATTTTTGCACTTTTGACCTTAGGAACTTTGACCTAAGGAACTTGTCCCTCTTTGGTGGGTTCTTGGAATGGCCCACATGGGTTGAATGTGGTATGATGGCCCCCAATCCCTAGAAAGGCTGTTATTACAGCAGAAAATATAAAGTGGTTCATTTTCTAACTCCTGAGAAGGGATGACAAAGCTTAGTGTCTAGAAATTTTTAGTGGTAAAGTCTGTTAAGATGTTTTATGTGATACTATTGAGGGTAATTTCACTGAATGATAGCACAACAAATCACCAAGGAATGGATCTTTATTATATAGTAGTGCCTTTGTGGAGCAGCAAAATTAGGAAGCATTGGATGGGGAACCCAAGACATTTGGATGTCTCTGAAATTCTCTTTCTTGGATGGCATTGGTTGTTGCCAAGTGAAACTGTTTGGCCAAAATCTAACTTGCATTGACATGATAACAATTAGGTCTTCACCATGCACCCAAGTTCACTTACTGAACTTAGCGCATGAATAGGTTTGCAGATGACCTTGTCAGTCCCCTCTGCATTTTGAAAATTCCAAATCTAGACAGCAGTTCCTCCAAAAGTAGAAATTGAGGAAATTGCCTTTTTTGGTTTCCAGATTTGGCAATTTTCCCATGAAGCAGGGGGAGGCTGGCAGCTGGCCGGGCGGTCCACAGGCAGGCTATAAAAGGCCTGGCCTGAAGAATATAGATTTTTAAATTCTCTTTTTGATGCTGTGTTTTTTGCAGCAGTTTCCCCAATCAGGAGAAACTGCAGCAAATATTTTGAATCTTTGTTTCCTGAAGAAATGCTACAAAAATTAATATTTTTGCACTGTTTGTCAGGAATATTCCTGACACTACCCCAGTAGTTAGATATTTTCAATCCAATAAAATACCTTTCCATAAGATTTGGAATAGCAAGATTGTTAGACTCTTACTTTTTGCCACTCCAAAATTCTGTAAGATCAACCCCCTGATGAAATGATTCCTGAGATTTGAAAAATTGAGTGTGAAGCCATCCATGCTGCTGACTCCTTGACTGTGAGCTGAATCAAAGAATTTTGCTTGTGCCTGTACATTATAATATGCTGCACCTCATCATATTATCTCTTTAAAGGTTATCATCTCTGAGTAAATACACAACATATCCTCCTCATTAGAAATATCATCCTTATTTAGGTGTATAATCCCCATTTTATTGATTACAAAAAGCTCCCATGTTACTTTACCTTGACAATGTAGCACCATAGGAGGCGTATAATATTTTCCTTTGATTGTGAGGCACACATTGTCATTATGGGCTTTGTCTTCACCCACTTAAAATTAATGGTGGGATTTACACCACGTAAGCTTATAGCTTTGCGGCAGGAATATAAATTTTGTCAGGCGCATATTTCCTGGGCCTATGTATGTCTGAAACTAAACCAATGCCCATAATAATATTCAAAAAGGGCACAATTTTTTTATGCATTTAGTATAAGATTATTAAGCTTCATATGATATCCAATCCCACTTAAAATCCATTGCTATAAATAAAGAATTGGCTTGTACTTAGAGCTGCGTCGGCCAGTTTCCAGCTCTGAGCCACACTTATCAAAGAATGATTTAACATATCTAAACAGTATGCGATCCGTTTTTGCTGTAGCGGCTCGGAGCCGGAAGGTAGCCGGAGCTGGGCCAAAGTATCTCTAGCTTCAATGAAGATGGAGCATTCTGGTTGACAGAATTCACATCAGCCTGCGCAATAAAATTTACTTGACCCACCCTGTAAATCTATATTTTATTTAATTCTACACTACAAACTTTTAGAGGTAAAAGCAGATATGGCCAAAAGAACTGTACTAAACGAAGTGGGTTGAAAGATTCGACTTTTTATTTACGTAAATACATTCTTATAAGCTCTTATTCCAGGCTGGCTATTTTTAAGGTTTTGCCTTTAGGAAATAACTACTTTTAATTTGACGCTAACTTCCCAGGGTCCGTCTGTCATTTTCTGTAAATTCATTACTCTTTTAAGTCTGAGCAACATTTTTACTTTTGCCTATTTAAAAGTTCAATCGTTTCCCCAATTTCGGCTTGGTTTTCGGATTATAGTAAAAGTGCTTGTAGTCAAAACTAAGCTTTTAAACTGAAATATAGTCCACAACATTTTTCTAAAGTAAATTTTGGAGTAAGTATGACACTTTCAGGGTTTCATAGGTTTAAACGTAGCCTGTTTTTTTTTAAAAGTGTGACACTTATTTTATTTGCAATTCTTAGAATATAAAAGATGTCCAGTAAACCTTTCAATAGAAACGACTCACATGGAAGTCAACAGCGTTACAATAAAAACGCCAATCAAACGCGTGGTAACTTTCAGCAGAGGGATCAGGGCCCAAGGAATAAGTTCAACAATTACTCAAGGCCCGCCTATCAAAAGCTCCAGCCTGGTAGTTATTCCAAGGGAGGAAAGACTTACCTTGGAAAGCGTAAGGGATTTTTAAATTTTTTTCTGTAAACTTTTTATCGCAATTTACTGCTTCTAGATTTTCTCCTGAATTCCTTTTATAAAGCCTAGATCGAATATAAATATTTCATTTGGCTCGGATATGGCATCTCTTTACGTGTTTAGATTTATAAGATATAACGTAGCTAACCAAGTCTCGATCTTCTCACTCCTTTATGTAATTTTTTATTTCCTCTTATCTTTGGTGGGTCCTTAGAGACTTATCAGAAAAAGCCAATGTTTAAGTAGCAGTTAACTATGTACCTTCGTACCCTTACAGTTACAGCTTATCTAGAATCTTTATATATTTTTATCTCTAGTGTACATTAAACAAATGTTTTAAATATATCAGAAATTAAACTTTGAAAGTGCATATTTTATTTGCTAACCTACTCTTAAAGGTGAAAAGCTGAAAGAAAGACAGAATTACGCGTCCAAAGTCAAATCTAAGTTTGCCAAGGAGCTCAACCGCGGCTTCCAAGCTGATGGCGACGACGCTGCATTTGCCAAAACACCTGACTTTTACAAAGAGGTAAAATCCTAAACATACATTCACATTTGGTTTCCATTGTAATTTAGTTTTTTGGATAATCAACTGAATGAGTCCATATAGCTTGTTATTTAATCATGTCTGATCCCATGTAGATTTTCGCTGAAGTTGATCGTGAAAACTCGCTCAAGAAGTCTTCCAGTAGCCCTGTCAAAGATCAACCCCAACAAAATCTCGATGAGGAGGGCTCTGATGAAAATCAAGTTGTGAGGGTTAATAAGCCAACCGCCTCTGTAGAAGCACCAGAAGAAGCTTTAAACCCCAAACGTGTCTTAGAACCAGCTAATTTTGAAGACAAAAAAGTAGTTGTTGTGTGTTGTAAGTTATTAACAGTACTTTATAGGAGCATCCAAAGGTTGAACTTGATAAAAATAGGTAAACCATCTAACCAAATATTATCTGAAAATTAGTCACAAGAAGTCCAAGCCAAATCCTTTCAAAAAATCCATAGAAGAGTTAGAAAAGCAACAGAAAGAACTTGAAAAGATAAAAAAGGTATATTTACATTAATGTGGTCTAAAAGTTTAGGATGCTGCCAATGAGAGTGCAAGAAGACAAAACGAACAGAAAATTAAGAAGAGACAACGCAAGCAAATCACTTCCAAACTTATGAGACGTTCTAAAACTGGGCAACCCATCTTAGGCAATCAAATCAGCATTATGCTCAGCAAACTTGAAAAATCATAGGCTGCTTCTTACAACCTTGCTGCGTAATTTTATATCGTCAACTAGTTTAATCCAGGAGCTACACAATTATAGACTCTTAAAGTCCTTGAGAATAGTCTAACATATCCTGTTAATTTACAGTATTCACTGATACGTTCAGGTTAAAGTAAAACAAATGATTCATTATGTAAAGTTTTTCTGAGTTCGAACCTCTAAATCATCTTACATTATATTTTAGATCTGTTAGGGCGATCAAAATTGAGAGAGTATAGGATGAAAGCAACTCAGCCCAGAAGAAAATTAAAGTATAGAATTTATGTCGATTAATAATAAGATTTGCATCAGTTTTCATTTTTCTCTGGGCTTGTTGCTTTTGTATATCCCAACAGATTTACAAACTACTATGCATTACTTTTACATTCAGAAAGCATCCCTATAGTAATTAAGATCAAGCAAGCAGCATTATAGTACAGCAGGATATAAAAGTTCTCAAGTGTTAAAAGTAGTGGATTTAGCTAAAGTATAAAATTTGATTTCCACAGAAAGCAAACTAGCACAACAGGATGATTTTAAATCAACAATGCTATAAAAATCTTAATTTTATGATTATATCAACACAACAAATGTATTTGAAATGCCGCTTGCGATGACCCATCACACCATGGACACTCTCGGTCATGAAAACATTGATCTGTAAAATAGTTCCCTTACTGGATTGAGAATATGGTACCCATTTCAATCCCGACACCAGTTTTTCTAGGAACAGAAATCCGACATTATGACATCGTTTTCGGTATTTAACTTGAAAATTATATTTAAAACACCGAAAATGATGTCATGATGTCAGATTTCAGTTTCTAGAAAAACCGGTGTCGGGATTGCGGTAGTCCCAAGAATATATCCAAAACAGTAAAGTCATATTTTTTAGGAATTTTCTAAACTAGCTCATGCCTAGATAAACCATTAAGCTACAAGCACTAGATTATATAAGGTGCTAAAATTATCATTAGATCATGTATCTTATCACAAATAAAAAGTATGCCTGGCCAAATTAAACCTGTTCCAGGCTGCCAGGCAGATGCTTGGAGGCTCCAACCACTGGCAATTTTAAAATTGTGCCTGGTAACTATAGCCCTCTTGATTGAGACCTGTAGGAAACAGGTGCCTTGATAAAGATAGAAAGCTCACGTCTGTTCACCACCACTTCTTTGAATTCAGAACCTCTTGGATCCACTCCAGGCTTCAAAACTCCCACGGCCACCCAAAACAATAGATGTAACCCCACCTGAAGGGTGTTTATATCAGAAAAGCCCCTGAAGGTGGGTTGTAGTGAACATCAATATTCAGAATATAACAATTTGCCTGTGAATTACTGGACATTATGTAAAGATCCCTCTAATTTCACCTTTAACTTTTCAAACTGCCTCATTTTCAAAAACAATGCTATGCCAATTCCAGTGCCATCTTAAACCCTCACCTGACCTATCTGATTGTGATATAAACCTAGCATAAGCTTCCCCCTTGTCTATTTAGAGGTTGATCCAAATACTCAAATTATGTATATTCCTAAACTTATTAATAAAAAATTCTGTTCATCTGCATTATTTTGAATTTTCTATACTTCTGCACATCTTTCTCTCTGATAGAAAGATTTATCATTGTGTTAAACTTCCCAGGGCCCCAAGGTAACTAACCTGATTCATTCTTGAAGACTAAGCCACAGCTATCATGAACCTGAAATCTTTTATCATAAGAATTCCTGCTGTGTTTCTCTTGGATGCTGTAACCAAGAGCCCAATACAACAAGATGGCACACACTACAGGTAATAAAAAACTTGGTCTTTTTATAAAAAAATGGCACACACTACAGGGGATACAAGCCTCCAGGTTATTTCATACCCATGCACATTCACTGGACCTTCTCTTGAAATTGCTGAAGAATTCAGTCCCCTCAAAGCCTTTGGTCCTCCTCTTAAAAAGGACATATCTAATTCTCCACGTACATCTATAATGATGCCACTGCCCAGATGGGAAAATATTCTGTCAATTATTCTTTTGTCAACTGACCTTCAGTCAAACTTGATCAAACTATAATTTTTTAATATGTAAAATTTTCAACGTTACAATAGATCAAAGATTTAAATATAATGTGTTCACCAATAAAATCTATGCTTCATAAAACTAATTGTTTTTAATTCTATTTTTTGTATTTGATAGTCTTAATTTTAAATCTTTACCTTTTTAAAAGCCAATTGAGTTAAATCTCACTGCCAGGAAATAAAATAAGAGCATTAAAAGTTTTAAAGGATAAATTTTATAGAAAACACTTTCTTTATTTTATATTTTGATCTTTTTATTGCTGCAAAGTAAAAGGCTTTACATATGAAGAAAAACTATAGTTGTATCAGATCTGACTGGAAATCCATTGGTGGATAAATAATTGCCAGAATATCTTCCTGCCCCTACTGTCTGCTATCCTCCCATGATCCCCTTTATTTGCTCTTGCTCAGTTATGTCCAAGAACATGCAGCTTTCTGATCTCTCATACATAATGATACAATTGCTATGCACTTCATCCCTGGTCTCCACCCTCATCTTGCATATGAAGACCTCTACTCATACTGCTTAAAGTTCAGAGCTCCTCTCACTTTAATAGAGCCCATAAAGAAATTAATGAGCTGGCCAACCACCTTATACAACCTTCCCTTAGTACACCACCAGTTAACCTTAGGCTTCAACTTTCAACTATTAGTCACTGTGGCTACTGCTATCAGGATACCAAGTACTGTAAGCTGGGCTGCTGATCAAGAAGCCAAGGCATCCAAGGATATCAGTGGGCATGGACCACCATAGGATTAGCTCTAACTTGATGAGATACAAGGTTGACTGGTCTATCATAGACCAAGGGCCAGCAGATGGTATCATGGAGCCAATAAGACCTATGAGAGTGATATAAACAACTCTAAGTAGTTGATTAGAAGGTGTTTCTGCAGTAGGTGCAACAAAAGATGGGCAGGCTCAAGGGTAGAAAGTGATTCCATGAGGACCAAGTGCATGATTATATAGCTTTATATGTTGTTGAATACCCAAAGTTGGATAGTGTACCAAATCCCTTCCCTATCAATTTATCCGGGATTCCTTGTTAGAGCAAAGAATTCCAACAGAAGGATTTTCTCTAAAGCAAAATCTGTATATTTTGGATTGGGGATACTCTGTAAAGTGTAAATTCTGTAAGATGAGCCAGGGGGTCTAAATAATTGGGCTGAGGATCCTTGAGGATTTAATTCAGACTAGAAAAGGGTGTGGCTGGATTATTAGGGGTAGTATTTAAATGAAAGAAAACTAGAACAATACAGGGCAACAATTGAGAGAACCAAAGGTTTATTTACTCTTTATTTCAAAATAGGATTATCAAATATCTAAAATCAAGGGAGGTTTATATCATCTTTTGTAGGAACAATTTCCTGGGATCACAGCTCTCTGGGATTTTGGGTGTCAGGCCTGGGGCATTATAGAATCAAGGTGACACAAGAACTAGATGCTTCTTTGTGAGATATGTGTTTGTTAGTGTTCCCAGCTACTTTGAGATTATTGCACTAATTAAGCAGATGGGCTGGCCAGGTCCTTGCAGGTTCAAATCCTTATTAGTATGTATTTTCTTATTAGGGTTTATGTTTATTGATTTAGGTAGGGTTTCATTTGTCCCAGTGAAGGCCACAACATTAGAATATTTCATGGATACACAGGCTGTTCTTGGTCAAACTATACTTTTTCAGGGTCCTCAAGAGTTGCCTTATTTGAAACAACAACTTTGTTTTCTAGTGGTGATGAGACTCAAATTCTCAATTTTGGATTCCAGCCGCAAAAAATGCAGGTGGCCGGGCATCTGGTCTTCTGGTCTGACAGGTCACAGGCTGGGCCATCCAAGGTTTGATTTTCATTCAGTTGTTTAAATTATATTATGAAAATGAATTTTATTCATGACAACCACTGTCTTCAACGCCAATGCTTAGAATATGGACTATTGAAAGTGGGGCTGTAGTTTTTTATCATCTCTGATAACCAACAAGGCTTTTTGGTTTTTCAGGCCTACCTTATCTTCTTCTTGATTAGCCTCTTGTTCTCTCTCTAAGGATAAATAAGGGATTGCCTCTTAAAAACATATTATTTTCAGTCCCCCTAGTGGTCCAGGATTGGAACTGCATTACAAAACAACCTCTGTGATTTTATGACCTTAGTCTCTGAACTCAATCAATTTTGATAGCACACTGACTCTAAGTTCCTCCTTTTAGGCTCTATTGTATCTGATTAGGAGCTAAATTATAAGCTGTCTATGATCAAGATAAGGCTTTCTTTTAAAAGACCCTCTGAAAACTCCAACAGTATGTAAATGTGAAGATAGCTGCCCTAGTTCAGGTGCTTTCTACTTCTTCTCCTGAAGATAGTTGAATTACAGAAGCTAGGATTTGTGAGTTTATTACCAAACTAAAGACTAAATTTGAACTTATAAGTCTCAGTTTGTTGTGACAGTCTTCTTTGTGGCTAACAAAGGCAGTGGACTATGCCTTGTCACTGATTAAAGAGCTTTTAAAAGGTCACAACTGAGAAAAGCTATCCCTATCATTGATTTAGGACTTCTTTTATGATCTAGGAAGTTCATAATTCTTTATGAAGATTGAAGTGACTTTGGAATATCATTGAATATGATTCAAAAATGTAAGATCTGAATCTTTTTGGTAAATAATTACAAATTAAGGCTTTGAGGCCTAATATATCTATGTTGGCTAAAAAAATTAGATAAAGCCCACAATAGTAATTAAATAAGAGCTTCTAACAATTTATAGGAAGTGAAATGAGGGCTGAGACGGTTGATTACAATAAGGAAGATAAAATATATACCAGTTTTAAAAATAGCAGACTGGTATAAAAACTAGCTTAAAGATTGGAACTTTGATCAGTATCAAACATAGGATTAAAACTGATAACAATAAGAGACTGATTATTGTTATAAACTTTACTCAGTTGCCAAAAAATGTATTAAAAGGGAATCATGAAAAGGAAATTCTAGCTACAAGTAAATGTGTAAGTTAAATAATAAGGTCAAAGAAAGGACAAGCTCTAAACCCTAACAAGTACCTTTTGTGATGCAAATCAAAAAATCTCAACTTGAAGTTGAGAGCGATGATTCCAAGTATTTATTTTTCTGATAATTGAGGTGAACAAAAGAGAAGATTTGATTTGATTTATTTGAGTAAAATGATATTGATTTTTTGGTAACAGTTTAGGAGCTAGCAATTATCCAAGTGAGGCTAAGTTCTGATTTTTTTATTTAAACCCAGAGTCAAATATTGATAATAGATAAGGAGAGCCTTGTGATAGGAGCAAGCAAAAAGATCGAGGAAGACAGAAAGCAAAGAAAAATCAGTCTAAACCATGTTAAATAAAGAAAATACCAATCCAAAGCAGAAAACAGAATATAAAACAAGGATATATTTGAACTAAACTAAATATTGAATAGACTGTAAAATCAAAAGAGGAGAGAGAAGTCTAATCTGAAGTGAAACCCCAGAGGTAAAAAGAAGCTGGATCCAAACTAACCTTAAATAGGTTTGAAATAAAAATCCAAAAAAAGAGGAGATTTCTTTAAGGTTTTGACTTAAGTTAAAACACCAGTCTTAGAATAAAGAGTGTCTTAACTAAAATTAAAGCTAAAAATGATAAAATGGTTGTGAGATAATAGCACAATAATAGGGAAAATGAATTGTCTTAAGAAAAAATAATAATAACTAGCAGCAAAAAAGGCAATCTTGAAAAAACTGAAGGTAATCTTAAAACAGTACAGTAGTTTTTAAACCAGTTGAGATAAACATATATTATTTAGTTTAGAACGCATGGAATCAGTCTAAAAACAAAATCAAAAATCAAGGAATTTATATTAAATTACAATAGATCTGGATCCACTTTCATTTTGTTTTTAGACTGAGTTCATGTGTTCTAAACTGACTAATATACATTTATCTCAACAGGTTTGGAAACTACTTTATCCAGAACCAAATATAAGTTCTTTGAATGTGTAGTTTTAAACTCTTGTATGCCAAATTCTCTAAGTAACTTTATGGCTTTTATGAAAAAAGTCTTTAAACATAACATAGAAAGATAGTCATAATATACATAGATGATATAATCATCTATAATTCAAACTAAAAACAACACTGAAAAGATGTTCATGCAGTACTCACAGCCCTTCAAGACAATCAACCAATTACCAAACCATCTAAATGCAATTTTTTTCAAAATTTTGCTCTTAATAGGTAATATTATTAACAAGGATAGAGTGAATCCTGATCCTGAGAAAACAAGATTCATAATGAATATGCTGTCCCAAAGAAACAATAGCAAAGTCCACACCTTCCCCAGGGACAACTGTAATAGACTTGACTGTATGAATGAAAATTGAGAATTTAACTGCGGCTAAGTCAACACTTTTAAAAATTTTAAAATGGATTTTTACTATATATTAATTTCTTGTTATTGAATTTTTATTTGGGGGAATAAATCATATGTATTCTATATATCCTTAATAATTTTTAAGCCTGTATAATTTTTCACATTCAATTTCAAAATTTAAATTTTTTTAATTGGCCACAGTTGAATTCTCACTTTTTCATTCATACAGTCAATTTTATCACAGTTGCCCCTAGGTATGATCACCTATATCAGAAATTTTATATCATAGTGTGAAGGGCTGACCCCCCTTTATCCAGTATTAAAGTCAGAACAAAAAATTCATCTGGATTTCTCTCAGAGATCATCACTCCAGAAAACTCAATAATTGCATGATAATATCACATATCCTACAATATTCTCACTGAGATATAGTCTACAAGCTAGAAACAGATGCCTCTAATAATGTTATTGGAGGGGTATTAAGAAGACAGACAGCAGATAAGGATTTCATTCATGTCTTATATGAATCACAAAGGCTATCAGATGATGAATGCAGATATCCCATCCATGATAAAGAATGAGTAGCAATTACTCATTGTCTCATGAAATGGCACTGAATCTGGAAGAAGCACAGATATTCAAAGTTTTAAGGAATCAAAAATCACTAGTGCTCTTTAAGACACAGTAGCAAGTTCACAAGAATGCAAGCTTAATGGATGAGTCATGTACAAAGCTAACAATAATCATCAAATATAATCCATAAAAAGATTTTCTTAATGCAGATATCCTATCAAGGCTATACTGAAATCATTTCATCTGTATCAGTAGCAAAGACCCTTATTGACCCATGTTAATAATGAGATATCTCCAAGAAAGATCCACCTGACACAGCTATAAATACCCAAGAAATGTCCTCAAGAACAAACATATGTTCAAAAATATCTATGACACCTATATTCCATTCTTTCCTATGACAATATCATGTCCTATATTCTTTCAACACAAAATATTGCCACCATTATTTTTTACCACAGAGACTTATAACCCCTGCAAAAGAAATTTTTATTAATATCTCAAAAGTTTCAACTGGTAGCCAAATATGCTGTATAACTGTAAAGACCCAACAATTGGAGAAGTACTTGAGCAAAATAAGGTACCAAGTTGGCAACTTGGAAACCTGTGAGTGCCGTCACAATTGGATAGACTGTCATCATCAATCAAAAGACTTTGGCGTGTATGTTATAACGTCCAAAATTACTAGCAAAATATGTGAGTATGTAGTATATACAAGTGTATATGGCTATGGACTGGGTGGAGTGGGGCAATACCAGCGTGGGCCAGGGGTACTGCTTGGAGGAGTTGATCTGTGCCGGCTCCTTGTAGTAGTAATCACCAGATGGATTGTTGAATGGCCCATGCTGTTGATTAGATTGGTGGTCCCCAATCCCTAGGCATGCTGTGAGGACAGCTGAGAAGATTAGATGATTCATCTTCTGATCCTGGGAAAGGGCATACAAAGCTTAGTGACCTGTTTAACTTCTAAAGTTGATGCATTAATTGTTGTGCTGGGCTGCTTGTCAACACCCTTCAAATTTGGTAGATTCCAAATTTGGGCAGAAGTTCCCCCCATTTTTGGACTTGGGGAAATTGCCTTTTTGGGTTCCCAATTGGGCAATTTCCTCATCCATCCAGGGTGGACGGCCCCATCAAGGGGTGTGTGTTGTCCCCCACTGGCTGACAGGAGCAGGTGGGCAGGGGCTGGCTGGCGGTTGGCTGCGCGGCCTGCAGCTGGCCTATAAAAACCCAATTTCAAAGGACATGCTTTTTTAATCTCCTTTTCAAAGCCTGCCTGTTTTGCGGCAGTTTCCCCAATAGGGGGGAAATGCTGCAATTTTTTGTTTTGGTTTTTGAGCTGAATTGTGCCCAAAATTTTGTCTTGTAAAATGGTGTTGTCAGGAATATTCCTGACAATAACATCAAGAAGTTCTCAAACATTTAAAAACATGTAAAAATTACATACAATACAAAGCACCACCAAAATATATAGCCCCAATACCCATGACCTAACCATTTAAAGTATAAGCACTTGAATTAGGTAAACTGTGACTAGTGATAAGAAAGAAAACAATTATGCCATCATAGACATTGACTATACAACAAGATAGCACATAACACAAGCCAATAAAGAGCATGATGGTGATAATGTGAGACAATTCATTGGCAAAGAGATAGTCATCAATTTTGATAAGTCTAAGCTCTACATAACAGATGAATGAAAGAAGATCACTTCACAGGATACCAACTTTTACCTAGCCAAGAATGAAATAAATCATACAATCATTAGTACCTGCTTCCAAAAAGAAAATAGTAGAGTCAAAAGTCAAAATAAATCCCTAGTAGAGCTACTCAGTAAGTTATCTACCAGAAGTCTTCTTCTTTGGATAAACATGATATCAACTGTACTGAGGATCTGCCACACTCAAAATTAAACCATAACATGGTCAAAGACACATATGAATTAATATATGGGCATAAATTTTCCATCATTATTATCAACCTGAGACCACGCCTGCTGATACCAAAGAAGTTACAAAAAGAAAGTGATCCAAAAATTTGGAAAGCAAGAGATAACTAGCTCAGCAGAGAAAAGAAACGATTAAAAAGAGAGTATATTCCACTTCAAGTTGAGAGATTTCAAGTAGGGTGACAAATTTAGGTAGTAAATCATAGCTGAAAAATATATCCTAGCCTGCAAGGGCCAAGAATCATTATTGAAGTCAACTTCAATAGTACTTATCTTATCAAAGTAAAAGACACTCAAACCACTCTCAAGCTAATACACCATAATGGACTCAGACTATTCAAATTCAGACAGGAACAGAAATATTCAAGACTTTCAGTATCCAATATCAAGCTGGATTAATACCAAAACATCTCCTGGATATCTTCAAGAAAATACCCAAATCTCTGCCTTATAAGACCCCAAGGGGAGATTTTGCAACATATGTGATTACTTCTTCTCAGAAAATCATTTTTATGAGAATTAATCAGCCTACAAGTAAGATGGCCCTAATTTGTATACCAAGCTAGAATCAAACTTTCAAGCTTCAGAAAAATATAGATCTACAAAGCTTCATTAATGAAATGGTCTACATGAACGCTGTCACAGATGGTTTCATCTTGGCAAGAATCACCTGTCTTCACATAGTCAAAAATAAAGGGCTTAAACTGAAAAGGAGCCCCTAAAATATTATGACGTCAAAAAAGCTATTGACTAGAGTTGAGTTACAGAAAAAAGTGTGAATATTTTGACAAAGGTTGAAAAAAGCTGTTGAAAGCCTTAAACCCCAGAAATCAGGTAATTAGGTGGGTTTCAACAAAAAAATGAATTATGGTGTCACAAAAACTTTTTGGCAACTTCAAACGACATGATTTCAAAAATCTTTCCTGTTGATGCAAACATTTAATCTCAAACACTCATATGAGCTTGGTTGGATCTCAGAACTACCCTGGTAGTTCAATAAAGACCATAAGTATTTCAAAATAGCAAATTTTAAGTTTTTGGTCAAAAAACTCATAAAACTGAAGCTTTTAGTAGCTTATATGCCTGTATGGCTTCTCCTGAGCTGCAGTGTTAGTTTTGCAGTGTATGCAGCCCTTATGATGCTTGCCATGATCTCTGAGCCCAAAATTGAGGGAATGGATGAATAACTTGCCAAATGGTTTATTTGCTGAATGCTGTTTTGTTTCTTCAGATTACTGCTTTTATTAATTTAACCCTAGTTTTTCTTGGCTGTCCCCTCCTACTGCCTTTACTTCAAGCTTATCATTTGCAAATTTTAACATTGAGAATTGTTTGTTGCCAAATGTTTTTAGCATTTGAATTTTTATCTGACACTTTATCAACACTTCCAAATTTCAAAAAGCCTCCACCATTGAGAACACTATGTGGCTTACCAAATAACTATACATCACTCGTCTTTTATTCACTAAAGATATCACTATCTTTCCTAATTTCCCCCTTACTTTGTATTTTATACTTCTCAGAAGTATATACACAACTTTCACAAGCGACAAGTTCCTGTTAACAATGCATGTTGTAGAATCCCAATTACAGAATTTGAACCCCAAAACCCTGTGGGCTGGTGGCCTGCAGGAATCTGTTGCAGCCAATGAATCTACCTCAACTCAGATATTTGGGGTGATGTACATCACGCTAACTGGCCTCATTGATTCCATGATAATCGCCAGCAGACCATGGGCCATGTTAGGCAAATCATTATCCTATATTGTAAAGTTGGCTCCAATCTTGTGGTGGGCCCTTCCCTCAGGACCCGCGGGCTGTCTGCCCGCAAATTCTCAGGAACCCCCTGTAGGCTAGATCCCTGACAACAATAGTATATTGACTCTATATATTTAAAGATGGACTACTAATGGTTTTTATCGGGATTTTGAGATATTTACTAATTAAAAGATTCAATCAATAGTTTTGGGTGTGCAAGTATGTGGCCTGAGAATGATTTCAACAAAAATGTGGGCAACTGGGCTGCTAGATAAATGGGTCACTGACCAAATCACATCCTGGCGCTAACAAAAACCCTGTCCCTAATTAATGAATGAAGCATACAGATAGTGCACAATTAATTGGCTCATCTTAAAATTCACCTGAATATCCATCTCATAATGTTTACCATTCTAAACTTTGACTATATTCTATAACAGGAAGGTTGTTATATGAACTGCCACCTGCATTACATCTAGAAGAGTCCCCCATGGATGGGGCCACACGGTCAAAACTCTAAGATAAAAGTCCCCCAAGCCTATTGCATTAGATTAGCTCTGATTAAGTGAAACAAAGACCTTCATCAACTAGTAGTCACCATCAGACTAGCTAGCCCTGGGTAGTGGCCCATTTAGATAACTGTCTCTGCTTGTTTAAGGGACTCAGCTATATGGTGTTTCAAAGAAGAACACTGATGCTGTGAAAGTTGTCAAGAAAGCTTTCTTTCTTCCAAAATTCATTCCTTAAGGTTAGAACCCCTGCAATGTTGTCCTAACACTACTTCAGTCTCTATCTTAGCATTATAAGCTAACCTCAAAAATAACATGGGTAGCTGGGCCAGCCTCAACACCAGTTGATTAATAAAGATTGATGTTTTTATATTTTTTCTTTTAGAATTTACAATGAATTGTATTCTATCTTATCTTCAAATTTCTTCCTCACAATTGAACTATAGAAGCAGAAAAAAAGAATATAATGTTGTCATATAGTATGAATTCCTATAGTGAAATATAGAGTTGTAACTATGAACCTTAAATCAGATGTAAGAAGAAATTTAACATTACCTTCAGGCCGTGTGTCATGGCCTGTGTCAGGAAACCAGGCATATGTAGAGGCATCAGATGGCTCAGGACGGGGTTGGGTCAAGCTGGCGGGTAAAGCCCACCATAGAATGGGTGCTAACTTGATAATGTAAGACATAGATCGTCCGAGTAAGGACCAGGGTCCAGAGGTAGGGATCATGGAATCCATCATTCCTGTCAAGGTGATATAGAGTACTCCAAACAGTTGAGTGGATGTGGTCTCTGCAGCAGTGGGGGTCTCCATTGGGCGGTCGGGTTGTGGGGTTAAGGGCGGAGTCATAGGAACAAAGTAGGCAGGCAGATAATTGTACTTGTCTTTGAACAATCTGGGCGACCTTTTGTACCACTTTCCTTCACGTCCTATGTATTCATTCTCTCTAGTCCTGGCCAAGGGGTCAGCAATGAGGATGGCCTCCAAGTTGTACTCCGCGTAGGCTGGGTTGGGCGGGTATTCAGTAAAATGCACAGGTCCAAAGGGGGCTCCTGGGGGACGGTATAGTGCCTGGGTGGGATCAGCAGGATGGTCTCCAGGGGGTGGGTGTCTGATGATCTACTGGAATGGAATTAATATGAAAGATCACTAAGACTAGGTAAGGTAAGATTTGTTCAAACCAAAGGTTCATAAAACTTTATTATCAAAAATGACAATGTGGTCATCACCATACCGCTGGGGTTTTTATACCATGGGACTTTGCTTCTTTGATTTTTGCAGGGTTCAGGTTCGCAGACAAGGCACTGGCAGGGCATGGATCTTGGCTTGGAGTCTTGAGGGCGGCAGATCCAGGTTGTGCCTGCTCTGGCAAATAGAAGTGGCAATGCTTTGTTCCACCGCCACTGTTCACTATGTCACCTGAGTAGTTCAATTGTACTATCCCTTCTGAGTGGTTGGCTGCCAGTTGCTGGTGGTCATTGGCAGAGTTAAAAATAGGTTTTGTTTTAACCTCCTTAAGGCAAGCTGCAACCTCTGCATAGGTTCAGATCTTTGGTGGCTCAAGGTTGGCATCGATCTGGTGACCATTTGGGGAATTGTCCTTGGGAGACTGGTGGGTCTTGGAGTAACTCGTTAACTCGGGTTTGCAATTTAACAAGTGGGTGGTCTCCTGTCCACTTTGTGTGACTCAAGTAGTCTTTGGAGGGTTGGGGTTCAATTCCAGGGTTTCCAATGTTGGTTTCAAAACTCCAGTATTGGCGTTGGGAAGGTTGGCAGTAGGTTCTTTCCCAACCTCTGTTAGCCAGGTTACATCTCCTTTGCAGGTATGAGTCTTCATTGGCACCAGTTTGGCAGCAGACTGGCGACTATTCAGGGAATTCTCTGTAGCAGGCCAGTAGGTTGCAGGGTAATTTAACAATTTGAGCCTGTGATTTAACGGATTGGCGGGTCTTGGTCTGTCCTGGAGGTTTGATCTGCCTTCAGGGAACTGGGGTTTGACTCTTGGGTTTTCAATACAAGTATTGAAATGTCATTCATGACAGCCTGGGTGACTCCCAGGGGAACCTTTGGTCAAGGGGAAGGGTTGAGCCTAGAAGACCCAGTAGATGACAGGGGCCATCCAGATCACATAATTGGCAGCTGTAGACCAGGGATGCCACACTCCCATATGAGGTATCACTTTATCAGTGAGCCTCAGCATGGTCAAATAGGAAAACCCAAGCTTACTGTGATCATATGATGAAGCATAAGGAACAAGAGGAAGTTCTCCTATGGTAGCGCTCATGGTTGGGCTTGGCTGGGCAAGTTTTTGGAACAGAGAGACACCAGAAAAGGAGAGGCGTGGTGCAAGAGCAGGAA
This sequence comes from Entomophthora muscae, assembly GCA_014839935.2. Classification (NCBI taxonomy): domain Eukaryota; kingdom Fungi; phylum Entomophthoromycota; class Entomophthoromycetes; order Entomophthorales; family Entomophthoraceae; genus Entomophthora; species Entomophthora muscae. Next base: position 256,952 of record QTSX02000712.1, read on the forward strand.
TTATTTCTTGGTCCAGCACTCTAGGAGATGGGGCAAAGGCTGGCAGTGGTTGGTTGGAGGCAGCTAGAAGTTGCTCTGTTTCCTAGCGCTGGCGTTGGTACTGGAGGTACTCTCTGTTTGAAAGCACCAGAAGTATAAAATTTGTGATAATGTAATAAACCCCTGCAAAGTATAAATTCTCAGTGTGCATTAACCAACAAAAGTTTATTAGATGAAGATGTCAACAAGGAAAGGGGATTCCAGTGTTCCCAGCTATATCCTGCTGGGAAACTACAATTGGACTTACTGGCAACTCCTTATTGGTTGTCAATGAATTATTCTAAAGTTGGGTTCCATCAGTGACTCCTGATTCATCAGTTAGATGGATCCTTTCATTACTTTTGCCCTGGGGAAGCTGGCAGGGGAATTTTGGGCCATTTGGCAATGTAAGTCCCCAATTCTGGGTTTCAGAGGGTGTGGGCCAATTAAAATCTTTTTCACTTGGCTTTGGGACAGTTTCTAATTGCCCCCAGGATTGGCCTTGACCAGGGTTCAATTCTCCACTTGGAATTAAAGTCTCCTTTTGGTTAATCTGTGTGATCAACAACACAATTGTTTGGTCGCGCAATTGCTCAATTGCAGGCGTTGAACCTATGCAGCATAGGGTTTTGTCGGGCCCAGTCAGACTTGTTACTTCTGACAACTATAAAAAAATATTCTGAGATGTAAGTTACACCAAATTCATATGTTCCCGTGTGCTTTACTGGCAACAGTGGCAAAATTGACTATAGGGATGCAAAAGTGAGAATTCAAAAGTGAGAATCTAGAAGTGGCCAAGTCAACAATTTTAAATTTTTAAATTTTCAAAATTAAATTAAAACAGCTCATCTGGAGTTAAAAATTATTGTAGCCGTATAAAATAATTTTTACTCATTCTCTCAACTAAAATTTTTGAGAAAAAGTAGTTACTTTATTATAAAAAGCCATTCTGAAAATTTAAAACGTGTTGACTTGGCCACTTTTAGATTTTCACTTTTGAATTCTCACTTTTGAATTCTCACTTTTGAATTCCTACAGTCAATTTTGCCACTGTTGCCACTTTACTAATGTTTGAATACTTAGGATATCATCTTGGTAGATGATAAAATACTACAGTTAGTGGATTTCTGGAACTTTTATGTTTATTTTCCAGGAAAACAATTTACTAAGGGGAAGTGATTGGATATATTGGGGTACTTCTTTGCTGGCTGTCAAATTCTGGTCTTGAGGGCGGCATCCAAGACAATACAACAGGACATCTTTGTAACAAAAGATTTGAGGTTCAAGCTAGCCAACAGTTAGCCTTCAGGATTGAATAAGGGGTATTGCCTTAAGGCTCTGAGATAGAGAATATATTATTAGATTTCTTTAAATGAAGGAAAATATGTCAAAGCTAGAATAAACCAAAGATGGGGTAGGTGAACTTAATATTTTATTATTGGAAATAAAATATTGAATAGTTTACAGTGAAGTAGATCGGCCACTAGATAAATAGAGAGATAGCTGTTCTGACTTGGTATCAAGATCAGAACAAGTCATATGATGGAATCCAGAATGTGTGGATATTAGGGCTCCCATGTTTATGGGAATGGGGCAACTATTGAACTCGGATGTGAATCTAGCCAATTCTTTGTACATACTATTATGACTCAAAGGCAAAATCAAAATGGCCTGAATCACACAATTCACAGCACTGGCAGCCAGCAGAAGGCAGCATCCTTCGTATTGACCATTACAAATATTAATTTGACTTTATCTTTTAAACTTTTACTTATAGTTTAAAATGAAATTCTGATTTAATTTTTATTATTTAATCAGTTATTTAAGCCAAAAATCAATCTCCAAATAATAAAAGTGCTAAAATGATTTTTACAATTATAAGCATGAATGATGCTATATCTTGATGGCTTGAGTGTTGATGGCTGCCGATTTACCCCTTTTAACCTTGGTATTAAATAAAATAAACCATCTATGGAAATTTTAAAAGGTTCATAGCAGAAAATTAAAATTAAAATGTTTTAATTGTCATATTGGGTTTGAAATTGTATGTTAGATCAAATGGATGTCAAAATGAATTGGAAGGGAATAGAACCTTTGAAAGGAATTTGAGCAAGCCTGTAGCATTTATGAAATGGAAAGCACAGCAATGAAATCAATTGCTCGGGTTACGAACGGGCATGGCAAAAGGTGTATGGCATTGATATCGAGTGTGGTTAAGTTTTTTAGACGGTATCAGAGTGGGATATAATTGGCTAGTTGGAAATTTCCTTCCGGCCTAGTTGAAGCGTGGCCGCAGCGTGGCCAATGAACCGATCGGGTATAATTCTTTCCACGTGAGTACTAATATCAAGTTGAAAACTCCGATGCTCGGGGAGAGGATTGTATTCTGAAATCTAGCTGACTAGGTCATCGAGCTTATGGCTTAGGGGTTTAGTCAGATCGGGTTAGGAGATCGATCAAGGAAACATTTGGACTTTAGTATTTATCTTTTTGAAGGTTGGCTGGGAAGATCACCTCAAAATTATTGACCTGGTTAATTGATAGTTATCCATTCCCAAATATATATATTTTAAAATGAGAACTGCAATTAATCTAATTAATATTTTTAATTTAGTTTTTGAAAGGCATTTATTATTGAATATACATATAATCAGCCTTGTACTTAAAGATCTACCAACGTAGGTTTTTTTATAAATCAAGTTAGATGACGAAGAATCTAGCGGAGACAGCTTGGAGATGAAGAAAGTTTATGGTATAATCTGGGGGCAGCAATGAAGTAAAACGAACTGGTTTGATTGTGGATAGGCAATAGTGATTGAGGTTAAACAAATCTAATTAGAATTATAGAAATTATATAAATTTGTTGTCCATTAAGTGGCAGGATAGTTTTTGACTTTGTCAACAGAGGTAAACCTTGAACGTGGGGCGAGATAGTAGCGTTCCAAACGAAAGGCACCGTTTCAGATTAAATTCAGTTGCGATTAAAATTCATTCCGTTCAAAAGCTATGGACACCTGTTTGTGGCATCAATGCGCGTAACAGCCATGCTATGTTGATACTCGTGATTGGTAAGAGCAGGTTATGAAATATTAAAGTCAAGGCGACAATTATATGTCAATGACTTTGGTAATATAAGTATTTGAATAGCTCTCTGGAACCATTCCTTATTTATATTAAAATTTATCGTAAAGGCTTGGTAGTCAAATCTTCAGGCCTAGATGAAAGTTACAAACTTGGAACCTGAGACATTGAGGCCGAGTTGCACGCTCCAGCAACTCGGACACGCGTCAATGATTGGTGGGAAGAGGAGGTGGACCAATCAGATGATAAGGTGAAAGGTTGCTGCCTATAATAGGAAAGGCAGGTAGCGAACTGATCGGGAGCACAAGCCTTGATGAACAACAAGGCCAAATTCCCGAACGGGAACAGTGCTTTTAATTGAAGTTGGAATTTGTTTAGTATTGGACGAATTCGTTCAATAACTTGCAGGTAACGGACTCACCCGTGTGCAAATTCCAGGACTCGAGGTGAACCAACAGAATTGGAGGCTATTTAAAGTCATGGAATGAAAGTTGAGAAGCATGTCGCGGAACAACATTCTCCTTTCCATCACCCTCTCCACCTCCTTTGTCCAGTGTTTTTCTAACCTTATTTCACAGCCCCAACCCACCCAACCTATCACCCTCATCCCTCCCCCTGACATCCAACAACTCATCAACACCATCCCCGACGTCCCCATTGAATCTGACGATGAAGGATTCAACACGGACGATCTCATGGATGACGATGACTTTGACCAAACCCCGCCCCCCGCCCGCACGATCAGGAAGTACTCGGCCGTCACCTATGCGCCCAGGAAGTACTCTGCCATGCCCTACTCGCCTTACTCTCGTTTCAAGCTCCGTGCTTCCCTTCTTAAGCGCCGCTACTCCAGCTTTTAATTATACTGTATAATGTTCTGCCATTAATCTCTGCTGTTTTCATTAAATGATATCCCTTAGAACTATTCACATATTTATCTACTTATAAACCCACGTTCTTTCGATATGGAAGAATACCCTGTTTGCCCACAACAGCATGGCCAGCGCATGCGACCCCAGTAACTCGACCATCTGATGATGTCATCGACACAAATCCCGCCTAAATAAACTGATGATACCCTAAATATCCATTTGTCTTTAGCATACCACCCCTTGTACAATAACACAAAGCTTAAACCCCAATTTATTTTTCTGGCCCTTTGACTAGCTTCACGTTAATTCTACCACTACATTATCAATATGTATCCCATCTCATTAAAACTTCCACCAAACCCAGTCTAGACCCCGAGAAATGGTACGTGCCTAAGTCATAATGTCCTTTACGGTTGATAGACGTGGGTTAATTATATCCAAGAAAGTACATAATGTAATTAGTTCCACCAACTATAGTATGTCTGATGATGGATAAGTTTTATTGATCGTCGAACAAAAGCCAGCTGGCCATTGTTTATCGCCAGTAAATGCACTGCTAGAAGGTGAAACCGTGCTCCTTTTACATAGTATCTTTAAACAAAAGGCATTCTTCTAACTATTTTTGTCGGGGTTTTTACTGTAGCTAGTCCTTCTTTTCTGATCCATATACATAATTTAGATGCCAGAGGTTTATATGGGGCTGGTTAGCCTCTTGAATTTCACCTCACCTTCAATGCTAGTATTATTTTTAGTGAAGCCAATCACATCTGCTTTGGTAGAGAAGTATCATTCTTTCACTCCCTAAAATTTGTGCTGGAGAATATTTTAAGGTTAAGGTTCCCTATCTTGGCTGAGGTTCCACTAGCTACTATAAACCAGTTCACTCCCTGTGTTGGGTTCACTGGTAGCAATTGTACAGTAGTTTTCAACCCTGTTGAGATAAATGTATATTATTCAGTTTAGAACACATGAACTCAGTCAAAAAACATATTTCAACTGGAACCAGTTGAAGGTTGATTTATTCAATAAAGCTTCCATTTATCTAGGCCAGAAAACAAAAATTAGTCAATAATGAAAAAATAAAGTCAAATACTGAATTCCAAAAATGAGATAGCAAGTGCATGGAACTCAAATTCATAATGTTTGCAATCCAATCACTTACTAAAACATTCTTCATCAGGTTTGATAATGTGTGTGTAGCAAATATGATACAAACAAGAACACATAAGGTTCAGTCACAAAAGTGATGAACTCAAATACAAAACAACTCATTTTTTTTGAAAAAAATTGATTATTTTTGGGACTCAAATTAGAAATGGTGGATTTCAGGAGTGAATCTACCAAAATCTATTCAGGGAACTAAAGCATTATTTTCAATGCACATGCTTCTAAATTTGGACATTTACATCTGAGAGACTGTAACAAATCCAACTGACAAAGTTGGATCCCAAAACCCCTCTATTGGATAGCAGATTTTCCCTTTTCTGTTCTTTATCCAATAATCTCCCTCATTCCATATTCATTGTGGACTTTTTAAATTTTTCCCTAAATACCTACCATGATAGCTCCCTGAGAGTTATCTTGGTTCCCTAAAAAACTAGAATAAACGAGTAAAAAACAACAAAAAACCCCAGTTTTGCATAAAAATCAACATTTTGAAATTTGATTTTAAACTTCAAAAAAAACTTTCATGCAGAATTTTTTCTCTTGTTGTTTGAGGAAATGCTTCAGCTAAGCTTTTCCAAGATCATTTTACTCTCATTTGCAATTCTTCTGACCTTTTGCAATAGTTACCAGAGTTTGTGGTTGTCTCCTGCCCATAACTGGTTGCTGTTGGCTATGGTCTCTATGGTTTGGGGCCTGACCTGGTCCACCTTGCCACAAAGACATCCGGCAAGGTGGAGCACAGGCCCCATTTGTCACAGAGACTGGCTCAAAAAGGACACACACTTAAATAAAATCAATTTTCTAGAAATAATTTTTTGCTTTTCTGTTATAATAGAATTTTTATTGCTTTTTATTAGTATGAGTTTTTCAAGTGAAAGTTACACTTAATGAAATAAGCCTGTTGAAAATAGGAGATATCTTTGTTTGCAAATTGGCACACCGACTTGTGGTCAATCTAGCACCAGACCACTGGGTTCTCTGGTGCTAGATTGACCACAAGTTGGCGTGCCAATTTGTAAACAACGACATGTCCTTTTTTCAACAGGCTTATTTCATTAAATTAAACTGGGTGCAATAACTGAGGTGTGTCTGGTCTGAGCCAAGCACAAATACACCACATGTACACCCATTCTGATTGGCTCTGTTGTTGGGATGCGTCATTTTTGGTATATATCAGTTTATCTATACAGTAGTTTTCAAACCTGTTGAGATAAACATATATTATTCAGTTTAGAATGCATGAACTTGGTCTAAAACAAAACAAAAAATTAAGGAATTTGTATTAAATTACAATAGATTTGGATCCACTTTGATTTTGTTTTTAGACTGAGTTCATGCGTTCTAAACTGACTAATATATATTTATATCAACAGGTTTGAGAACTAATTTATTCTAGATTACATTTTTAATTAGGACAAGTTGGTAACAGTATTATAGATTCATTCATATGTTTTGATATTTGATATTTACGTTGTCTGTTTCAGTTGCTATTGAGGCTTGCTGTTGGATTGAGTTTGTAACTTTTGTGACTGAGTTCCATATGTTCACCAAAAACATAGTAAACATAGTAGAAGCGTTCTGTAACTGAAACTCATGTGTTCTAGTGTTTGGTACATTTGTTGTTGAATTGTTAAGAATTTGTCCCCAGTTTGAATAGACCGTTGTATGATTGGACATTTATGCCAAATAGCGCTCATTTTCTGTGGAATTATCTTCTATTTAGACCTATCAAGTTGAAATATGCTTTGTGACTTAGTTCATGTGTTCTAAACTGAATAATATACCTTTATCTCAACAGGTTTAAAAACTACTGTATCTTTTAAAAATGCATTCTTCTAACTATTTTGTTGGGGGGTTTTACTGTAGCTAGTACAGTAGTTTTAAAAGCTATGGCAACAACCAAAAATACCTCAGATTTAAACAAAACAATTTCATATTTGAACAAAATCCAAGACGTGCAAGATTCAGGATTCAAATAATTTAAATATTTTTGACTAGTGATAAGGAGCGCCTTTTGGGGAAGCTTCAAATATGAAATTAGGAGAGAAGTATCTTTTATTGGATAATATTTTAGACTTATATATATTTGGCTGTGGCAGAGATTTAGTTGGATTGAATCTAGGGGTTGGTCATGTGCATGGTGGGTTCAAGCCACTGGATACTTGGATTTTCTTGTGATATTGTTTAGTTACCCTTCTTGGTATGTTGAATGGTATATTGAAAGGGTACCAAATCTTGCAATGGCTGGATTTTAAATAGGTTGGCAGTAACCAGAATGTTTGTACATCCAGACCCTTGACACCCCCTCTAAGGGGTTACTCTGGTGCATCAGGAGGGGGCTTTGTCTTAACGGCTGCGGCCTGATGCTCCTGGAGTTGTTTACTAGTTGGAACCAGTCTGGTCAAGTGTTCTCCTTTGCTAAGGAGGAGATGGGTTCTGTGATATTTCTTGACAATTGGGGTTTTGGCACCTTGGAATTTTACTAGATAGGTATTGTGGTCTGGTCTGTAATTGATGATTCTTCCTGGTCCTCTGTGTACTGGTCTAGTTTCTTTCTGTTGCAAGCTAGGACCCAGACGGGAAAGTCAATGGGAAGTAGTTACTCTGTGGAGGTTACCTTTTGTGTTTTGAGCCTCTTTATTTCTGCTATTTTAGCTTTGAGGCGTATGTGTTGTAGATTTGGTACTTGTTCTACTGTGGGGGGTTTCCCCAGGGGATCTTTATGTATGGTTGCTTGTTGCAGGTAATTATTTCTGGTTTGTATCTGTAGGTTAGTTCAAACGGTGAATAGCATGTCCCTTGATTGGTGCGGACCCAGGATACTAGTAATGCATGTTTCACGTATAGTGGCCATGTGTCTTTGGCTTTATCATCCATTATTTTCTCTAGGGTCCTGATAAGGCTGCTGTTTAGGCGTTCCACTCTGCTGTTGGCCTGTGGCCTGTATGGAGAGGTTGTGGAATGTTTAATGTTTTTGGATTTTAAGTTGTTGTTTACTACGTGATCTGATAACTTGGTTGCTCCATCAGTTATGATGTAGTCTAGAGTGCCGTAGTTGGCTATGATTGCTTTGTTAATGAATTGGTTTATTGTTTCTGCTTTATAGTCCTTTGTTGCCCAGCAGATGGGCCAGCATGTGGCGAAGTTGATAGCTACAATTAAGAAATGTTGGTTTGTCTTTGTTTTTGGGAAGGGGCCCACTACGTCTAGCCCCCAACCCTTGAATGATTCAGGGTCAGGTATTGGGTTGACCGTTGGCTGAGGAGCCTTTATACTGGTGTATTTCTTGCACACTGTGCACTTTTTCAGAACAACAACTATATCTTGTTTGAGGTTGGGCCACCATACTATCTCTTTTAATGTGAGGTATAGGTTTTTAGCCTTTGTATGTCCTAGTAGGTGGTGATGTCTTAATATGGTATCAACTCTTTGTGCAAGTGGGATGTAAGGAACATGTTTGTTGTTAATGATTTGGTATACAGTGCCATTTGATACATGGAAATACTTTTTGTTCCTTACTAATGTATTGTGGGTCAGTTGGTGTGTTGAGGAGCCTTTCCCTTTGGTTTTATACTCAGTGTTGTACAGGTTTGGCCAGTCAGGGTCCAGGTGGTCAGGGTGATCCTCTCTAGGCTGACATAGTCTAGAGAGAGCATCAGCTGTGACCAGTTCTGCCCCCTTTTTGTATTGGATGTCCAAATTAAGCTGTTCCAGTAGGGACTTTCATTTGGCTTGTTGCCGTGTGAGTGCATTCTGAGTTTTAAAATAGATTAAGGATGTATGGTCAGTTAGTACTCAGACTTTTAAATGTCCCTCTAGATAATATCTCCATTTCTTGCATGTGTGATATATTGCTAGCAATTCCTTGCCGTGTATTGGGTATCTCTGCTCAGTGTTGGTCAGTTCTCTGCTTTTGTAACATGCTGGCAGGAAGTCTTGCTGCCTGGCTGGCGGATGCGTAGGACTGCACCAATGGCAGTATCACTGTCATCTGACTTGAGCTTGTAGCACCCGTTGTTATTAGGGTATTGTAAGATTAGTGCTTCAATCAAAGCTTGTTTTAATAGTTGGAAATTCTTGTCACATTCTGTTGTCCAGATGAATTTCTTTTTGGCATTACCCTTGGTTAAGTCATTGATAGGTGCAGTGAGTTTCCTGCAGTCTTTAGTGTATTTCCTTAGGTAAGCTACCATAATGAAAAAGCATCTAACTTGTTTAACAGAGGTGGGGTGTTGCATGTTATTTATGGCTTTAATTTTGTCTGGATCTGCTTTGATGTCACTGTCAGAGACAATGTGGCCCAAGAACAGGAGTTCCTTTTCTATAAATTGGCACTTACTTGATTTTGCATAAAGTTTGTGCTTTGCAAGTCAATTGATTGTCTTGCGGACATTTGTGAGGTGTTCCTCTTTTGTTTTTGAGAATATGATGATATTGTTGAGGTAGCATAATGTATTTGAGAGGCCATTTAGCGCTTAGTTCATCATGGTGACAAACGTTGCGGGAGCGTTGGTCATCCCAAAGTTCATTACCCTACACTCAAAGTATCCAAATTGTGCACGGAACGTGATTTTTGGTATATCCTTTTCTTTTACTTCAACTTGGTTATAACCAGAGGTGAGGTCAATTTTGAAGAAAAATTTGGCTCCTGACAGTCTTTCAAACAGGTCCTCTATGAGTGGGAGGGGATATTTATTCTTTACTGTTCTTGCATTTAGTGCTCTTTAGTCAGTTACTAGATGCAGAGTGCATTCCTTTTTCTTTACAAAGAACACTGCTGCCCCCAAGGGGATTCAGATGGACAAATGAATTATTTTGCTAGATTGTCCTCAATGTGTGTTTTGAGGGTTTGGGTCTCCATGGGGGAGAGTCTGTAGAGGGGTGCAGGTTTAGGCATGGCTTTACATAGGTCAATGCCATCTTTGACCTCTTGTTCAGGGGGTAACTATGTGAGTTCTTCTTTGAATACATGAGTGTGTTCATTTAGGAGTGCCACAAGTTCTGGGCATTGTATTTTTGCTGTTTGCATGTTATTAAATTTGGTGTACCTCATTATATGGGGCGTACTGTCTTTGGTTAGAAGTTCTTAGTTATCATGGTTTATGACTTGTACAAATACTGTGTCTCTTAGAATGAGGTCGTTGAGTTCTTTGAGGATATTAAAATTGACTCCATTGCGCTTGATGGACATGGTTTTTGTTTTCTGACATACGCTGGGGTTCACTCAGGTGAACCAGTCCATGCCTGCTACAATATCAAAGTTTATGTTGTTCATGGCAAGTCCTTTGATGGACGTTTGTATGCCTTGGAGGTCAATTCTGAAGGGATTTGTTTCACCTTTGAGTAGAACCTTTGATTTGTCTGCCATTCTGGCGTATTTGAAGTTGGATTTGGCAACTGGTATTTTTTGTTTGGTTACAAATGGTTTACTAACCATGGTGTGTTGTGCATCAGAGTCAAATAAAATTTTATGTGTGTGAGATTTTTAACTGCATGGATAGACAAGAAGTTGTGAGTGATCTTTTAATTTTTACATTCATAAAGATAGAAGATTGTGGGACACACAGGATGCAAGCAGCAAAGTTTGTGCCTTGGTATAGTTTCTTATCAAGTTGGGGGGAGACAGAGGCACTTAAGCCTGTTCCCCCTCCTCTTTTCCCTGTTTCTCTGTTTTGAGACCTTCAAGGTCAGAGAATGTGGGGTCAGATTCATAGTGGGTTGCTGTTTCAGCATTGTTTACTTTGGTGATGTCCTCCTTCTTAAGACGAGAGTGGTTTGCACTTTGGCTGTGATTGCCATTGTTTCAATTGGAATTGTTGTTGCTATGATTGGTGTTTTGGCATTTGTTGCCATTAGAGTTTTCTCTGCCATTGCCGTTTGAGGAGCAATTGCCGTTGCGTGCAGCATATTCCATGTTTGCGTGTTTTTCCGCGCGCTTGGCTTCTGCAATGAGTGCAGGCATGGAGGTATTAGCCTCTGGGCGGATGAGGGCAGCAACAGAGGTTTCATTCTGTTGATTAATGAGGCTCTGGTATGTAAGTTGTCAGCTTGTGCTGGGTTTTAGATTTTGAGGTGTATTTTCTTGAATTCATTGGCATAAGCTGTGATAGTGGTTTTCTGAGGAAGATTGCTGAGCTGTATTGCATTGTATTGGAGGGATTTGGTGATGCAGAAATTGTGAATGATGTCTGCTTTGAACTCTTCCCAGTTGTCAAGCTGGTCATCAGTTTGTGAGCCAACCCAGGTGGCAAACCAGTTAGCTGCGGCCTTGTAAAGGCGCTTGCTGGCTTCCTGTACCCATTTTTTGTGGGGGATGTGGCTGGCGCGGAGTTTAGCGGCTGAGTGATCTAGCCAGTTGATGACATTTTCCTTGTTTTTGCCAAAGAACTTGTCAATACCAATATATTTGGTGTTGGTAACTTCACCTGTGATGGGTGGTTGTGCGTTTATTTGTGGTTGAAGAGAGTGACTGTATTAAATCATCTTGGCACATGCTTTGGGCATGACCAGACCTTTGAATACTCTGCATCCACTAGGTATATCTTTGTTGATTTTTTGGGCGCAGAAGTATGCTTTCCAGGTCTCCTGGGATGTGTCCTGGTTGAGTATGTGAGCAAAGTTGGGCGGGTTTTGGTCAGCCATTTTATCTTTCATGGGTGTGGTCAAAAAACTGTAGCTGCTACCAGTGATAAGGAGCGCCTTTTGAGGAAGCTTCAAATAAGGAATTAGGAGAGAAGTATCTTTTATTGGATAATATTTTAGACTTATATATATTTGACTGTGGCAGAGATTTAGTTGGATTGAACCTAGGGGTTGCTCATGTGCAGGATGGATTTGAGCCACTGGATACTTGGATCATCATGTGATATTGTCTGGTTACCATTCTCAGTATGTTGAATGGTATATTAGAAGGGCATCAAATTGGGCAATGGCTGGATGTTAAGCAGGCTGGTGGTAGCCAGAATGCTTATACATCCAGACCCTCAACACTAGTAAATGGACTGTTAAACAAAAAACAAAATTTCACTAGCCCATTATAAAAAATTATAGCAAATATCAAGCAGTGTTGTTTAAACCACAAATAAAGTGAACTGACACAGCAAGTGAGATGGATGGATGCTGTTCTGGAGTTTATTACAATCCAATCAGGATTCATATGAGACACCAACAAAAGGACTAAAATGAAACAAACTTTGAGAAATCTGTAAGTGAGATTCCACAAGCACAAAACAAAATGAAGTCACACAAGATGTGTAGTATGAGCAGCCTAAAATAGAAAAATAACAGTTTAACAGCCAATCAAAAGCTATCCAATTTAGGAACAGATACATTTTATTCATTTTTATGGCTCCTGATTTGTATAAAAGGGTTTTGAGAACCTTCCAAATATGGAATGGTGATTACAATAAAAATAAATCATAAAATTTTAAGCTTCTACTTTTAGTGATTTTATCCTAGGTTTTGTTTCAAGATGGTTTTTACTAGCAACAACATTTTCAAAGGCGCCAGCAGCCAAGCCAGCTTCAATGGAGGCAAGGCTCAGGGCGTGGAGGCACCTGTTTACACCCAAGCCTTTGAGGCAGGTAACAAGGAAGCTGACCTGTACCTGACTCCTGATCCATTTGGCTTTGACTTGTTCAACAGTCACCTAGTGTCTAGCTCTGTCCTTGCTCTGTACCCACCCCTGCACAAGCTGCCCACCAACCAACCAATCAGGATGGCAACCTTGATTTAGAACAACTTCCTGCCCCCAGCCAACCTGCCACCCTATAGCCAATCAGGCTTCAGCTCCCCTGGCTCAGCGCCCCAAATGCAGAATAATTACTGCTCAAATTCTTCAGGAAATTGTGGCACTGAACCTACAGAGTCTGTCCTTGGAACAGATTGCTAGCCAATTGCAATTTACCCAAGCCACCATAATGCGGGAGTTCAACAATATAGTGAACAGGGTGAACCTGATTGGGACTGCCAAGAAGCCCAAGAAGGCCCCTGAGTCCCAAATCAATAAGGCATACCCAATTATGCTTGATCTTTTTCAGCAGGACCCCAAGCTTCCCCTGACCCAGGTCTGGAAACAGCTTGTGCACCATGGCATTTGGGTTTCTGAGCATATGGTGCAGCTCTGGATGTATGGAAAGGTGGTTTCAGTTGGTTGCTGACCAATGCTGCCAGCAACCAATGTGATGGTACTGAGGATTCCCCTTATGATCAGGCAATTGAATCCACCCTGGTTTGATGCCTGACAAATTTTTCAGATGACGCCATGTTTTTATTGTACTACAAGTTATCAATTGTGTTTGACAATTTTGGTGAGCAAGGAAAAGCTGCCGCCAAGAATAGAAGGAAGAAGGTCAAGAAGGGGACGTTTATTGGTGCATTTCTGCCTGTTTCTGTCAAGGGTTTTGTCTACTATTGGAAAAACCCAGATTTAACTAATGGCTAAAAGTACAGCCAAATCCTCAGTGAATTGATTGACTCCTGGGATAGCTCAAATTCCCTTTGCCAGGTTTTCTTGAGCCACCAGATGGAGGGTAGCTCTACCTCCCTTGAGGCCATCCAAGGACACAGACACCAGGCCTCAGTCTACCCTGCTGGCCACACTGACATTTATCTGGCAGATGTTGTGTTCTTCAATATTGGAGACACAGCATGGGAGCGCCACCCTCAAGCTTTCAACAACCTCTATCTTGTCGTCCTTGACCACAATTCTCTCTTTGATCACCAAATGGTGGCCAACTTGTTTTCCCAAATTGTCTTTCATGTGAATATGGACAACCAATCACAGAAAGACAAACGCCTCCCACCTCGTGCTACAGCCACCTATCAACCCATCCAGCCAATGGCAGACAAGTAATATAATGAGTGTTATATGGCAGCCATCACATGCAATCCTCCTACCCCTACCCCTCACCTGCCAGCCCCACCCACCCAATAACAGACCCCCAGGCAAGCACTGGCTCTATGCCTTCCTTCCCTCACTATTCTGCCTACTAGGCATCTCTCTTCCCCCCAATAAACTCCCTGTCATCAAACATTTTATATTCATATTATCTTTATTCTGAATTTCAATTGTTCATTTTCTCTTTATTTATAGTTGGCTTTATTTTGTATGTTCAGTTTATTTCTATAAAATTTTATATTTACATGCCATGTATCTAGATCCAGAACACAGTTATTTTTAGCACTTAAACACAGCCCTTTGTGAAAACATTAACAACAATTAGGTGACCAGCTAAATTTGAATTAGAAAACTATATGTTAATTGTGTTTAGATAAAGTTGTTACCAATCCAAATTCAAAACCTTAACAATAAACTATAAGCCAATCAGGAGTCAAGTGATAAAGTGATTGTTGTGATATAAAGGGTCACCCAATAACTCTTTGATGCATGTGCGCTAATTAATATGATTGGCTGGTTGTTTTTCTATTGAGCGCCGTTGCTGCTGTGGCAAGTTGTTGATGGACTAGTGCTAACCCAGCAGCTGATTGGGCACTATTCCACCAACAACTTGCCACAGCAGCAATGGCGCTCAATAGAAAAACAACCAGCCAATCATATTAATTAGTGCACATGCATCAAAGAGTTATTGGGTGACCCTTTATATCACAACAGTCTCTTTATCACTTGGCTTCTGATTGGCTTAAAGTTTATCATTAAGGTTTTGAATTTGGATCAATAATAACTTTATCTAAACACAATTAACCTATAACTTTCTAATTTAAATTTAGCTTGTCATCAAATTGTTGTTAATATTTTCACAAGGGACTGTGTTTAAGTGCTAAAAATAATATGGTAATTATGGAAGCAATGCCAACACAAAGCAAACAACACATATTGAGTTAAGTGTAAAACATATACACAATGGGTAAAAAATGGGATAATGTAGTAAATGAAAAAAAGGAATAAACAAAGAGGCAATAGTATCAGAATAATACAGATTTTATTAGAGTGAAAGCTATAAAAACATATGGAATGGCTAGTAAAAAATCAATAAGAGAACTTGAGAACTTATTGAAGGACCTAGACTCTGCAATTGCAGAGATCAAAAAAAATTGACTGCAAGGTCAAAGCAAGAGTTAATTCTGCTGTCCTTGAAGGGGAAAAAATAGACAAGGTGTCCTCAAAGGACCTTATGACCAAAAAACCAGACACCCCTGAGAAGACAATCAAGTGCTTACTAAACATACAGAAGATAGTGGTTGAGGGCCTCCAGTTTAAGGTGTACAATATTTCTGTGCCATCTGTCTGGGTTGACAACCCTGAGATGCATGCACATCTCAAGCCATCAAAGCGCGCCAGGAAATAGGACACTGAATTGCCAGCGCGATTGCTTGCACCAAGAATGGCTAAGCATGCTGAAGCCGCCAGCAAAGAGGAAACACACAAAAGTAACCTAAAAAACAAAATTAATAGAAATTCAAAATTCTTACCTTTTTTTAGAAAACATAGACGGTAAAATCTGTCAAGTCTTGGTCTCCTTTGTCCCTGCCATGTTCTACACCAACTACACCAATCATGTGGCAAAGCAGCTGTTTCTGTCTCCCCCTGTTTTGTGAGAGCTCAAGGATTGAATCAATAGCAACTTCCCAATGTCCAGGAAGGCATTGGCTGGGCTCACACATGGCAAGGGGGCATCCAGGTGGGCAGTTAATGCCTACAAGAATGCCCAATTGGTCCGCCTGGAACCGGTGACCCTCAGTAAAGTTTACTGTGTAAACTCCATTGAGCTTGTTTGGGACGTCCTGGCAATGCTTCCATTCAAGAACATACCGGAGATGGGCCAGGCCCATACGGCTGCTTGCTTCTGCTTCCCAGTGGAGCACACACTCTCTTACCTTCTTGAGAACTTCAGGCGTGCAGTGGGGAAATTGGCTGTTGCAGACGCAACAGCCGTAAAGAGGACTAAGACCCTCCTGGCGGACTTTGGGCTGGCCTGGAGTACCAATGAGATGGGGGTCCCCCCAGCAATGAAGCTCACATTTGCCAAGACAAAGAACGAGAAGAAGATCAGTGCTGTTTTTAATAAATTGTGCAAGTTTACAGAAGCCTTTGCTGGACAAAGGCTTCATCTGGTGGTTTACCTGGGGTATCTCTTTTACTTCAGGATGAGTGCATCTGTAGAGAACCTTGACAGGGTTCTCCTAGGGATTGATGAGGCCAGGCTCTCCCTGGATGGGAAGAAGGTCCCCCTGGATACAGCTCAGTAGACTGTGTCATCTAGGACGCCCTGGTACTGGCTGGGATATACAGGTTTGCAGCCCCACCCAAAAAGCTGCTCCTGAACTCCCACCTGACCATACTGCCTTTCACCAGCAGGCAGGAGTATTTCAACCAGGTTGTATCCACCATCTACGGTGTGGCAGTGGAGGTTGTGTGCCACCTTCATTGCCAGGTGGGTACATACCAACAAACCTACTACAGGTGCACCCAATAAAAACCTTGTTCCTCAATATAATTCTTTCCTTTTAAATTTTACTTTTTAAAATAATTAATTTTTCTAACTCTTATTTTAGCAAACACTGTTTTGAAAAAAATCCTGGCAAATGTCATCATATATCCATAAATATATTTACTTTAATAAAATTTACTTCTATTGTGTAAAATTTACATTTAAATTTTTTAATTTCATTTTTATATTTATTTGACAAGAGTGATATAAATCTATACAAGTAATCCAGTATCAAGTGTTCAGGATAGCACCAGATACCATGATAAAATAATTTAACATAAATAAATAAATTACAAACCTTCATTGCTGGTCCAGTTGAATGTGATTGTGGGCTTGGAAGTTTCTAAATATAAAAAATAATTAAAAAAACCTTAAATAGTAAATCAGAGAATATAAAATAGTTGGACACACTAATCCTTTAATTGATTGGCAGTTTGGTAAGGCACACAGGAATGAACAATAAGTGTGGCAATAGAATCTGGTCACAGTCTCAGCTGGGAGGGTGTGGATCCCAGCCTGCAGAAAATCAAAGAGGTCCTTGGTACCAGTTGGGGTCCCTCACTTGACAACTTGCTTGAGCCATCCAAAAACTTTCTCAATGGGATTTAGGAAGGGCAAATAGGCGGGGAGGAAGATAAGGCACATTTTTCTATGGCCAATTGCTGGGGGGCCACTGCAATGCTGGTGTTGATTGATGGAAATTCTTTGAGAATATCTGCCACCTTGTGGAGACCAACATTGTCCAGTACTATTACATTGATGAAGCCTGGGCTTGTGCGCCTCAGGTTCTCCTTGACCAATTGGAGGAATGACAAGAAGATACAGCTATTGTGAGAACCCAATATCATTTGATACATCTCAATCCCCTTTGGACCAAGGAGAGCCACCATTGAATAGGCTGTGGCACAGACTGCAGCAAGCCAAGCTATCCCGTCATTGGAGCCTTTTGGTACATACTCATATGCATTGTGCATAGACGAGGCAAATGTATATTTATCAATATAGTAAAATTTGATTATCCCCTAGTTTTTGAGGGCAGTGTAGGCCTCAGCGTATTTTTTCCGGACGTCAATTTTGGTTGGGATGCTTCTATTATAGGGAGATACATTGAGTTTCTTCCACAAAAATTGCAGATCTTTAACCAAATGGTAGTAAAAGAAAATTGAGGCCTTGACCCCAAAAGTAGATTTAACCATCAACTGTATATTTGCCAGTTCAAGATGGCAGTCCTGGGTTATCCACTGGTGGATTGCTCATTTGTGCTCCTTGGTGAGCATTGTTGAAACATGCAGGGATTTTTCTGCAGCAAGTACATGGCTAGTATTGATGAATTTGTTAAAGGTCTTGAAGGCGTACTTGGTATCCACCCCAATAAGAGCCGTGGCTGCCTTGTAGTCACCAGCTTCCCGCATGAGCCAGAGAAGGATGATCTGCTTGATATCAGGAATGCACTTCTGGGCAGGCTTAGTGGGCTCAGATTAACTGGGATCCTGGTTGGTGACAGGCTTGCAAGGCATGGGTACCTTGTTGTAGAAGGCTGCAACCTTTTTTAACACCAGCTATCCCTCCATAGTTATATAGAACTTGGGCTTGTTGTTGTTTTCTTGGTTGCTGTTGCATTATTTAATGGATCAGCAAAAACATAGTTTGTTTTTGTTAAGGAAAAAAGAATGATTGTCTGATTGCCCACTCGTTTTTCTATGTTTGCTATTTTATGCCTATAAACTTGTTTGATTGCACCTAAAAAGGCTATTTGAATTAAGGGTTTATTACGCATAGAGCTCAGTCTTTACTTCTACAGCTAATAATATAATTGAAGAATTTAAGAGCCACTTTCCTTCATTTGGCAAGGTGCGTGAAACAGATCATTTTCTTGCCCAGACACTTTCCAATGCCATTTCTCCACTGCCTCCATATGACAAGTCCTTCTTTTGGTGCCTCTTTCCTTTGGCAATAATTCCCCCTCCCCCACTATATAACCTTCTAACATATCAAATAAAGAACCAGTTTTGTCTTACTATCTTCTTATATTCTTCTGTCCTTACCTAGGCTATCACTATACCACAAAAGGTATAGTATTAAGATAAAGAAGTAGTAGATTAACTATTTGTAGAAATCAGCACCCAGGCTGCATATTTTACAATAGTTGCTATCACTGACATAAGGCTCATAGCCAGTGTCAAAGTACAGGCTAAACTTTCTCCATCATGGCTGACGAGACCAAATCCTGGCAGTACACAGTGTCAAACACATATTAAGTAAGTTCTACCTCCTTGTTTCTAACCGTTTTTGTAGTTATAATCTTGGTGGGCTTCCAGGTCAGCTTGGGGACCCAAGAGTTGATGGTCTGCACCCTATCAGCTTGTGCTCCTTGAACCAGCTGTGTCAGTTCAGCGTCACTATTGAACTCTCATCTGTCTCCTTTCTGAGTAGGCACTTGTGCTGCACTAACTCTATTCTTTGACCCACAGGGGTGACCACAACTGCAGCGCACAACAGGTGCATTATCACTATGTTGTTGTGTTCCTTCCATTTTAAAATTTAATAAAATATTAAATAAATTTCAATTAAGTTACTCCCTAATTTTATTTTTTGCTTTTATCTGAATATGGATATTTAATTAGAGTTTTCCCCACCCAATATCCCAATTATAGATTTTTTATTTCTTAATTGGTTGTTTTTGGTTTTACAACAGCAATTTTAGATTACCCAAAATAATTTCCACCCTTTTCCCCAGATTTTACGCCAAGTTAAGCACCCATCACAATGTTTTTAAAATTTGTGTTTCAGATTGTACATCCTATTTTAGATACTTTGGTATCATTCTTGATTACATTCCATTGCACACAGCATTTGGGTTATTTTGTTTTCATAGTGAATTGCTATTGTGTTTTGGTTTTGGATTGAGTTTTGACTCATTGTGATTGAGTGTATTTTGTCACCAATTCACATAGTAAACATATGGGTCATTATTTTAGAGATTAGGCCATTTTCTAATGCACATGCTGCTCAAGTCGCAGCATAACACAGTTCGATTTTGAAAAAGTAACTAATTACACAATTTATATTTAAAACATTAATAACTCAATGAAAAATTAATATTTTTTCACACTGTAAACTATCAAAATGAAGCTAAGAATCTTATCTTTCTATTGGTGTAAAAATTTTAATATGTATACTATGCTCAATATTAAAGCAAAAGTAATTTAAAAGAGCATAATCCAGATTTTATTATATGATTATATCTAATGATATAAAGTAGATTACTTCAAAGCTAATAAATACTTTTTTTTGAATACACAACAGATGTTTTTTATTTGACGAAATTAAAGATAAGATTGAGAGCTTTATTTTCGCATTTTATTTTATTTAAAAAGCTCAATTCTCTAGGATTTTATGATAGTTTGAAGTTAGGATGTTTTTATCACTGTTTAGATTGATTTTAAGGTTCAAGTGAGCTTCGAACCTCAAATTGAGCATTCATTAAATGGAATTCTTTAATATTTTATCATTTTAAAAATATGCGGAAGAGTTACAATTAACTGAATACATCATTTTAATTGATTTGCATTGATTACAAAGAGGATATGATGTAATAATAATGCTTAGCTGCTTCACATATATCACTTGTGCATGAAAACTGGGTATTTAATTAATTTCTGCAAACATAAATTCAAGTTCAAACTATAATAAAAGCTATCACACCATTTCTTTCAGAATGGTGTCATTTAGCTTGGTATATAAGAGCTAAAGTACCACAAAGCTTCTAATCCAAATAACCCAATTCAAAGACCACATTCTGATCATAACTACTCCATCATTAAGGCACACATCAAAGATCTGACCTAATTACAGATTCAAAATACTACCATGTCCTCAGTTAAATTTACTTCTTCCATGCTACCCTTTTTTTCCTTGGGAGCTTCAACAAAAAGAGAGAGAATTGCAATGTTAAAAAAGGCATTCCTCTTTATTGCTGGTGATGATCTTGATAATTTCATCAAGCACTTCCTTACTCAAACTGAATTTGGGAAAGCTCAGTTCCTGCCAACTATTCAAAATCAAAAAGGCAATGAGTTCATTGAAAACTTAAAGGATCTCATGAAATCTTCTCCCCAAAAACATCTCCCAGCCTTGCGATCTCTGGTTACTTCCAGTTACTCTTTAAAAGAGCTTAATGATATGGGGTTTAATATAACCAAAAGTGAGTTTGAATACTCAAGAAAAATAAATAAAAATAAAAATGTAAGCTTAAACAAAAAAAGCCAAAAAAATAATAACTATTCATTAAAAAAAGAAATAACTAAAAAAATAATTAAAAAATTGCTGGAAAATTCTTTTGAAACAAGCCAGTTTACAAAAAAAGTGCCTGAAAAAATTTATAAAGATATAGAAAAAGAGATGAGTAATTACTCAACTGAAATTAAATACTCTCTACTTAAAACAAAAAAAGAAATATATGAAAATATGAAAATAAAAAATGAAATTTCAGTTTCAATTTCTACTTACTATAAATTAATCCCTAAAAATATAATAAAAAGTAAAAAACAAACTGATATGTGCAATATTTGTAATTTAAAAAATTCACTAGAAAAAAAGAAGGAAGAATGTGAAAGTAAAAACTTACCATTACCAGAATCTATAGACAATGACTTAAAGACTATTAATCAGCACCAAGACTTTTATGTTCATCAAAATTGTGAATATAAAAAAGATATTAATGAACTAGATGATGAGTCTTGTGTTGTAGTTATAGATTATAAAGAAAACTTAAAGGTTGGAGGTGGTCCAATTGAGACCAATAATTGTTTTTATTCAAAAAAACCAATCTCATTATTAGGGTTTGCATTAGTTTTTAAAGAAAACAATAAAATTAAATATGAATATCATGATTTTTTGTCTCAAATATTATCACATGATTCTTTATTTTCAGGTGAATGTCTAATAAGTCTTCTTAAATTAGATAGATTTAAAAAAATAAAAAATATAAAAGTATGGACAGATAATGGAAATCATTTTAGATCATATGAATTTTTATATTACTTATTTAAAGAGGCACCTAAATATATTAAGGGTTCCATAAAATATAACCGTTTTGTTGAATGCCATGGAAAAAGCATTGTTGATGGTCACTTTGGTGTAATATCAAAAATTTTAAAGGAAAAAGAAAATGTACTTTATATTAACAACATTAATGATCTAAAAAATATTTGTGAGAAAGAAGAAAGAAGAAAAGAATTATACAATTCATCTTTAACTGGTTCAATTGTTTCCCAAAAAGCATTTTTTTATATTTATGAAAGGAAATTTAGGCCTATAAAAAGAGAGCTTGAAGTTAAAAATCTGCGCATTAATCTTTCATATTTGATGAAAGATGGGAAGTTATATACTTCACCTTTAACATTTGAAAGCTTCTCAGAATATTCTGAGATATTTTATCATTTGAAATCACGTGATGATACCAGAGAAACAAAAATATCAGAAGATGCTAGTAGTGTATTGGGGCAAGTTCATGAAGTAGGGCAGCTTACTAGAGGGTGTATTTTAAATAGAGTTATCAGTCTTTCAAAAACAACAACCTTTTTTTCTGAAACAAACTAAGAATATTTATGATGAGCCAAAGATAGGGTAATAGCATTTATAGCTTTGGGGCTGCTATTACTCTCCCATGCAACTCATCATAAATATTTTTGGTTTGTAGTAGCACTTAAGATATTTTCAGTAGTACTATAAGTTGCAATTTTCAATTATAAAATCAATGAATTATTTTTTAAAAAATCACCCAAGCCCAAGATCAATTAAATATTTGGGATTGATTGTATTTTACTCTTTCTGAATAATTTGAATATGAATAATGTGATTAAGTTATAAAATAACCAATCTGGCGCCTAGGCATAACAAGAAAAATAATGTCCCATATGTACACTGAAATCCAACTCACACCATTTTGTTTGTGAAACAGTGTATTTTGGATTTTATTTTGAATAGTCTCGCTTGGCGCATGAGCACTTCTTTGCTGTGTTGACCCATTTTGCCCATTAACGCCAAGAATCTCTGTTAACAGAGTGTATATTTTAACCTGATAGTTATATTTTGCTTAATTCTGAAATCATTTTGTTTAAATCTGAGGTATTTATGGTTGTTGCCATAGCTTTTAAAACCACTGTACTTCTTTTCTTATTCATATACATAATTTAGAGGCCAGAGGTTTATATGGGGCTGGTTAGCCTCTTGAATTTCACCTCACCTTCAATGCTAGTATTGTTTTTAGTGAAGTCAACCACATCTGCTTTGGTAGAGAAGTACAGTAGTTTTAAAAGCTATGGTGACAAGCAAAAACAATTCAGATTTAAACAAAATAAGCTCAGATTTAAATGAAATTAATTTTAAACAAATTTATATTGACTTACAATAGATTTGGATTCATTTAAATTTTTTTTAAAGATGGATTCATTTTGTTTAAATCTGAATTGGTTTTGCTTGTCACCACAGCTTTTAAAACTACTGTATCATTCTTTTGCCCCTAAAATTTGTGTTGGAGAATATTTTAAGGTTAAGGTTCCCTATCTTGGCTGAGGTTCCATCAGCTACTATAAACCAGTTTACTCCCTGTGTTGGGTCCACTGGTAGCACTTGTACTAGTGAGGCTCCTTTTTTTGTGATCTTTTACAGCCTTGTTATCTTTTTTGAAATATGTGATTGACTTGTGAGTGAGTGCCATTACTAAAACTAACTTTTATCTCAAACTCTGGGGCTCATGTTATTTATTATTTTAACCAGCTGATTGATTGGCTGTAGCCTAATGCTGGTTTTATCATAGATGGGATGGCATCTTCTATTGATGTCTAACCTAATAAGGGTGAATGTCTGAGATTTATGTCCTTATGATATTACTTTGAAAGAGATTGTGAGCTTTTGATTCATTTCAAGTTCTGGATTATTTGTTTTCACTGACTATGATGTATAATTTTTCTTTAAATGTTGCCTTTTTGATATTCTGTGATGCTTTTGTTAAGAGACTGGATTCTGAACATCTAACCTTCCATTTTGATGATCCTTAATATCAACTTAACTATTAATATAGTTCAATCACATTGTTACTTGTCACACTATTCCCTCACTCATACTTTACCCTTCAACACTAGTTAGACCAAGTACTGATATATTTAGCTTAAAATCTAAAGATAATATTCAATAAAAATATTTTCCTCTTAGTTATTTCTTTTTCTTCATAAGTTGCATCATTGTCAAAAGTTACACAAGACAAAAATAGATGAGAATAGATAACAACCTTATTTATCAATACAAAAGTATAAGGGTTGAGGTGTAGCTTTATGAAAAGGTTGTTTTAGATCACAAGTGTCACAACATATTCAATTACTCTCTCTTGGGAAAGTAATTCCCCAGGTGATTCCCTGACTAATCATCAAGTCAGTGGCACACTTATCAATTTTCCATCTAATATGGGGATCAAACCTTTTGAGTCCTAAGGGGAACACTACTTGGACAAGCCTCATGAAAGTCATGACATACATGGAAAGTATGTGGCTTCTAATGATAATATATAATACTCTAAACTCATACCAATAAAGTATCTCTATCTTCTTAATTTTCCCCTTTATCTTGTTCATTATACTTACAAGAAGTATATACTTAACACAAGAAATATTTTAGATTTAACTTTTTGTAAAATTTATTTAGGAACCATTGGCCATGATTTCTTGATTAAAATACTAAGCTTGGTATATATTGGCTAAGATTATTTGGCAGGTTAATAGAGGTGTTGGGCTTTTTGGTTAGGTTGAAGCTTTTCTAGGGGACCAACCTTTCTATCTTAACATCTATCATACTTTGAAGCATGATATATTAGTTTTAAAGCTATGTTGCTAAGCAGAAAAACTTATCCTCAAGAAAAAATAACTCATCTGTAAAAATCAACACATCTCAAAACAGAATAGAACTGAACCTAAACTTATTGCTGATTGATATAGAAACATTGGGCTTTAATTTTGTTTGTATCCAAGTTGATTTCACTTACATCTGAGTTGATTTTGTTTACATCCAATTTATTTGTGCTTAGAGATATTTTTTCTTGGTACCATAGCTTTTAAAACTACTGTTTTATTTAAAAATATCTTCTTGAATAATTTGACAACTAATATATTATTAATCAATTGGCTGTTAGATGTGGTAGGGTAGTAAAAAATGCTTTTTAATCTTCAGCATGCTGCATTTGAATGAATCCTAATGAAAATTATTCCTTTTAAAGTCAATACATGAAGCTTTTCAAACTATTAAGAGACAAAAAGCCATTTTTGATAGCCATTTGAGGTTATGTAAGACGCAAAAAATAAAATGCCAATATTATTGGAGAAATTTAATTATTTTAGGCTACATATAACAAGGATTTCAAGTATGAGAGGTGTGAGAGAGGGGATAAACCAACCAAGTTTGGCTCCCATCCTGGGAAAAAGGCCCACCAGGATACCATCCAGTGTAATACTGGAATGACCGCTTGAATGCGCGTCCAGAGAAAGGACACAGGGGACAGTTGGGGAAAGTAAGAGTTCAATCTCATAAGCACCATTCCTCCAAGTAGCCAGGGGTACACTTGAGAGTATATTTCTGAAGCACAGGTGCAACCTGGGTAGTGGGCTTAGTTTTCTCCACAGAGATGATGAACACAAGAGTGTTCTCACTGTGAGAGACTTTGAGGTCCAAGTCAGGGAGGAAAGGGTCAAGGTTGTTGCAGATGAGACTCTTCACCATATTTTTACTAGTAGCAAAGAGATCTTGAGCCTTACTAGGCAGGTCCTCAAACAGATACAAAAGTCGAGTAGAATTAAATCTCACATGATGGGCAGAGGAGAATAGCCATGTCCAGAGATCTGGCAAGGTCAACCAAATCATGAATAGAACTGGGGCCAAGGCAAACCCAACAAAATTGAGTGCTGACAGCATCATTTTTAAAATTGCTAGCAAATTTGGGGCCTTGAGGGGACTGGGGATACATTTTTCAGAGAAAATCTTAATGCCAGGGGTGGTTTTAGTGACCTTTGATAGAAGAGAAAACCTCAGAAGCCTTAAGAACCTGGCAGAATACCAGGAAAAGGCTTTAGTGTCAAGATATAGAGCTTTGAGTTCAAAGCCAAGAAAAAACTGAAATTTTCAAAAATTAAAAGAGTAAATGTAGTACCTTCAATACTAATTTTTGGTTTTGCACAAGAATTTTGAAAACCCAGCGTAAGAGTTTTAACATTGATACTAACATTGACTTCTAGGGCTCTGATTAGACAATGGACAACCAGGGAAAGGCAGAAGAAAAGAAATATGATAATAATTATTAATAAATTCAAAGTGAAAGGCTCAAACATGGCTTCCAAATTTAAAATTATTTGAAAAACTGTATCAAATTTTATTGAGATAGAGAATGAGCAAGCAGGGGACCAAAAGTCCCCTTGCTTAACTTAAGCGATAGAATTTGGGTTGAATGATCACCTGATATAACCAGGTCATCTAATTATTTGGAGAGAAAATTTTGCAGACCAGATTCAGGAGGACTGAAAGATTTCTCATTAATTTCCAATTTGCATTCTGATTGGCTAGCATGTTTGTAGGGCTTCAAGAGCCCATTGGAATTTGAGAGAGTCAATGTGGATGTGTTTGATTGGTTGTCTCTAATAGTCTTTAACAATAGTCAACACTAGGCTAGTAAATAAACCAAACTGATCAGCATTTTTTCAGGGTGGGGCAATGAAAGCAGAGGATTCTGCGGGGTATGCCAATATGAATCTTTCATTCACTGTGTGTGCCAAGTCTTCAAAAAAATTGGGTGGTTTGACAGGATTTTTTGAGGATTTTTGTATGACAAGGGAAAGTTGTCCTATCTAGGGCCAAAAGGGGAAGTAACTTTACAAGATGAGGAAATCTAACATTGATAAGCTGTTCAGTTCTGGTTATGCTGCTGATAATATGAATTTTTTTCAAAAGCTCAAATATGATATTTATATACAGTAGTTTTAAAAGCTATGGCGACAAGCAAAAATAATTTGGATTTATTTCGTTTAAATCCAAAGTATTTTTGCTTGTCGCCATAGCTTTAAAACTACTGTATCAATTTATTGTTTGCTGTTTCTATTTTCTATATTAAATATATATAACTTTTTCGGCTTATTTTTTAATGCTTGGTTTTAAATTTTTTGGATAATGATTTACAAATGAGATCTTTATTAATGGCTTCAGAAATAAAGGGTTTGTAAATTAAGGTATAACAAATAGTATTATCAGAAACACTATTTTTTTGAAGTAGGTAACTTGTTTTTAGGAGGGCTTATTTGTGATGCTATAAACAGCGTTTTGTTATGCAATTCAATGCATAAATAAGGTCATTTACATAATTTAATGTAAATCCGATTTAAGATGCCTTCTTGCGTGGTATAATCTTAAGATTTAGATTACTAAAGATCGTACCAAATAGCTTTAAATGATCTATTTTATTTGTTAAATTACATATGCTTAATTTTAAAAACACAATCTCAAAAATAATAGAATGGCGATTTTGAGATAGAATAGTGTATTACAGGTGGAATTTAGTGAGTCAGGAATATTTTTATTTTCATACCCGACTTAGAAGTGTAAGGCGCTGTTCCAGACTCGTTTTATATAACTTTTTTATTACAGCTGATTACCTGTAAAACAAGTAAATAATATATAGTAGAAACTAGCCTAAATGTACAGGATGTATGGCTACTTAAAAAGATCACGATTAGAAATATATGAACAAAAAAACAGGAATTCATAATTTTCTTGGGTTTGGGAGTGGGAAGACGGGGCAGTTCAATTTTTTTCGAGGATCTGAAGAGCCACGTAAGAGAAACGCCAGTAGGGCGCGAGTGCCCTGAAGAAATATATTACTTTGAAATACCGCATATGAAATTCAAGTTGATCAGTGAGCACTATGTTGTATTGCTTGCTAGAGAGTGTAGTTGAGTCATTACGGGTTTGAATGGGAGAAAATGCTGCAGCTTTATAAAACAAGCCTGCAATTAGATAGACATAGAGGGATGTGGATGGCATGTGGAAAACTTTGGAGGCATTATTTTGAAGATTATTTGGCAGCCCATCGTAAATTACATCAGCTGATGACTTGGCTTGGTTGAACTTGTCTTGGGTGAGTTCACTTCCTAGGGATGCACGCAGCTGATAGAGATGGGGGAATAGATAAATAAGATGGACTGATGCCGCTATCTTGTAGAATATAGAGCGAAAAGTCTTGAGCATGGCCTTCAGGTCACGGCTAGTGGCCTTGTCTATCACGTTCTCCATAGACACTAACGAAGTGTTTATGTTGTTTAGGCAGGTATGAAAGCTTGCTTGAGACTTGGGACTGTGAGGTGATTTTATTGCATGATATGTCAGATACCTCAAGGCAAGAGTTAGTTTCCAGGTAAAAATGGAGAACTCATAAAGATTGACGTATTTCGGCAATTTTACTAGATGCCCAGAAGCTAAATCAGCAGTATACATCATAGGACGGCGATAAAAGAGAGAAGTCACTCTATCGATCTCCAAGCAAAACACCCAAGTGCGGTCAAGATTAAAGAGGTTCGCTTGATCCCCTAAACTAGCTCCGAATAGGATATGATCATTCTTGGAATGCACACCAAGTTGAAGACAAGTCTGAATGGCTGAGCTACTAAACTTAGCAGCTTCATTCGAAGACCCAAAACTATGTATAGCCAATAGTACAAAAGTCTGTGCTAATTCCAGAGTAGGGGTTGAATAATTAGACGCAGCTGCATACTTGGCCATATCAAACAGCCTATTCGTCACCGCTCCAAACGATGAAGCAAGGATGCAGGGATGAGATGAAAATCTTGACGAAATGCAACAGATTGAACAGATGAGGAAATAAGGGCGGCTTTTTGCTTCCAAATCAAATTTGCTTTTGTCAATCAAGGGGAAGTTGACTTGAATTGTTGAAAAATACAACTTGACAAGATGGATAAAAGCAGGCTCGATTATTCTCTGACCTAAGGTTCCTTCTGAAAAGACACAAGCTAAATTTTCTGCCTGGGAATCTTTCAACAAAAGGAAATCCGGTTCTTCGATGCTCATGACGTTGTTCTGTAAAGAAAACTCTGAAAACAAGGCTTGGTATCTTTCCCGGTGTTGCCTGATCTTTGGGAGCAAGCCTAATAGTTCAACCTGGTTTGATAAAATTGTCATTTCTTCAAGATAATTTTCAATCTGAGCTAGCTTGGTGACCATTCTATTGACTTGGCTTATGGAGCGCCCCCTTCTTTTTTGGGTTAAACTCTTGTCGGGAGATTCAGGCAGATTTTGTTTCTTGGTATTGGGATCTGTCTCAAAGGCTTCAATAAAACATTTCAGGCTGGTGCATATTTCAGTATTTACTTGCTCGAGCTCAAAAGCTGCATGTTGACTCAAGATTTTGGGATGTTTACTTTTGGCCTGCGAAGGTTCAAATCGATACATATAATAAGCTAGATATATATATCAAGGTTTTGAGAGTGAAAGGATGGGTCTTAACCGCCATACAAAGAAAGCTATAAGCTGAACAGAATATAAGAGATTATGTCATTTTGTCGGTATTATCTGAACCATAAGTTTCTTTTACTAAAATATAAATCTTAAGTGGATATTGTTTATCTGATATCTAGCTGCCTATCAATCTTTGCTTTTGATAGCGCATGTAAAGCAAGGACACCCAAATCAAAGGATTTTTGATTTGGGTGTTTATCTTTGCTAGGGTTCCAATCCTGATTTATTTAAAAAATCAACAATAGTTAAATTTAATTGGGTTCTATAAGAGCTGAAATTAAAAATTAAATGCAGTCCAATTAACTGGAATGGCCCATAGTTAATCACATTTATGGTTTAAAAAATATTCATAAAATTGAACAGAAACACAAAAATCGAATTCTAGATAATCGAACCTAATAAAATCACATAATATTAAAATTAAAGCCAACAAGATTTTATGAATAATCAACTGATACAAATATAAAATCATACCAAATGTGCTTAATTTTTATTTAAAGAAATCAATAACTCAAACAAATCTCCTAAAGTAGTTTTCACAGCTGTGAAGATGAACAAAAACAATTCATTTGCAAATAAAACGAACTCAATCTTAAGAAAGCACAACTGGGGAGAGTTACAGACTACAAATAATTTTAATGTAATTGGTTAATTGGCAAAAGATCAATCATGAAGAAAAGTTATAATAAAATGTACTGTAAGATCAAATACAAGACAACTGAACTGATACTGCAGAAAACACAGTACACCAAAAAGGATTGGAGTTGTTCTTTGATGTAAAATAGTTTATTAAAGATACTGGATAGGCACTCTCAGGTGTAAAAAATGTAAACAAAAAAGTGGCAACCTGCAAACAGAATTTCAAAAGCACAAAAAATGCCCTTGTATAAGTTGAATCATATTCACATCTCAAAATAGAATAATAATACTTTAAAAAGTCTACAATAATTTAATTGAGAAATCAATGTATTTTATAAATTTATATGACTTTTTATTTGAATATAATAGTTTTTAAATACTGTATAAATTTAGCCTTATGATTGCAATAAAATTAAAACCTTATTCTTTCAGTGGCTTTTATTGCTTTTTAAATGGTTTTTACTAGCAATAAAAGTTTCAAGATGCCTAAGAAACAATATACATCACATGTTTTATTAATAAGCATTGATACAATTATATTTAAGCTCATATTTACACTCATATATTTGATATGGAAAATGAGGAAGATGATCTGTTTATGCCTCATTAATTAACTGGACTCATCTTATTTAACCATCATCAGATACTGTAAATTCAGAACCTGAACGTAAAAATGTGGGGTTGTCAAATTCTTGAGCCAAATTTTGAACCAAGTTTGTGGGATGGCCTTTTTTAATTAAATTAAATTCTTTGTATTTTTATTTTAATATTTAAAAATGCAGGAACTCATAGACGCTTTGCAAAGTTCAAGTCAAACTGCATATTTCCAATAGACAAAATGAGTTAACTGGAATCAGATTTGAAGTGTTCAAATCCATCAACCATTTTCATTAAGTTTACTATGTTTTTTGGAATTGCGGGATTGTCAAATCCAAGAACCAAATTTCAAATCACTTTTGAATGCCACTAGTAAACTCAAATAATAGTTGCAGGAACTGGAATCCAAATTGAATGTACAGTAAGAAACTAGGACAAATCAACCTAAATCAAGAAACTCCACTATGGATAAAATCAAATGAAAAATCCAATCTCAACAACCATGTCTAGACATGAAATTAAGTGAAATGTAAAATTGTCTAAACTGGAAATGATGAAATATTCTGCACTCTAAATCACTAAAATAGCAACCACAAAACCATATAATGATATATGAGCTACCCTCCTAATGACACAGAATTTTTTTAAAAAAAATTTGGCCCCCAGTGTAGCCAGGGGCTAAACAAACTTTTTTTAGGAATGAAGGAGAGGTGGGAAATATAAACCATCAGTTTACTACACTATGTATTCATGTATTGCTATTAAGGATACTTGATTACAGTATATTTTAAAAACACTAACAATAAAATAGATTATTTATTACAATCTATCTTATCATGTTATATTTTCCTTGATGTGTTGATAGTTCATTTGCTGTTGATAATGTTCTTGTGTTTAATTGGATAGCTTCACCTCCAGTTGCCTTGGCAATAGGAAATCAAGTCGTCTCTGCGACCACAGCTGATCTTGGAAAGGCAACTTGATTTCATATTGCCAAGGCAACTGGAGGTGAAGCTATCCAATTAAACACAAGCACATTATCAAAAGCAAATGAAACATTAACACATCAAGGAAAAGACAACATGATAAGATAGATTTTAATATATACTTCAATTTTATTATTAGCCTTTTTAAAACCTACTGTAATCAAGTATGTTGAGTTTATACTTCTGGGAAGTATAATAAAAAAATAAAGGGGAAGATTAAGAAAAGAATGATACTTTATTGGATATGAATATAGAATATTATATAGTATCATGACAAGCCACATGTTGTCCATATACATCATGGAGATCATGGGGTTTATCTGAGTAATGTTCCTCTTGAGTCACGAGGCTTAATCAAGTTGTGTTCCATTTAGGACCTGGATTGAGTGATCCCTGTCATAGATGGTTAACTGATAATGGTGCCACCAGTTTATTGCCTGGGCGGTGAACCAATCGGTGAGCTGCTTGGTGATTTACTCGGGGCGTAAATTCCCCAAGAGGAAGTAATCAAAGATGTTGCAACATCTCCCCCTGGGGTGCTGGAAGGCGGAGCCTTGGGAACCTTCTTAAGAGTATATGGTATACGGGCTTGATATTGGTCCAGTTTGGCGTTGGGTACAGGAAGCCTTGAATTTTGTTAGGCTGTTCTTGCCTTACACAAACAGAGTTGATCATGGTGCATACTTTTTAGTTCAGTTCGATCTCAAATCTCTTTGATGAGGTAGGTGTTATTGGGTTTCACCTCCATGACAATGCCTGGTCCACATAACCCTGGGTCTAGTTTGTGTTAGTTGTGATTGACAACCCAGATCTTGTCTCCAACTTGGAGCCTTTCTTGTTGCAATAGGATTGCTTCCTGCTGAACCCTTTGTTGTTCCATTGCTTCTTGGTCCTTTCTGGATTGCAGTATTTTTGTTTCATTACTATCTGGTATCTTCTTTGGAAGTAGCAGTTGTGGTCCTGTGGTTGTACTGAAAAGTGAGGGTTTCTGACCATAGACAAGTTCATAAAGGCTTT
The DNA here is from genome assembly GCA_014839935.2 of Entomophthora muscae. Classification (NCBI taxonomy): domain Eukaryota; kingdom Fungi; phylum Entomophthoromycota; class Entomophthoromycetes; order Entomophthorales; family Entomophthoraceae; genus Entomophthora; species Entomophthora muscae. Next base: position 289,343 of record QTSX02000712.1, read on the forward strand.
TGCCCATAATGCGGTTGACTCATGTTCTGCAGACCATAAGGGCGGTTGTTAGCATGTCAACCCAGGCTTTTGGATTATTGGCAGATAACTTACTGAGGGCTTTCACTAAAAAGCTGTTTAGTTGTTCTAAGCGTCCGTTTGATTGTGGGTGATATGGGCTGGCTGTGACGTGTTTTATTCCATTTTTGGTGAGATAGATGTTGGTGTCAATAGCTTTGAGTTCAGTGCCTCCATCTGTGATTAAGAGGTCAGGCTTTTTGAACTTTGCTATGATCTTCTTGCCAATGAATTGTCTCACGTCATTGCCTTTGTGCTCCTTTGTGGCTTGTGCTACCAGCCATCTGGTTGCATAGTTGATGGCGGTGATGATGTACTTCTTTCCCTTGCTTTCACCAGGCATAGGTCCCACAATATCTAAAAATCATACCTTGAAGGGTTGTGTGATGGATACGGGTACTACTGACTTGGGTGGAGCTTTGTTTTGGGTGTACTTCTCACAGATCTTGCATTGTTCCAGTACTTCTCTGATATCATCTAGCATGCTGGGCCACCAGTAGCAAGTCTTGAGATATTCATGCAAGTTTCTACTATGGGTATATCCCAAGTCTCTGTGATAACGGAGGATTGTGTCAATCTTTTATGTTGACAGGACATAGGGTACAGTGTTACCATTTGGAAGGATTTGGTGAATGGTACCATATACATTTCTGAACAGATTTTTGTTCTTGAGGACTTTCTCTTGGATGTCCATTGGTGTGCCAGGTGGGAACCCTTCCTGGAGATTCCTTATGATTAACATGGGCCATTCAGGGTTGTCATCAGTGCAGAAGATGTGTTTATTGTATAGCCTTGACAGGGTGTCTGCAGTAAGCATATCCTTTCCTGTCTTGTATTCAATTTGCATGGGGTACCTCTGTATGAGGATAATCCATTTGGCTTGTCTTCTTGACAGGTGTTGTTGTGTTTTGAAGAATATCAAAGACTTGTGGTCGGTGAGTAATTTGAACATCTGGGCTCCTTTCATATAGCATTGCCATTTCATGAGGCAGTGTATGATGGCAACCAATTCCTTATTGTGTATAGGGTATCTTTGCTTGCTGTCTGATAGTTTCCTTGATTTTTATGCTACGGGGAGGAAGTCCTTTTGGGCTGTTTGGATACAGAGGACTCCTTCTATGGCATAATCAGAGGCGTCAGTTTCTAGCTCATAGATACCCTCACAGTTTTGTTATTGCAGGATGGGGGCAGTAACCATGCACTCTTTCAGTTGGCAGAAATGTTGGTCTTGTAAGGGTGTCCAGACAAATTTGGTTGTTTTTCTGGTGATGGCTGACAAGGGAGCTGTTAGGGTGCCCCAGTCAGGGATGAACCTGCTTACATAAGCTACCATTCCAAGGAAAGTGCAGAGTTTGCTCTTGTTCCTTGGGGCTGGCATCTCTGTTATAGCGCATATTTTGTCTGGATCTGGCTTGATACCGTCCTTGCTGATGATATGGCCAAGGAATGAAAGTTCAGTTGAGAAGAACTTGCAGTTGGATGGTTTGGTAACTAGTTGGTTTTATTGCAGGGTACGGAGGACTGCGCAGACGTCTTCACAGTGTTGTTGTAGGTTGGGGCTGTAAATGATGATGTTGTTCAGGTAGATGATTGCTCTTTTCCCAATGTGCTCCTTGAATACTTCATTCATGAAGGTTACAAAGGTACTGGGAGTGTTTGTCATGCCAAAATAGAGGACAACACATTCAAAGGATCTGTATTTAGTTCAAAACATGGTCTTTGGAATGCCTTCAGGTTTCACGTAAATTTGGTGGTAACCTGCTGTCAAATCAATTTTTGTGAAGATTTGGGACCTCCCTAGGGCATCAAAAAGGTCATCAATTAGGGGCAGGGGATACCTGTTCTTTATTGTGACCTTGTTGAGGGCCCTGTGGTCTGTGACCAGGCGGAGTCCTCTGTCTTTCTTTGCCACAAAGAAGACAGCAGCACCAAAGGGTGACTTTGAGGGTCTGATGAGGCCTTTTTTGAGTGCTTTGTCAAGGTAAGCTTTTTGGGCGTCGTCTTCTTGTGGTGTGAGGCGGTAGATGGGTTGTGCTTTAGGTACACTCCCTTTTAGGTCAATTTTGTGTTGTATACCCCAATCAGGGGGTAACCCAGATAGTGTCTCTTGGAATACAGAGGGGAATTCACTGACTAGCTGGTCTCTAATGGGGGCCTGTTTGTGTCAAGTTTCCGTGTTTTTTAAGTGGATAACCTTGTACGTACAGGTGCTCCAATTGATTTTGCGGGTGTCAGTTTCTTCTCCTGTTTCCATGATTTTCACAAATACGTGGTCCCTCATGAGAGTGTCAAGATGTGTTGGGTATACATGGTGGTGGACTTCTTGCTGTATGGTGAGGGTGGCACTGTCCCAGTCAATATGAGGTTTTGTCTTTCTCACCAGTCCAGGCCAAATATGACATCATACTTGGGGTTTTGTATGATAGGGTCGCTAATTGTTGTTTGTACATCTCCAATTTGGGCGCGGAAAGGTTTTGCCTCTTAGGTAACTGGTGTGCTTTGGTTGTCGGCCATGATGGCCCTCTTGATGCTACTTCAAGTGGTAGGTAACTTCATGAGGTCCGCAAAGCTCTTGTTGATGAGAGATTGATCTGCTCTAGTGTTGAACAGTGCTGTGCCCTGATATCTGCAAAAGCAGAAAGGATAAGTGAGGAGTTTATTTCCAGTTCGGGCAGCAAACAGTAGAGGATTGCTGGAGGGTACTTGGATCATGGTGATTGAATCCACGTCCTGTTCTCTGTACAAGTCTTGTGAATTGGGGGAGGGCAGCTCGCCTAAGCACTCACTTGAGCTTTTCCCTCCTTGCTGGTATCTTTGGTGCTGGCCTGGTTGGCTTGTGCAGTGCAGTGCAATTCCTGGTTTGAGGATGAGTATTGTTGGCTCGGTTATTTTTCTTATTGGGGCAAGGTTCTCTCTTAGCCACAGGGTTTTCCTTGCACTTGTTGGTGGTGTGTAGATCATCAGACTTCTGAGCTGCGCTTTTCCTCTAAGAATACATCCTCAATGTTCTTGCAGCAAGTCATGTCAAACTGACGTCTAATTTGTGTGAGAAGACCATTATAGAAGTCCAAATGTGGCCCAGGTTCATCAAAGTTGATGATGTTGGGTGCGCAGTCACGTAGGTCTTTGTATGCAGCAATGTACTCCTTGATTGTTCCTGTCATCTTGAAGGTTCAAAGTTCTGTCATGATTACAATGTCAGAATCCTTAATGGCAAACTTTTTGAGGGATGCAATCTTGAATAGTTCCCAGTCTCTCTTCTGGTCAGGGTGTTAGGCTAGCCATTTGGTTACAAAACGTGAAGCAGTTCCTGTGACGCAAAGTGCAATCTCACTGACCCCAAGTCTTTGGGGGTAGTCCACTTGCTCAAATTTGCTCTGTGTACTGTTGGTCCAGAGAGAGACATTTTCTCAACTTAGTCCTGCAAAAGCTCCGATTTTGGCTGTACACAGGTGTTGAAACACAATATTGTTTATCTCAGGCTGCGGAGGCACTGTTGTAGTTGGTGTAGTGGGAAACAGTCTGTGGGCTTTGAGAGTGCTGTACTGATCAATGGGCACAAGGACATTATCATAGATGAAAAGGCCTGCAGGAACATCTTTTCCTACTTTGTAATCTCTCCAGCTGTTAGGGAGTACCATTGTTTGGGTTCTTTTTTTGGGGGGAATTTTTCCTTTGATTTGGGTAGGTATGAATAACCTACCTGTGCTACCACTGTAGAGTTTATACTTCTGAGAAGTATAATAAACAAAATAAAGGGGAAGATTAAGAAGAGAATGATACTTTATTGGATATGAATATAGAATAATATATAGTATCATGACAAGCCACATGCTGTCCATGTACATCATGGAGGTTATGGGGCTTATCTGAGTAATGTTCCTCCTGAGTCACAAGGCTTGAGAAAGTTGTGTTCCATTTAGGACCTGGATTAAGTGATCTCTGTCATAGATGGTTGACTGATAATGGTGCCACTAGTTTATTGGCTGGACAGTGAACCATTCAGTGAGCCATTTGGTGATTTACTTGGGGCATTAATTCCCCAAGAGAGAGTAATAAAAGATTTTGCAACACCCATATAAATTTGTATAGGGACATAAACAAGCCATTGTAATTACTACTCTGGGATCACATCTATCTCTACCTAAAAGTTTTCCCAAGGACAATGAACCCAAGGTACACCAGGCCAGACAAAAACAAGAGAGTAAATAAAAAAGCAAGTTGAAAGAGAAGTTATACCTCTCCAAGTTAAGTGATTCCAATTAGGAGACAAAGTATGGATGATAAATCATTATCAACATAAACTTGACACTGTCCTGAGAGAACTAGGTACTTTCATGAAAGTGAAACCCAATAATAAATATCTTATCAAATGAATCAGAAACACTACCCTTGAGTTAATGTATCATGAAAGACTCAGACTATGCAAAGTGTCAAAGAGCTGGATGTATGGGTGTTCTGGCTACTGCCAACCCACTTAACATCCAGACATTACCCAATTTGGTGCCTTTCCAATATACTGTTTGACCTACCAAGAATGGTAACCAAGCGATATCACATGACAATCCAACTATCCAGTGGCTCAAACCCATTCCACACATGACCAACCCTTATGTTCAATCTGACTTTAATCCCCATCACAGCACAAGCTATATAAGTCTAAAGTATTATCCAATAAGATATACTTCTTCTCTTCTTAAATTCCATATTTGAAGCTTCCCCATAAGTTGCTCCTCATCACTGGTAGCAGCTACAGTTTTTTGACCAAGCCCGTGAAAGAGAAAATGACAGAACAGAATCTGCCCACCTTTGCTCATATACTAAACCAGGCTACATCTCAGGATACCTGGAAGACGTACTTCCACACCCACAACATTGACAAAGATATACCTAGTGGATGCACCATATTTGAAGGACTGGTCATTCCCAAAGAATGCAACAAGATAATTCAATACAGTTGCTCTCTCCAACCACAAACAAACACACAACTGCCTATCACAGGTGAAGTTACCAACACCAAGTACATTGTTATAAACAAGTTCTTTGGTAAAAACAAAGAAAACTTCATCAACTGGCTGGACCACTCAGCTGCTAAACTCTGCGCCAGCCGCATCCCCCACAAAAAATGGGTCCAGGAAGCCAGCAAGCGCCTGAACAAGGCCACAGCTAACTGGTTTGCCACTTGGGTTGGCTCACAAACTGACAACCAGCTCAATAACTGGGAAGAGTTCAAATCTGATATTGCCCAAAATTTCCCTGTCACTAAATCCCTCCAAGACATTGCAAAACAGCTCAGTGAATTTCCTCAGAAGACCACTATCACAGCCTACGCCAATGAATTTGAAGAGATACATTGCAAAATCTAGAACCCAGCACAAGCTGACAACGTGCACACAAGAGCATTATTCATCAACAGAATTAAACCCTCAGTTGCTGCCCTCATCTGTCCAGAGGCCAACATCTTCATGCCTGCACTCATTGCAGAAGCCAAACACGCAAAAAAACACACAAACATGGAATATGCTGCACACAACAGCAATCACTCCTCAAACAGCAATGGCAGAGAACAATCTAATGACAACAAACGCCAAAATGCCAATCATAGCAACAGCAACTCTAATTGAAACAATGGGAATTGAAGCCAGAGCGCAAACCTCTCCCGTCCCAAGAAAGAGAACTCTGCCAAAGTAAACAATGCTGAAACTGCAACCCACTATGAATCTGACCCCACATTCTCTGACCTAAAAAGGTCTCAAAACAGAGGTACAGGAAAAAGAGGAGGGGGGACAGGCTTAAGTGCCCATGTCCCCCCTAAACTGACAAGAAAGTGTACCAAGGCACAAACTTTGCTGCTCGCATCCTGTGTGTCCCACTATCTTCTATCTTTATGAATGTAAAAATAAAATATTACTCACAACTTCTTGTCTACCCATGCACTTATAAATCACATAAACATAAAATTTTATTTGACTCTGATGCACAACACACCATGGTTAGCAAATCATTTTTAATCAAATAAAAGATACCAGTTATCAAATCCAACTTCAAATACGCCAGAATGGTGGACAAAACAAAGGTTTTACTTAAAGACAAAACAACTTCCTTCACAATTGACCTCCAAGGCATACAAACATTCATCAAAGGACTTGTCATAAACAACATGAACTACAACATTGTAGCAGGCATGGACTGGTTCACCCAAGTGAACCCCAGTGTATGTTGGAAAACAAAAACCATGACCATTAAATGCAACAGAGTCAATTTTAACATCCTCAAAGAACCCAAAAACCTCATTCTAAGAGACACAGTATTTTTTCAAGTCATAAATCAGGACAACTTGGAACGTCTAATCAAATAAAGTACCCTCCACATAATGAGGTACACTAAATTAATAACATACAAACAGCCAAAATTTAATGCCCAGAACTTGCAGCACTCCTAAACAAATACACTCATATATTCAAGGAAGAGCTAACAGAACTACCCCCTGAACAGGAGGTCAAGCATGGCATTGACCTATGCAAGGCCATGTCCAAACCTGTACTCCTCTACAGACTCTCTCCCATGGAGACAAAAACCCTCAAAATTCACATTGAGGATAACCTAGCTAAAGGCTTCATTTGCCCATCTGAATCCACTTGGGGGCAGCAGTGTTCTTTTTAAAGAAAAAGGAATGCACTCTGCATCTAGTAACAGACTACAGAGCTCTCAATGCAAGCACGGTAAAGAATAAGTGCCCTCTTCCACTCATAGAAGACCTGTTTGTAATACTCTCTGGAGCCAAATTTTTCTCCAAAATTGACCTCACCTCAGGTTATAACCAAGTTGAAGTAAAGGAAAAATACATATCGAAAACTGTGTTCCATACACAATTTGGATCTTTTGAATGTAGAGTAATGAGCTTTGGGATGACCTCACCTGGCTGATGCTCCAACCCCATGGTTAAGCGCTTTTGAGCACCTTTCAGTTGAAGCCCCTTTTCATCCAGACCCCCCCCTGAAGAACCAGTCCCAATGGACTAAAGCACCCACTACCCACAAGGTTTTCCTCCTGCTCTGCAGGTTTCCTTAGACCCCTCCCCTTTTTTTCTAAATTTTTCTCTTCCCTTTTTTTGGCCCTATGGGCTCGCTATACCATGTCAACAATGTCTGGGTAGCCTGAATAAATGAACTTTGGGATGACCAACGCTCCCACAAAATTTGTCACTATGATGAACCAAGTGCTAAATGGTCTCTCAAATACATTATGCTACCTTGAGGATATCATCATATTCTCAAAAACAAAAGAGGAACACCTCACACATGTCTGCAAGACACTTGATTGATTTGCAAAGCACAAACTCTACGCAAAGCCTAGTAAGTGCCAATTTATGGAAAATGAACTCTTGTTCTTGGGCCACATTGTCTCTGACGGTGGCATCAAAGAAGATCCAGACAAAATAAAAGCCATAAATAACATGCAACACCACACCTATGTTAAACAAGTTAGATGCTTTTTCAGTATGGTAGCTTACCTAAGGAAATACACTAAAGACTGCAGGAAACTCACTGCACCAATCAATGACTTAACCAAGGGTAATGCCAAAAAGAAATTCATCTGGACACCAAAATGTGACAAGAATTTTCAACCATTAAAACAAGATCTGATTGAAGCGCCAATCTTGTAATACCCTAATAATAACAGGGGCTACAACCTTGAGTCAGATGCCAATGACACCACCATTGGTGCAGTCCTACACATCCACCAGCCAGGGAAGAAAGACTTCCTGCCAGTATGTTATGAAAGTAGAAAACTAACCAACACTGAGCAGAGATACCCAATACACGACAAGGAATTGCTAGCAATATATCACACATGCAAGAAATGGAGATGTTATATGTAAGGACATTTATAACGTCTGAGTACTAACTGACCATAAATCCTTAATCTATTTTAAAACTCAGAACACACTTGCACGGCAACAAGCCAAATGGATGTCCCTGCTGGAATAGCTCAATTTAGACATCCAATACAAAAGGGGGGCAGAGCTGGTCACAGCTGATGCTCTCTCTAGGCTATGTCAGCCAGGGTAGGATTGTCCTGACCACCTGGACCCTGACTGGCCCAACCTATATAACACTGAGTACACAAAAAAGGGAAAGACCCCTCTACACATCAACTAACCCACAATGCATTAGTAAGGAATGAAAAACATTTCCACATATCAAAAGGCACAGTGTACCACATCATTAAAGATACACATGTTCCCTACATCCCACTTGCACAGAAAGTTGATACTATACTAAGACATCACTGTCTACTAGGACACACAAAGGCTAAAAATCCATAACTCACTTTAAAAGAGATAGTAGGGTGGCCCAATCTTAAACAAGACATAATTGATGTTCTGAAAAAGTGCACAGTGTATGAGAAATACGCCAGCACCAAGGCTCCCCAGCCAACAGTTAACCCAGTACCTGAACCATTTAAGGTTTGGGGGCTTGTCAGGAATCCAGTCATAGGTAGAGGCATTGGGCGGCTTGGGGTGTGGTGCATCCAAGCTGGCGGGTAAGGCCCACCATAGAATGGGTGCTAACTTGATAATGTAAGATATAGATTGCCCAAGCAAGGACCAGGGTCCAGAGTTGGGGACCATGGAATCCACCAATCCTGTCAAAGTAATGTAGAGTACTCCAAAAAGTTGGGTAGAGGTGGTCTTGGCTGCAGCGGTAGGTTCCAGAGGGCAGTCTGGTCTAGGGGTTACAGGTGGGGTCATGGGAACAAAATACGCTGGCAGGTAATTGTACTTGTCTTTGAACAATCTGGGCGGCCTAACTTACCACTTTCCTTCTCAACCTATTGTTTTGGTTTCTCTAGTTCTTACCAGGGGGTTGGCAAGGAGTATGTTTTCCAAGTTGAACTCAGCATAGGCTGGGTTTGGAGGGTACTCAGTAAAGTGCACAGGTCCAAAGGGGGCTCCTGGGGGACGGTATAATGCCTGGGGGGTTTGTTCAGCAGGTTGGTCTCTGGAGGGGTTGGTTGCCTGGTTGTCTACTTGGCCAGAGTTTAGGTGGAAGATCACTAAGACTAGATAGGGTAAGATTTTTTCAAACCAAAGGTTCATAAAACTTTATTATCAAAAATGACAATGTGGTCATCACCACACTGCCAGCGTTCTTATACCATATGATTTTGCTTCTTTGCTTTTTGCAGGCTTCAGGTCCATGGGCGGTTTGCCAGTAGGGCATGGATCTTGGCTTAGGGTCTGGAGGGCATCAGGTTCTGGTTGGGTACATTCTGGCAAACAGAAGTGGCAGTGCTTAATTTTGCTGCTTTGGTTCACCATGTCACCTGAGCAGGCTAATTGCAATTCTCTTTCTGGACTGGGGACTGGAAGCAGTTGGTGCTTATTGGCAGGGCTAGTAGTGGACCTCGCCCAAGCCACAGCTTCTGCGTAGGTCTGGGCCCTCAGTGGCACCGGTTCGGTGGTTCTTGGCTGGACTGGTTCTGGGGAATAGAAGTGGCAGTGCTTTGTTTTGCTGCTGTTGTTCACCATGTCATCTGAGTTGGCCAATTGCAATACCTTTTCTGGACTGGAGACTGGCAACAGCTGGTGTTTGTTGGCAGGGCTAGTAGCAGGTCTTTCCCCAACCTCCTTTAGGCAGACCACATTTCCTGCGTAGGTATGGGTCTCTAGTGGCACTAGTTTGGCGGCAATCTGGCAACCATTTGGGGAATCCTCAGTATTAGGCCGGCAGGTTGCGGGGCAACTTAACAATTTGAGTCTGTGACTTAACAGATTGGCGGGTCCTGGACTGTCCTGGGGGGTCCAATCCGCCTTCAGGGGACTGGGGTTTGACTCTTGGGTTTTCAATACAAGTATTGAAATGTCATTCATGACATCATCCCCTTCCTTCCCGGGGGTCCCTTCCTTCCTGGCCTTCTTCCCAAGGTATTGTTGGATTGCTAGTTGGGCGTTGGGTAGGTTGCTTAATGGTTCCCAGGTGCTTTCCTTGGGTGGATATCCCTTCCACTTGACGTAGTACTGGAGAGTTTTATAGTGGGTACGGTCTCCATGAACATATTCAACTTTATATTCTTCAGAGCGTCCTACTTGGATGGGAGGAGGGTCAGTCTTGAGTTTCTGGTGGGGGAGGGATTTTCCTTCTTTCTTGAATAGAAGCACGCGGTGGAAGACGTTATGTATTTTCCACAAGGGGGGTAATTCTAGTTCAAATGCTACTTCACCTACTAGCTTGGTGATTTTGTAGGGGCCGCTTCTTCTGTGGGCTAACTTCTGGCAGGGGACAGTCAGAGGCACGTTTTGAGAGTCCAAATAGACTTTGTCTCCTACCTTCAACGGTTTCCCAGGGATCCTTTTTTTGTCAGCAAAAGCCTTATAAGTCTGGACTGCACGGGTCAGGTTCTTAAGACAGGTTTGTTGGGTGTTGTGTATCTGTTCAATCCAGGTTTGTCCTGACGGGTTTATTTCCTTACTACCAATACTGGGGTCCCAAGATGGGTCAAAACCATAATTGGCTTTGAAGGGGGACATTCTGGTAGATGTGTGGTCTTTGCTGTTGTAGGCATACTGTGCCATGGGTAGCATCTCAGCCCAGTTGTCTTGGTCAGCGTTGGCATAGCATTGTAGATATTGTTCAAGTATTTGGTTTACTTGTTCAGTCTGGCCGTCGGTCTGTGGGTGGTATGAGGTGGATACACAGCGTTTTACCCCTAAGTCCTTCATCACTTGGGTCCAATAATTTGAGGTGAATTGAGGGCCCCTATCAGTGATAATTTCTGACAGAGTGCCATGTTGGGTTAGGATGCGGTTGTGGAAATGTCTAGCTGTCTCTGCAGCAGTGCAGTGGGTGGTGGTAGGAACAAAGTAGGACATCTTAGTAAACCTATCTACCATGACCAGGATGGCATTGAACAAATTGGAGGGGGGCAGTTCTACAATATAATCCATTGAAACGGACTGCCAGGGTCCTGCTGGTACGTCTAGTGGTCTTAGCAGGCCTTCAGGTTTGGATCTACGGGTTTTGGTTCTTCCACATGTCTCACAGCCTTCAATGTAGGCAGCCACGTCTTTGTCCAGTTGGGGCCAAGCGTAATTCTTCTTAATTCCTTAGAGTGTCTTGAGTCTGCCAGGGTGGCCGGCCATCTCTGAGTCATGATAGTCAATGAGTACCTTGGTCCTTGTTTCACCTTCTGGTACATAGATCCGGTTGTGTAATAGCAGGGTGGTTCCTTTCAGCAAGAATCCTTTCTTGTGGTGGCGGCTCTCTGGGTCTGAGGTTAAGTTGGCAACAAGTTCTGCTGAGTATTTGTCTTGTTTCTGCGCCTCAATTATGTCAGGTTTGTGGGCCATGATCTTCATGTACATCAGTTGGATGCCTAGGCTGGCAGGGTCAAGGAGTACATGGGTGTTGTGGTCCTTGGTTTCTGTAGAGGAAGGGATCAGGTCAGCTCTTCTACTCAGGGCGTCAGGTACCACATTCACCTTTCTGGGTTTGTAGTCAATGGTCAAGGTGTAGTTGGCCAGTTCTAAGGCCCATCTGGCCTGTCTTTGGTTCAGCTGTCTGGGTTTAAAGAAATAAACCAGGTTCTTGTGGTTGGTTAGGACCTTTACTGGAAACTTGGCGCCACATAGGTACCGGCGCCAATGTTTCAAGGTCTTCATTATAGCAAGCATCTCCTTGTTGTAGATTGGGTAGTTTCCTTTGGCAGGCAGCATCTTCTTGGAGTAATATGCTACAGGATGTAGCATACTATCCCCTCCTTCCTGAAGAAGGACCCCACCCACCGCAAAGTTGGACGTGTCGGTTTCCAGCACAAATGGCTTGGATGGGTTGGGCATGGCCAGGACAGGGGCAGAGGTGAAGGCAAGTTTCAGGGTCTCAAAGGCGGTGGTGCATTCCAGAGTCCAGGCAAAGGTGACCTTGTCAGAGCACAGGCGGGTCAGGGGCAGAGTGATGTGAGAAATTTTTTGGATGAAATCCCTGCAATAATTTGCCAGGCCCAAAAAACTTCTCACATCTTTCCTACATTTGGGCATTGGCCAAGACGTTATTGCTTCTACTTTGTCCTGTGCCATTGCAAACCCGCCAGTCTTTACTATGTATCCCAGGAATTCAACTTTGGACTGGAAGAATTCACATTTCTTAAGCTTGGCGTGTAAGTTTGCTTGGGAGAGTTTTTTGAGTATAAGGTCCAGGTGGCGCAGGTGTTCCTCATGAGTCTTGCTGTAGATGAGGATGTTGTCTAAGTACGCAACACAAAAGTGGTCAAGATATTCCCCTAGGACAGTGTTAATCATCCTTTGGAAAGTGCTGGGGGCGTTGCATAGGCCAAATGGCATTACTAGGTATTTGTACAACCCATATCTGGTTTTGAAAGCTGTCTTGTATTTGTCCCCCTCCTTGATTCTGATCTGGTTGAAAGCGTCTCTCAGGTCAATTTTTGAGTACACCTGGGCTCCAGTTAGTACGTTGCAAAGGTTGTTGGCGTTGGGGATGGGATAGCAGTTCTTCACAGTAATATCATTCAGCTTCTGGTAGTTCACGCAGGGACACATTCTGCCATCTTTCTTCCCTACAAACAGCATTGGTGACAAGCAGGGGGCCTTTGACACTTGGATGAAGCCCTTTTTTGTCATATCCTCCAGGTAAGCTTTCAAGGCCTCTTGCTCACGGTGGTTGCAACTATAGATGGGGCCGTGATGTGGTTGGGTACCTGGTAGCAGGTCTATAGCGTGGTTGTAGATTGAGTGGCTGGGTAGTTTTGTGGCCTCTTCTTTGCTAAATACATGGCCCCATTTCTGCAAGGCGGTGGGTAGTGTCCCAACGCTGGGTTCCATCTTTATAGTTAAGAGTCTGTTGTTTGGTGCTCTGCCATGGCTTATACAGAATGGAACAGTATCACAAGACTCAGGTTGTCCCAAGGTGGCGGTCTGCTCACAATAGTTTAGAATCAGGCCATGTCTGTCGGACCATGAGTCCCCCAGTACTAGAGGATGTGGCAATCCTGGCAAGAGGATCAAGGGGGTTGGATACACGTTCTGTCCAATTGTCAAAGGAAGTTCCTGTTCACACTTGTAGCCAGTGTCCAGGGAACTGTTTCCCATGGTTACTTGTAGGCTGCGCTCTGAAGCTGTTAATCCTAGTTCCTTTGCCAGGTTGGCGTCAATGAAGCTTTCATCAGCTCCTGTGTCAATAAAGGCCTCAATCTGGCGCTTGATTCCCACACAGTCTATGGTCACTTGGATGAATTTGTAAGATTGTGCAGAGGTGTTTATTTTTGCCAAGGATACAGGAGGGGTATTCTTCTTAGGGCATGCTCTGGTTAGGTGTCCAGCCTCATGGCAGTAGAAACACAACCCATCTCAATAGTGGCGTTGTAACTTGTCAGGGGACATTCCTGGTCAATTGGGCGTCATGGCCCTGCCAGCTTGGGCAGGGTACAAGTTCTGTCCTTCTTGGTTTAGACTCAGGCCTTTGCATAGGGGTAGTAGTTCCTCCAGGCTCAGTGTAGGCAGGTGGTGCTTCAACAGGTCTTTTATGGCTGAATTAACTCCCTTTCTGAAGATAATGGCAGATAGTTCATCTTCAAGTTGGGTGTGTGTCTTAAGTTTAAGGAACTCATCAATATAGGCTTGGATAGGGCGGTTTGCTTGTTGGATCTCTAACATAGAGTTCAGCGCATAGTATCTGGTGTCTTGGTCATTGCCAGTGCTCATGAGTTTGGCCTCAAATTTTGAATAGTCAAGGCAAAATTCAACATCTTCAGCGGTGGCTTTCCCAAACCAATCCAGTGTGTCTCCTGATAGCATGGCAGCCACCCCCAAGACTTTCTCAGTGTCACTGGGGTAGGCGTTGGTGTTGGTTTGAAAGTGGAGGCAGAGGACTGGCATGGCTTGGCGAGCTTCTTCTAAGGTGAGTTTGCCCATCTTGGGCATATCCACCTTGGTTGTGATCTGGTTCACTATCACAATTTGAACTTGTGATGTGGCTGGGTTCTGGGGTTCTGCACCAGGTGCAGGGTCTTTCAATTCTTTGGCGGGTTGGTTCTTCATCCATGAGAGTATCAGGGAGGTAATTGCCTTATGGGTGTAATAAGTGATTATCACAAAAAAGAGCATACAAGTTGCCCCAAGTGTTAACAACATCTTGGGGCCCAGGTTACTGTGTTTGTAAAAGATTGTCATAATGTCAGGAATCCATTCATAGGTAGAGGCATTGGGCAGCTTGGGGTGTGGTGCAGCCAAGCTGGCGGGTAAGGCCCACCATAGAATGGGTGCTAACTTGATAATGTAAGATATAGATCGCCCAAGCAAGGACCAGGGTCCAGAGTTGGGGACCATGGAATCCACCAATCCTTTCAAAGTAATGTAGAGTACTCCAAAAAGTTGGTTAGAGGTGGTCTTGCTGTGGAGGTAGGTTCCAGAGGGCGGTCTGGTCTAGGGGTTACAGGTGGGGTCATGGGAACAAAATACACTGGCAGGTAATTGTACTTGTCTTTGAACAATCTGGGCGGCCTAAATTACCACTTTCCTTCTCAACCTATTGTTTTGGTTTCTCTAGTTCTTACCAGGGGGTTGGCAAGGAGTATGTTTTCCAAGTTAAACTCAGCATAGGCTGGGTTTGGAGGGTACTTGGTAAAGTACACAGGTCTAAAGGGGGCTCCCAAGGGACGGTTAATGCCGGGGGCGGTTTGGAAGGTTGGTCTCTGGAGGGATTGGTTGTGTGGCGGATCCAGGTCCAACCAGTCCATCCTGCCATTATCCTGCCCTTGACTCTTATTCCCATTACCTTCCTTTGACAAAGCTTCAAAGATCTTTGTCTTCAGAGAGGCAATTTTATGGGACAACACTTTGTTATCATCCCGCCAACAGGCCATGATCTCAACGCTCTTTTCCTCCCTCACCCTTAAAGCCTCAATTTCACAATTCACCTTTGCTTTCACTTTTTGTAAGATCTTGTCACATCCTACTAACAGGTTCCAGGAATCCCACACATAGATTTGGTTTTCTTGGGCAGGAGTCCCTTCTTTTGCAAAGTACTTGGAGTATAACTCTTTGAACACAACCTTTACTTCCACCAAGGACTCCTCAGGCACAGTCTTGGTGACCTCCAAGCTTGCCCAAGCTTCCTCTAACAAACTTATAGGAACCTCCTTCCTGGCAGCAGCGGTTTCCACGCAAAGTACTTCAAATTTGGCCCTTTCAAAATTTAACAAAGAAGACATAATAATTGAAAAGGTAGTTGAGGGGAAAGCGTTGAAATCAACAATATATCTTTATTAAAGTGTAGCTGTTTTTGCTTATATACCATTTGGGGCATATTTGGCTGAAAACCCCGCTGGTTCCTGAATCAACCTATGATTCATCTCACGTGATCTATGAAGTTTGAGTCATCCAAACCTAGATCTTTACCTAAAAGATCACCAATATTTCTCAGCTTATGAGAATCCACCTACAATGGGAAGAAGTCACCTGACTTCATTCATCCCAATGTACCATTTCAGCATGGAGCTTCCTCAGCTCCTGGCGCCAAAACCCTATGGATTAAGCATTCCATAACTCAGCTATTATTGTTCCAACCGGGAACCAACTGATCAACCCTGAATTCCTAGGCATCCTTGCCTTTATTTAGTTATCTTTGCATTTAATGGTTTTTTGCCTTAAAACCCATTAAAATGCTTCAAAACTCAAACCAGGCGCCACTGCGGTGCCCAGGAACTTTCCCAGGCAGCGCCACAGCGCCTAAAAAAATTTGATAGTGCCGCCTTGCAAATCCATTAGGTGGCGCGGCAGCGCTTTTAACCCAATGAATTTTGCCAAAGCGGCGCTTTTAACCCAAAATTTGGGGGTTTCTTATGGTTGACCTTAATAAAACTTCTTAACATAGTCAAGAATTTAACCAATATAATTAAATCCTCATTAATTATATTCCTGTGTATTTATTAATCTTCCTGATTAATTAAACCGTTTTTGAGACTCCCAGCCTCCCAGATTGACTCGGCCAATCTTGCCTTCTGTTCTTTTTATTGAACCTAGATATCCAGTTTTCAGGAATCTTCACCTTAAGACTTCCAATCCAACCTATCTACATGCAATAATCAGAAAAACAGAGATAACTTTATATTTTGGAGCATTTATTTGGCTAAATACTCAATAGTGACTGTTGTACAGTCACAGGTTGCCTGGTTGTCTACTTGGCCAGAGTTTAGGTGGAAGATCACTAAGACTAGATAGGGTAAGATTTGTTTGAACCAAAGGTTCATAAAACTTTATTATCAAAAATGACAATGTGGTCATCACCACACTGCCAGCGTTCTTATACCATATGATTTTGCTTCTTTGCTTTTTGCAGGCTTTAGGTCCATGGGTGGTTTGCCATTAGGGCATGGATCTTGGCTTAGGGTCTGGAGGGCATCAGGTTCTGGTTGGGTACGTTCTGGCAAACAGAAGTGGCAGTGCTTAATTTTGCCGCTTTGGTTCACCATGTCACATGAGCAGGCTAATTGCAATTCTCTTTATGGATTGGGGACTGGCAGCAGTTGGTGCTTATTGGCAGGGTTAGTAGTGGACCTCGCCCAAGCCACAGCTTCTGCGTAGGTCTGGGCCCTCAGTGACACTGGTTCAGTGGTCCTTGGCTGGACTGGTTCTGGGGAATATAAGTGGCAGTGCTTTGTTTTGCCGCCGTTTTTCATCATGTCATCTGAGTTGGCCAATTGCAATACCTTTTCTGGACTGGAGACTGGCAACAGCTAGTGTTTGTTGGCAGGGCTAGTAGCAGGTCTTTCCCTAACCTCCTTTAGGCAGACCACATTTCCTGCGTAGGTATGGGTCTCTAGTGGCACTGGTTTGGCGGCAATCTGGCAGCCATTTAGGGAATCCTCAGTATTAGGCCAGCAGGTTGCGGGGCAACTTAACAGTTTGAGTCTGTGACTTAACAGATTGGCGGGTCCTGGACTGTCCTGGGGGGTCTGATCTGCCTTCAGGGGACTGGGGTTTGACTCTTGGGTTTTCAATACAAGTATTGAAATGTCATTCATGACAGGGCTGGACGTAGTGGGACTCTTCCCAGAAACTAAAACAAAACAATGTTTTCAAATTGTAGCCATCAACTTTGCTACTGTAAATTCAGAACCTGAACGTAAAAATACAGGACTGTCAAATCCTTGGTCCAAAATTTGAATTGCTTTTGCAGGATGGCCTTTTTTAATTAAATTGATTTTTTTGAGTATTTATTTGAATATTTGAAAATGTGGGAACTCATAGACACTTTGCAAAGTTCAAGTCAAACTGCATATTTCCAATGGACAAAATGAATTAACTGGAATCAGATTTGAAGCTTTCAAATCCATCAACCATTTTCATTAAGTTTACTATGTTTTTTGGAATTGCAGGATTGTCAAATCCAAGAACCAAATTTCAAATCACATTTTGAATGCCACTAGTAAACTCAGATATTAATTGTGGAAACTGGAATCCAAATTTAATGTACAGTAAGCACACTAGGAAACATCAACCCAAATCAAGAAGCTCCACCACAACTAAAATCAAATGAAAAATCCAATATTGATAACCATGTTTAAACATAAAAAGTGATTAAACTTTAAAATCATCCAAACCCGGAAAGTATACAATATTATTCACTTAAAATCACAGATATAGAAACTCTGCTACTATTCAAGGCTAAATCAAGAGAAAACAACTACCCACAACTAAACCAATAACTCCAAATAAATACATGTTTAATCTAAAATATATTTTTTTATTTTATTTTTATGGATTGTCAATCACATTCCCAACCCGCTCCTGCACCAGCCCGCGGGGCAGCCTGTCCACAAGGGCATCCCAGAGGGTCCAAGAACAGACCCAGAACCCAAATCAAGAGGAGTCATGCCAATACACAGGCCTCCCAAGGTGTCAGCGCTAGCCAACCACCTCCTGCATCCCAAGCCAGAACTATTAGCTTAAATCCCAGGCAGAAGCCACTCTCAAGGCCTGCCACAAAAGTCTCCTCACCAGGGTCACTGGGAACACTGAGGTTACTTACACCTCCACCGTTTACCCAGTTGTCACCCGGCCCCGCACTCTTGATCCAAGAGTTGCTACTTCCTGCCCCCGCGTCTTTGACACCACCTACAAGCCATTGGCAGCCACTGTTGAGCCATCTGCGCCTATTGTGTATTCAACCATTGACGGCGCCACTGCAAGCAAGCGTGATCCCACCTTCTACACAAAGGTCCACATCCCCTGTGTTGAGCCTGGTAGCCAGGATGCTGTGGTACCTGCCAAGGGCCGGCGTTGGTTGACGGATAGTGAGCGTGAAGCTCTCCTCAACTGCTTGAATGGGGGAATGGCAGTTTGGGATACTGCGTCCCAATTTGGTGTCACGGCCAGATACATTGCCAACATCAACACCATATATGTCAATACTGGGCAAATTGCCAAACCCACCAAGGCAAAAAGACAGCCCAAACTCCTTCAGCCTATTCACATTGACGCAATCAAGCAGTGGGTAGCCAAGGATTGCCACCTGAACACACTTGCTGTCCAATCAATGCTTGCCACAGAGTTCAGGCTTTCTGTTTTCAAAACCTTTGTCTACAAATCAATGGTTGATTTGGGCTTCTTGTGGAAGGTGCTCTGAGTTTTGTTGTACAATAGAAATAGTGAAAAGACCATCAAGGATTGACGCATTTATGCTGAGACATATCTGGCACTAAAGGAGACTGGGAATGTCCAGCTCTTCTATATCAACAAATTGTTGTTTTCCTCCTCACTCAGGTCTAGACATAGGTGGGTTGAGAAGGGGTCCAAGGACAGCGTAGCCCATTGTGCAGCTGTCCGTTCCCAGACCTATTCCATGGTTGTGCTTCTTGGTCCTTGCAGGTTGTACCAGTATCAGATGATTAAAGGTTCCCATAACAGCAGGACCTTTTTCAATTTTCTCTGAGCCGTCAAGGGGTACCTGCGGATAAATTACAGCAGCACAACCAACTTTGTTGTGCTTGATAATGTTGGGCTCAACAAAGTGGATCTGGTTGTGTCCAAATTCCCCCCATTGACAAAAACAACCACACCTCCAGCCACTGACTTACCAATTGTCCACTGAGACTTCTCTTCCTCCCACCATATTCCCCATTCCTGAATCCAATTGAGGAGATGTTTGGTTGGATCAAGAATAAGGTGAAACAAGGCCTTCCTCAGGACACTGAGGATCTATTCAATATTCTTGAGGTCAGCCAATTTGCAATGCCACCCAATGTGGTGGCAGCTTTTTACAAGCACTCAGAATCCTTCCTCCCTAAAGCCCTGGCCTCCAAGCCAATCAGATAAATGGGTGCTCTGGGCTTTATTTGTTTTTATTTTCATTTATTTTGTTTTTATTAGGACTCAAAAATTATTATTTATATATAATAATATGACGTTTGAATGTATTATAGACATTTAAGAATACATAAAAAAGGTAAGTAAAATTAATTATACTAGGTATGAAGAATACATTTTTATTATAATGGACTGAATATTATATTGACTGTTGTGCTATCAAATGAATAAATTAAAAAAGATAGAAATAGAATTATTTTATTTAAAAAATGTGAATCCTTGATGGTACTTTGGTTTTTTTAAGCCATAAATTGGACCTTGCATGTCATCATCTGATCCTTGTTATTTCAGTGCCACTATAACCACACAACATGACAACCAATGATTTTCATGTATTGCTTACTAATTAGTACTTAGGACATAGGTCAAGTATATTGAATATGTTTAACAAATCACATTACGAGGGAAAGGTAATTCGAGTTCTAAACAATCATTTGTTTAGAACAATAGTAGAGAGGGCCGCATGATGCAAATAAATTAAATTCTCAATGTTTATCTATGTGATAAATAAACCTGTATTCAACGAGCTAATAAATAAAAACATTTTTAACTTATTTTTAATATTTGATTTGGTCGCAACTTTAACTAATGTCTTGTAATATATTTAGATATATTAATATTATAATTTACATACTAAAAGTTAAAATTAAAATTAAAATATTAAAATAAAAATTATAATTATAAGCCGTAAAAGTTAAATATTAAAGTTTAAATATTTGAAATTTAACTATTTTTATTAAATTGTGATTTATTCTAATATTGAAATATTTGATATTAAAAATTTTAATATTGTAATATGTATTATAAAAATTTTAATATTAAATTTTAGATACTAAATATTTTTAATATTTAAATATGTAATATTAAAATTTTTATAGTAAAATTTTAATAGTACATATTTCAGTATTAAAAAATTTAGTATTAAAATATAAAAAATTAAAAAAAATTAATTTGCAAGAGGAAAATATTTATTGGGGGGATGCTAATTGCAAAGGGAATGTGATTATTCTGGGGAATTATACCCCAAAATTAAATTTTCAGCTAATGCATCTAATTGGATCCACGTCTTCTCTGTACATGGTGGACAACCCTGGATGTGATTGCTAGAGGGGTGGCGCCCTGTACCCCGGTGATTGCTGATCGTTTGATAAAAGGCAGGCAGGTGAGCAAATTGACTAGTAGGTTTTTTTGGGAGGCACATAGTACCCGTATAGCGTTGCCAATGCAAATGAATTATAGAGGACATGCTCAACTGTCCTGTATCCCTGTGGTGTCTTCTGGCAATTGAGAGCTACACAGCAAATATCCATTTGAATAGGTACATCCTCCAACTTTTTGACGTTGGTTTTTAATATGCAGTGTAGGAGGATTCCCAGGTATACCACAACGTGGATTCTTTGCAAGGTATACTTTTCCAAGAACATGCATAATTTTTTGAATGTTTGCACTAACCTATTAATATAGGATGTTTGGTTGAACTTGAAGAGGGTTCCGGAGGGTGCCCAACTTGAATCAGCCCCCCAGGCCTCAGCAAATGATATTAATAAAGGTTTAAAATTATTCACAAGGACTTCATCCCCAACTTTATTTGATAGTGCCTTAAAAACTTCATTAAAAATTGCAGATTTCAAATATTCATTTCCTATTTGAAAGTCGGTTTTTATTAAATTCTTTTCATATTTGTTGATGTTAGTGAAGGGGAATCATTGAATGCTTTTGTATATGTATTCATCAAAGTTCATTTTGATATCCCCGCAAATTTCATTCATTTCTTTGATTTTGATAGTTGCTCCTAGTTTATATGCTTCCCTTATCCATGGCAAGGACCCCGCAGGTGGTGAATATTCCCTATCTTGAGCTTCAATATTTAAAAAACATTCATATTCTGTTGAATTATTTTATTTATTTAGTTTTTATTTATTTGCTTTACAGGGGCCACCAGTGACTGGTAACCCCTGTGAAACCAACTTGGCGTATAAGCCGCCACTTCTGCAACCTCATCCCCATTCCTGGTGATGACTAAAATAAATATAAGTAAAACATAAAAAGTCTTACTAATTGTTTCCCCTGTGGCCCCCTCAGCCACACACGCCACTTTGGCAAACTTCATGAGTGTTGGATGCTCTTCATTAATTTTTTCTAGGCTTAATTTTTTCTTATATTTCTTGCTACTTGTGCTTCTTCATGGTTTTCATTTGATAAAGCTTCTGTATTTCTTGAAGCGCTTCTGCTTCTTGATTGTGTTTCATTTTCATCTGTTTCCATTTGATTGTTTTCCTCTTCATTGGTGCTGATTTCCTTTTGAATTTCAGTTCCTTCAATTAGTTTGATCTTATTGTTTTCTTTGGCCCCCTGCCAGAACTCCCACAAATTGTAGGCCGCATTGTTGAACTTCAGACTTGATAAATTGTTCCCTGTAGATTAAGTAATGCTTCTCTGTTCTTTTCATCCATAATATTTCCCAATTTATCCAGAGCATCTTCTTTTGACTGGATCAGTGGCTGGCCCTTGTTACCCAGCTTTCCTGTCACTATTTCCCTGATATTTCTTTCTATCTCAACAACTTTTTGCAGGTGTGCTTCTAATTTGTTGATCAAGTTATAGATTGTTGACATATTGTTTGAATTCCGTTAAAAAACTGGTTTTTATAGTATTATCTTCAACATATACATATTTTTCATCATAATTAATAAATTAAAGACAATAAAAGTAAATATTGGATTAAAATATTGCAATTAGATGTCAACTCTTGATATTTTGATATTATGTGCATAACTCAATGCATTTTGTTTAATAAAATCCATTGTAAACTTGGCCTTTTCAATTATAATTTAATGAAATTGACTGTGTTTATATTAGGGCCATTAACACTTAGTACAAATATTGATACATAGTGCATTTTACAGCCTGTATATTTACCTATTGGTAATAGTTCTGTAAACTTTTCTGTCGGATTTTGCGAGGTAATAATAATGTAATGTGTTAATAAATTACAGTTTACTGTCATTAATTGGTTGATTTTCTTTGCTGTGGCAATCATGCATTTTCTGATATTTATGCACTAGTATCCAATTGGTTGGCTTCCCATCCAATCACATAGGCAATAGGAAATCAAGTTGCCACCTCAACCACATCCGGTCTCAGGGTGGCAACTTGATTTCCTATTGCCTGTGCAATTGAATGTGAAGCCAACCAATTGGATACTAGTACATAAATATCAGAAAATACACTATTGCCACAGCAAAGAAAAGCAGCCAATTAATGACAATAAACAGTAATTTATTAATCCATTACATTATTATTACCTCGCAAAATCTGACTGAAAAGTTTACAGAATTATTACCAATATGTAAATATACAGGCTGTAAAATGCACTATGTATCAATATTTGTACTAAACGTAAATGGCTCTCTAATATAAACACAGTCCATTTCAATAAATTACAATGAAAAAGGCCAAGTTTACAATGAATTTTATTAAATAGATTGCATTGAGTTATGCACACAATATCTAAATATCAAGAGTTGACGTCTAATTGAAATATACTAATATAACTTTACATTTATGATCTTTAATTTATTAATAAGGATGAAAAATATTCATGCAAATAATTATATGTTACTGTACCAGATGTATACCATTTTATTAATTATATGGAATGACAATAATATAAAAGAAATATTATTGGTTATGAATTGGAAGAAATAATATCAACTTCAATAAGTTGTCACAAAGAAAAGATTTATTTACTAATCAAAGGACGGGAAGGGGAGGGAATGGGCGGAATGAACATTGCCTTCATCTGCGCCTGTGAAAGGGACAGCATCAGAGATAATGGTGAGGGAATGGGTGGTGGTTTGGGAGTCAGGGTTGGAAGGCAGGTGGCTTGATGGGGGGTTGGGGAGGCAGGGTTTGTTGACTGGGAAGGGGCAGCAAGAGCTGATTGATTTAATTGCTCAAATTCTTCTTCTGTCACGCATGTGGAGCTTGACAAACCAAATGGATGAGTGTGGGGGAGTCCTTTCTGGACTTATCACTGTCACTTGCATAGAAAATGACAAGATCTGATAGGTCCTGGACAAACACAGAAGAGAAAAGCTCATAACCCTTATCAATTTGGGTGCACAGTTTGTTGTAGGTGACAGGCTTTAGGCGCCTGAGCGTGGAACCAAAAGTATAGAGACATACATCTGCAAGATGCATGTTGGCGTGGTTGGCGGGGTAGGACCAACAGGCATGACCTGCAGCCGCAATTTCCTTGGATGCCCACTCACGCTGCTCCATCTCTGCACTCAGTACAACTGTGTACACTTTTTGCTGTGTGGCTCACTCCTCCAGTATGGCCTTGAGCTCTGTCTGGTAGGCATACCCATCTGCAGTGTTTGATATTGCTTAGTAATAATTGGCGCCCAATGGTGAAACTGCCAATAAAACACCAAAAAAATCATACAAAACTGGGCCGCACTTATAGATGTCAGATTGGATACGCTTTTCTCCAAAGTCTTGAATACTTGCTGAAATCTTGGCATATGACAGGAAGATTACGTCACTAAGGGCCCTCATTGCCCTTCCTTTGATAAAATTAATAATAGTTGAATTGTAGGGGTCAGTGTCTATCAAACTGGGGCCACTGAGAACTTGATTGGACAAGATTCTAGCAGCAACCACAACTCTGTGCATCCACAAATTCACTGTTCTTTTGTTGGTGAAGATGCTGTGGAGTCCCAACTGAAGACGTACCTGGACCAGGGGCATCTGCGGGTCACGTTCCATAATGGCCATCATAAGGGGATGGGCTGTGTCACCTTTGGTTGAAGTACAGGCACCAGTCAGGGTCTTCTTGGTAGGGGGGCCACAGTTGGTGTGGGCTTGCAGGGTTGCAGCCACAGTGGACTTTACAAACCCCATTGCAGCCGCAATTTCCCCAAGTGACATATGCTTCCCTCTCTTTTCAACCATTTCAAGAACAATCTCCGGAGTGATTAGTTTTCTTCTGCGTCTTGCAGGCTGATTGGCTGGGGGAGGGATATGTCCTTCTTTTGAACTGATCAATGACATCTGATTGGCTGTTTTGGGGTCCTGGGCTCTCTGGGTGACCCCATGGCTAAAATGGTTGGTTCTGGATACCATTGCTGATAAGGGATTTGGGTTAGCAGCTGCCTGTGTGTGATGGGCAAACAGGGCCATGCTTGAGGACACAGGAGAAAGAACACACTCCTGGGTGGGGCTTGCAGAGGGGCCTGCAGGTTGGGAGTGGCTATAGACAGAGGCTTTACTGTTAAGAGACCCAGTGTAGCCCTGCATAATTTTGTCAAGGCCAGGGAACAGCTTGTTGACTTGGTTGTTGTTGAAAGAAGACATAATAAATTTTTATTAAAAAATTTTAAACTCAAAAAGAGACGTGTACATTTTAGTCAATTTTATTGTTAAGGATGTTAATTTTGTGAATAGTAGGATCTAAATTTTAGCCGTCCTAAATTGTAATAGGGTGATTTTTGAGAATACCTATGATTCCTAAAAGAATCAGCACAAATCCACTCTAGATCCTTTGGCATCCTTTTTGAGACACCCATAAATTATATTTATTTCAAATTCCTCGCAATTATGATTTGAAACTTGGTTCTTGGATTTGACAATCCCGCAATTTCAGATCCGTTAAGTTTTACATGATGTCTATGATTTGTTTGAAATACAGGAAATCTCAAATCATACATTAGAATCCCGCATTTATGATTCATGTATCCCGCATTTGTTTGTTGGGGTTTGTCTTTTGTTAGTTGAGTTATCTGCTCAGGAGATTTGAAATTTGCCAATTTAAATAAACCAAAAAAGTAAAATTAAATGGTTAATTTTATTTAATATTTTACTTTTCACACAGCTGAGTTGCCCGCAAAAGTGATTCAAAATTCAGACCAAGGATTTGACAATCCCGCATTTTTACGTTCAGGTTCTGAATTTACAGTACATGCTGGCCTATCTGCTGGGCAACAAAGAATCACAAAGCAGAAACAATAAATTTTTCCATCAACAAGGCAATCATAGCCGACTATGGTACTCCAGACTACATCATAACTGATGGAGCCACAGAGCTAACAGGGCATGTAGTAAACAATAATTTAAAATAAAAAATATCAAGCATTCACCAACCTTGCCCTACAGGCCACGGGCCAACAGCAGAGTTGAATGCCTAAACAACAGTCTCCTCAGAGCTCTTGAGAAAATAATGGATGGCAAAGCCAAGAACAGATGGCCACTAAATGTGAAACATGTATTATTAGTATCTTGAGTACACACCAACCAAGGGACAGGATACTCACTGTTTGAAATAACATACAGATACAAACCAGAGATAGTCACCCACAATAACCAACCATATGTGAAAATTCCCTGGGAAACCCTCCCACGGTAGAACAAGCGCCAGCACTACAACACATACGCCTCAAAGCTAAAATAGCAGAAACCAAAAGGATCAAAGCACAAAAGGTAACCTCTACAGAGGAACCACTCCCCATCAACTCCCCTGTCTGGGTCCTGCCTGGGAACAAAAAGAAGCTAGACTCAGTACACAGGGGACCAGAAATAATCATCAAATACAGACCGGACAGGAACACCTACCTGGTTAAGTTCCAGGGCGTCAAAGAGCCCATTATCAAAAAGTATCACATATCCCGCCTTTGCCTCAGCAAAGGAGAACACTCAACTTGGCTGGTATCAACTAGCAAACAACTCCAGGAACATCATGCAGCAGCTGTCAAGACAAAGCCCCCTCCTGATGTATAAGAGTAACCCCTTAAGGGGGGTGTCAAGGAGCTGGATATATGGGTGTTCTGGCTACCGCCAACCCACTTAACACCAGTCATTGCCCAATTTGGTGCCTTTCCAATATGCAGTTTGACATGTCAGAAATGGCAACAAGCCAATATCACATGACTGTCCAAGTATCCAGTGACTTGAACCCATCCTGCACATGACCATCCTTATCTTTGATCCAACTTAAATCCCCGCCACAGCACAAGCTATATAAGTCAAAAGTATTATCCAATAAAATATACTTCTTCTCTTCTTGAATTCCATATTCAAAGCTTCCCCACAAGTTGCTCCTCATCAAAAGCCAGAAAAGAACAAAGGTTCTCATGCCTACCGGTATCTAAAGCTAAACTGGATTAATACTGAGCACAACTCCCAGATAACCTCAAAAAATCTTGAAGGTCTGCTTTCTAAGACTCCAGGGGGATGTTGCAACATCTTTGATTAATCCCTCTATCAGGAAATCATTTTCCTTAGAGATGACTCAATCACTAAGTAAAAAGGTGTTAGGATTTTGGCCAGGTGTCACACTGGAATTGGCCCCTGGGTCTCTCAAGTAATACAACTCTTCCCAAGTCCATATGTCATGTATGATTTACATAGCGGTATGTGGCTTACCAGTTAACTATATAACACTCTTCTTCCATCAAATATAGATATTGTTCTATCCTTTGATTTTTCATTTATATTGTATTATGAACTTCTAAGAAGTGTATACTCAACATTATCTTTGTAACTGTGAAAGCCAAATAAATGGAAATCTAAATTATCCTACTAAGAAAGTAACATGATGGCCTATACCCTTTTCAAAGACCAACATCATTCCTTTCCCTTGGAGGTTAGAACTACTTGGAAGTAGAATTGATCTCTGAGATGGTTTGTTTTGGATCATGTTCCCAGTATCCAGGCGATCTTTGGAATCAGCATCCTCTGCTATTTGGCATTTGATTAGATTTGCTTTTTAACCTGGACATAGACATGGTTTTTGAAATTAAGTTGGGGTTTAAAATTAAAATGGTTTTTGTTTCAGATTTCAAAGTCTGGTGCTAATGGCTGGGTTGAAATGTAGGTGTTTGTGGTATTCAAATGCAACGATACTATATGGGAAAATAAATCATATAGATTTCCTAAAACTTAGTGTTAACCCTTATAATGCTTGGATTGGATGACTGATTCTGGGCTCCAGGATTATATCAAGTGTATAGAAGCACTTTCAAAGCATTTAGATCAATTTGATATGAAATGCTGTAGCTATCATATATAGCATTAGCTCTTTGTTGAGGGCTTCTGATATGAGCACATGTCCTTTTGTGAAATAAGTGGTTTGTGATTAAAACAAGTTTATCCTGGGTGCTTCTAATCGAGATATTGGTCCATGTTTGAATAAGCTATTAATAGGACAAATTGGTGTATGGAAGAAGAGCCACATACATATGGTGATGAAATATGGCTGCTTGCCAAATAGCAGGATTTCAAAGGTTGTAAATTAAGTGAGAATGTGATGTGGCACTCAATAACTTGTTGGAACCCTCACGTGTAGCATTTAAACCCAATAGCTCTGAAATATCCTAAGCTATTTACATATTAAATCACAAGGTTGCGCCAAGCTCAGCAAATTTTAGTCATCCTTTTCCCAAAAATGTAACTTTTTCTAATAACAATATTGTTCTAAAATCCTTTCAAGAGTTCATTGTTTACCTGCTAAAACTTATAGAATAGAATTTATTATAACCACTTCGCTTTTATTTATAAACTCAAAGTTTTTCTAGCCTCTTTTTAAAATAAAACTATACCAAGCAGCAGCACCGATGCTTATTTAAACTTTTATTTCTCTTTATATTTCTTCCCGTTTTAATACTTCCCCCAAGAACCTGAGTAATCCATGGCTACAATCAGAATCTGATCAAGGCTTGGCCGGCCATGATGCCCCAACTGTTCAGCTTGAAGGAAGAATTGGTGGTGGTTCAAGTCCTAGTCCTAAATACAATACTCTTGATGAACCCATTAAGGATACTTTCGTAATGAATTTTTCTGCTCTACAAAAATCCTCATATTCTTACCCAAATTTTGGCTTAGATGAGGGATCTTAATTTGATACAGAACAAGCTGAAGCAAGTATTTATTCCCTCGGGTGAATCAGCCTCGCTAAATGACTGTAGGTACTTTATATCATCAGAGCAAGTTGCTGGGTCTTTCTTATATTTAATTCTCGGCTTATAAACTCACTTTAGGGGATCTCTGGGGACCTTTGCTGCTATGTCTCGTTTTGGCAATGTAAGTTAGCTACTCTGAATGTTAAGTTCGAGTCGCAATTATTATTATTTTTAGATGTTATAAGATCATGTCTAATATAACAGCTAAAAATTAAATACTTACTATGCAGCTCCCTTTATTGACTTTTCAACTGTAGAACGCTTAGTCTTAAGTCATCCTCCCAAGCTGAAACCGTTTTCACGGCGGTCTTTGTTATAGTGTGGTGTGGAGCTGCCATTGTTACCGTTAATTCTAAGCTATTAGGAGGCAAGCTGTAAGTTTAGTCCACAATTGCGTGTTAATTTTTAGATCATTTCTCCAGAGTGTCTGTATCCTTGGGTACTGTCTGTTTCCTTTGGTTGCAGCTTCTCTCTTATCTGTGATTTTCTCATTTTTCTGGGCTCGAATTAGCTTTTCTCTGCTTGGATTCGGCTGGGCAGTCTACGGTAAACTCTGTCTCTTATTATGTGAATTTGGAAATAGCTGTTTAATTCCTATTTATAGCCTCCATCGGGTTCCTCTCTGATAGCAGCTTGCCCAACCGAAAAGCACTGGCGGTGTATCCTATTTTCCTTTTTTACTTCTTTATATCCTGGGTCATTCTAATTTCCCATTCAAACAACACTCCTAGCATAGCTCCCAAACCAACTTCTTGAATGATGCCAATAAAATGCAAGGTAATGTGTTATTTGCTCTAGCCATCCCGTGCCATTTCATTTGATGCTTACTTTGATTGCATGGACGTTTCTTTTTCAGCATCTGCTGTACTTTATTCTGACATTTCTGGTTAAACACTATAACTTATCCTCTAACCTAGATTTTGTGGTACAAATCCCATTTGATTGTAAACCCACTTTACACTGGAGCCCACTTTTATTAATTTTAGCATGCTAATATAAAGAAATAGATTAGTTTTATTCCCTTGATATTCATAAGGCTAGATTTTTAATTAAAGTAGATATAAATCTATAAAGTAAGTGTAAAAGAAAATGTATTGGAATTCACATTTATGGTATATTGTAAGAATAGATGTAGCCTGATTGTAGGATTCACAAAACTATCAAATTTTGTGAAAGAATGCCGTTTTTACTTTGACTTGCTATCGAAATAATCTCAATTAAGCAGAATAGGGCTTCTTAAAACGCAGTGTAATATCAACATTTCACTAAAGGGTTATAAAAGGCCAAATTCGACTAAAATCCCGATGGAAATTCTCCAGGACAAAAATAATAAATTCTGGGAAGCCTTAAGCATCCCAGTTTGCAACTTGGGCGCTGTTTTTTTTCTGGGGCGCATTGCATCCCGTTTAAGAGCACTGCTCCCTTAACAGCAGCTTGAAACCCACAAAGTAGATAGATTTACTTTAAAGAGCTATCCCACACAAGGCTAATTCGATAGCAAATAGAGGTATTATGTATATTTTCAGAGGAGTAGTTGCATTAAGGTACAAGCACAGTTTGACTTTGTTTAGCTGACTATCTACAATGGCATCTTAAGCCTGAATTCTTTAAATATGTAATTTGAGCCTGATAATATAAATAAAGGCTAACTGTCACGGATTGCTCCACCCTAGCTGGAATTCACAAAGCCAAGTAAAACCAGAGAAAGCTTCAGAATAAGGGTAAGGATCAACCTCTTTCAATAGCACTGTATTCAGAGGCTGTTCTCTTGACCAGAATCAATATATGCAATGGTTTTATAACCTGTTGAGATAAACAAAATCCTTTTAACCTAAAACAAAACCATTGCAGCTGGGAATGAAATCAACTCAACTTAAAACAAAATTGAAATGGATCCAATTCTAATATAATTTAATATAGATTCCTTCATTTCTTATTTCATTTTAGACCAAGTTAATTTTTATCTCCACAGGTTCTGAAACCAAGTGACCGGAAATGCCCAACTGCTACAGCAAGGAAACCAGCCAATTGATGCCAGTAAATCTTAATATATAAATCCAATGTATTATTATCAGCCACCAAACTTGACTTTAATTTTATACAAGTAATATCGATAAGTACATATACAAATCTTTACTCAACACATCCTGTATTGATATAGTAACAACCATTAATCAATCCAAATATGGGTACAGTCAACAGATGCACAGTTCAAACCACCAATATCATAATGCCTTTTATTCGACAGAATTTAACGGAATCGATCCTACAATGCATCCACGATAAAAGTTAAAGTTTAACTGCATAGCTTCAATGCAATATCTACATTTGAAAGCTGTTGAAATCTCTTATCAGCAAGGGACTCATGCATATAAGTAAATCTAATGTTGAGGCAGCAAATGCAAGCAATATTGTTTAATCTGTGGA
The DNA here is from genome assembly GCA_014839935.2 of Entomophthora muscae. NCBI lineage: Eukaryota > Fungi > Entomophthoromycota > Entomophthoromycetes > Entomophthorales > Entomophthoraceae > Entomophthora > Entomophthora muscae. The sequence continues at coordinate 320,171 of QTSX02000712.1, forward strand.
ATGATATGTCTTTTAAAAATATTACTAAATTATTGATTATAAGAAATAATACCAACCTATTAATTCAGTAAGGAGAAGGGAACTCTTGTTACTCATTGAGGGAGAGACATGGGTGGGTATGGAGGAAAGAACATCACTGGGTTAGGAATCAATACATGGGATGGCTTCAGTGGTAGTGGAGGGGATTGGGCAGGGTGATGCGGTTGGCAGGTTAGCTGTAGTGTTTTGAAGGGGGGCCAGATCAGTTGACTGGGAAGAGTCAGCAAAATATGAGTGGTTAAATAGCTCAAATTTTTCTTCTGTCACATAGATGGACTAAACTTTCCAAGCAGATGAGCAAGAGGGGTGTGATCTTTTTTGACTTATCACTATCACTTGCATAGAATATGACAAGATCTGATAAGTCCTGGACAAATATGGAAGGGAAAAGCTCATACCCCTTCTCAATTTGGGTGTATAATTCATTGCTGGTGGCAAGCATATGTGATTTTAGTGCAGCCCCAGTGTTATAGAAACACAATCAGCAAGATGTGTGTTAGCATGGTTGATGGGGTAAGTCTAGCAGGTATGACCTGTGGCCCCAACTTTACTGGCAGCCCATTCACACTGCTCCATCTCTACACTTAGTACAACTGTGTACACAGCTTGTTGAGTAGCCCACTCTGCCAGCATGGCCTTGAGATCCATCTAGTAGGCATACCTATCACCAGCACTTTTTGATATGGAGCAATAATGTACCTCACTGGGAAAAAAGCCAGTGAAATTCAAGGAATCTGCACAAGATTGGGCCATTCTTGCGTGTTTCAGATTGGACATGCTTCCCCCCAAAGCTCAGGATACTTGCAGAAATCTTGGCCTACAGCAGTAAGATGATGGCATTGTGGGTTTTCATTGATCTTCCTTTGATGAAGTTGATGATGATGGAATTTTAGGGATTAGTGTCTACCAAACTGGGCCCATCAAAAACTTGATTGGTCAAGATTCTTGCAGCAACCACAACCCTGTGCATCCAGGAATTGTCAGTTCTCTTATGTTTAAAGATGCTGTTGAGTCCCAGTTGGAGGCACACTTGGACTAGGGGAATCTGTGGATCACGCTTCATGATAGCCATTATTTATGAATGAGCTTTATCATTGTCAGTTGATTACAGGATCCAGTTAGAGTCTTTGTAAGAGAGGAACCACAGTTGGCATGAGCTTGCAGGGTTGCAGCCATTGTGGACTTTATGAAACCCATTGTGGCCACTATTTCCCCAAGGGACATAAGCATCCCTTGCTTTTTGACCATTTTCAGAACAATTTCAGGGGTAATGAGCTTTCTTCTGAATCTTGAAAGCTGATTGACTGGAGGTGAAATTTATCCATCTTGGAAACCAAACAGTGTCATCTGATTAGATGATTAAGGATTTTGGCTTCCCTGGGCAATTCCTGGGCTAAATTAGAGATTCTGGATGCTAGTGTTGATACATGATGTCAAGATTTTGTGGTCATGAGGAATTGTGTTTATTAAAGGACATGGTAATGTGAGTGTTGATAGGGGACTGTATGACAACAATCTGTAGCTACCAATTGGGTCTTAGGGGATTCTACGGCCTGACGGTACTCCAAGTCCGTAGGAGAAAACACATGGATCTACAAGTAGACAGCAACACGCTCTACCTGGATACTTCTGACTACTAGGCTTTGGATAGTAGTGATACAGTGATAGAGATTCCTTAATCTCTAACTTCAAGGGTGAATATTCTGCTCAATCTCTAATAAGGAGAGCACATTATATAGGGTGGATAAGCCCTCTTGCCAGATTGTAGTCTGACGCATCTAACTCTTACTAGTCAGTCTATCTGTCCCCCAGACTGCTAGTTTCAGCCCCCAGAGCTAGGCAGCCATGCCGGTCTGGCATGGGACTTCAATAGATTACCGGGCCTCAGCTTATCTCACCAGCGTATTGGCGGCATCTAGTTTGTGGTTTATGAATGTGCAAGTTTAGTTACCCTGTTGATTAGGATTTTGCATCATGCATTCATTAAGCTGAACAACCTTCTATATTGGTAATGGAATTTGAGGTATCTACAGTGTGAATGTTTGGCGTCAATCATATTGCATTAATATTCATGAGCATTCCATCCTATTGGCTGTTTAATGTTCTGTGATTGTGACCCAGAATCAGCAAGCCTGGTTCTTCAGGTTTGATCCAATGAGTGGGCCATTTTTGGATCTGGATCAATCTTTGGAGTAATCATCAATGTACTTCTAGCCGCATCCAAGGAGCATGCTAAGTTGATGCTTCTATAATCAAGCCAGCGGAATAGCAATTGGTTGTCTACCCAATAAACCAAGAAGAAGAATGGACAAGTCTATTACATTATTCTGGAGGCTTGACACATGATTTGGGTTAGCAGCTGCCTGTGTGTGATGGGAAAACAGGGCCATGTTTGAGAATGCAGGAGAAAGAAAACACCCCTGGGTAGTGCTTGGTGAAGGTTCTGCAGGTTGGGAGTGGCCATATACAGAGGCTTCACTGTTGAGAGACCAAGTGTAGCACTGCATGATTTTGTCAAGGCCATGGAACAGCTCATTTACTTGGTTGTTGTTAGAAGACATAATAAAATTTTATTAAAAAATTAAACTGAAAAAGAGGAGTGTATGTTTTAGTCAATTTTATTGTTAAGTATGCTTAGTTGGCAAATAGTAAGATATAAATTTTAGCCATCCTAAAACAGAATTGTGTAATTTTTGAGAATATCTATGATTTCTAAAATATTTTTGTAAATCCACTCTAGATACTTTGATATTCTTTTTAAGATGCCCATTAATTAAATGAGCTTAAAATTCATCTCAACTATGATCTTAGATTTGGTTCTTGAATTTGAAAATCCTGCAATTTTGTACCCGTTGGGTATTATTACGGTAGGATGCTGAATGGAAGGGATAGCACAATCTCAGAAGACAAGAAGCCAACATAGAACCCCAGCTGAGCCCTTGAAAATATTGAATGATTTAAATGTCTTATTGATAAAAATGGGTTAAAGCTGGTTTTGCTCAGATAGCCCTTGAAAATCTGGACCTACCCTGTTTTCAACCAATTAATTATGATAAGAAAATTACGCTGTACACACTATTTAAAGAAGATAGCGCTTGACCCGCTGGTTGCTGAAAAATATCAGATTATGACATCATTGTTTCAAATTTCAATGCTGGGTCCCCCATTACTGAAAATATTCTCACCAACCAATCAGATTCTGTAAAGCCTTCACACTTCACATCCTAGAATCCTTTATAGCTTTCCCATCCCATTATAGAAACTTGTTTCTAGATATCTTATTCACCTTGGAAAATAAAAGAAGCTTGAACCTGATTCTTGAATATTTGGGCCTGTTGGATCCTGTATTTGAGAATATTGTCCCTTTGGTAGTTAGAGCCACCACTGATTTTTTGTCTGTCTCTTGGCCTTCTCTTTATCTGGCCTCTACATCTAGTTATTACTACAATTTTACATTACAAATCATTTTCATCTCTTTGATTTTAGCCTCAATCCTTTTATTCACTTTTAGAGGTTCTTAAATAATGAAGCTCTCTTCCCAATTTTTCTTCTGTTGCTCAAGCTGTCATGCCCTGCCCCAAAGGGCAGGCTTGTTAATTATCTTATTATCTTATTTTTGCTTTGATTTGAATTTTCTTTATTTTTAATATTGAAACTTTAAATTAGAAGTTAATAATTAAGTGTTTTAATTCAATTTTTTTTTGTTGATTTGTGTTTGAGTTGTTGTTGTTGCCAGCTTCTTTGGCTATTCAATAGTTTTATATTTTCTACTTTAAGTTAGAAGATTTCTAACCTTACTTTACCTTTTGCAATTACGCTTGCGTAAGCTCCTGTTCCTTCCCCAGCCTATGTACTGATCTGTGGTCTCTCCTGAGCTTCTGTTTTCTCCTTCTACTCTAGGTTCTTCTTTTATCTTCTTCAGTTGCTTTTGTCCTTGGCTGTTTTCCCCTGGCTATCATTCTTTCAATTAAAAAAGCAATAATATAAATAAAGAGCTTTTGAAGAGTAGGCTTCAAGCCAAAATTCTAAGTGATTTCTTCCCTTCAATCTTTTACCATTATTTAATTTTCAGCTTTAAAATTTTAGAAACTTTTTTTAATTTATAGTTTAAGTGATTAGTTCTAAACCCTTTTCCTTTATTTTTTCCTAGTTAAATAATGGAAATTGTAAAACAGCAAGCCTTAGGTTTGTTGTATCCATTATTTTACATTAATGAATATTTTAATAGTTACATATATCAATTTGCTGATGAAGAGTATCCCAACATTGACATTCTCTTAGTTACTAATTGGTCCTTATTAATACTTTGTTTTATCTCCTTTGTTTAGGATCCTTAAACTCTATCACACCTTTCTAATCAAGTACAAGTTTTTAGCAGGATTCTGTAAAATTATATTACAGACCAACCCTACCTTTTTATACCTGTTGAATCTTTACCCAAATGCTTTATACACTTTAGTTTATAACTTTGCGCCATTATGGACAAGACCTTACACAAGCAACTGCCAATCTGTTTGCTTTACCCCCATTGTTTCCCCTTGAACAGTGCCGCTTGACATCTGGCTCTAACAGCTATATAATGTTTTCTACAATTTTTTAGACTTACAGAAAATACCAAATTGTACATTATAATCCCACATTTCTGATTCATACATCCCACAATTTCTTGGTGAGTTTGTCTTAAGCTAGTTGAATTATCTGCACCCAAGATTCAAAATTTGCAATTCTTAATAAATTTAAAAAGTTCAGATTAAATGCTGATTTTATCAAGTATTTTATTTTTTACTCAGCTGAGTTACCCACAAATGCAATTAAAAATTTGGGCATAGGATTTGAAAACACTGCACTTTTACCATTGGGCTCTGAGTGTACAGTATTGATGTGTTTTTCTCTTATTCCAATTAAATGAATTCAACATTCTCCTTATTTTCATAGTGACTCTTTGCTTTATATTTTATTTTTTGTAAAATTATCAAATGTCAACAATTAATTTAACTACATTTATAATAGAGAAAAACATTTATTAGATTAGGTAATTTAAATATGTTAAAAAAATGTGTTTTTTTATTTCACTTTATATAAAAGTACCGAGAGATTTTAAGATATTGACTAATTAACAGATTCAACAAATGATTTTAAGGCACAGCTATGCAGCCTAAGAACAGATTCAACAAAAAATGCAGGCAACTAGGCCACAAGATAAATGGATCAATGACCAAATCACATCCTGGCGCTAACAAAAACCCTGTCCATAATTAATGAATGAAGCATACTGTCAGGATACCAAGAGTATTGTGGGGCTCCAGTAGGTAAGGGAGGAGTCAAAGCAGGTACTGGCATGGCCCACCAGGTGATGGGACCTAAATTTACCAGATAAGAAAGGGCCTTCTCAGCCACAGCCCAAGGCCCAGCTGCTGGCAAGGAAGAGTCAATCAATCCTGTGAGCGCCAGGTAAAGCACCCCCAGGAATTGACTGTTCTGGCCAGTGGCGTCAGAGGTGGCTGGGGTAGAGATGGTTGGTTTGGGTGACAGGGGTGGCTCCATGGGGACCAGGTAGACAGAATTATTGTTGTACTTCCCGTTGAAGATTAAAAGGTAGATGGTGATTACTTTGCTGTCACAGACAATTTGATAGGGCTCCTTGGGTGCATTTGGGCAGGTGTACCACTGCAAGTCTTCCAATGTCCAGTGTTGTATTCTGAGGCGCGGCACAGACACACAACAGGGAATCCTAACCTTAGGATTAGATTCATACTAAGTCTTGGTTAAATGACAGGGAAGGCAAATGTGTTTACCTTGCGGCCATGGAAGAATAATCTATACTAGTTGTGGCTAGAGAGAGGCACAGAAGTACAGAAGACACAAAGATAAAAATGTGAATATAACTTAATTTTTATTGGTGAATATGAAATAGAATATGTAGTGGTGAGGAATACCACAAAACACTACCTGAATGGTAGGATCACTTGCCACCAGCATGAGTGGGGTGAGTGAGTTGCACAGGATCAAGAAACCAAACAATTGTTCTTCCTGATTCAGACATCAACTCATTTTGAGAAGTGAAAGTGAGGGATTTGTCTTCAAAATGGCCCACCACAGGAAAAATTGAAACATGGTGAATAGCGTTATTCACAACATCCAGGGTTTGTGGTCAGTATTTGGGGGGTACTCATTGAAATGCACAGGGCCAAATGGAGCGTTGGGCGGACAGTAGTAGTCAAAGGCTTTGGGTTTGTCAACTTAAGTCTGGCTATCTATCCCAGTGGATGGGTACTGACACTTGGGTGTATGCAGATGGAAGAGTATCAAAAATAGGTATGGAAGCAGATTGGTGAACCAAAGGTTCATAACAACTTTTATTTGATAAGGATGATGATACAGAACTTTTTCAGGTGTTTCTGGTTTATATACTTACTCACATGCAAGTGCCTATGGGCATTATTCTGATGCTATCTGTGTGGCAAGGCTTGACATCTCAGGTTCTGATGTTTGGTTGGCTGCTTCATGGTCATTTTTGGGATTTTCAGGAACAGTTGTTTGGCTTTTTGGGATTGTCAAGATTTTTGGATCTTGAGGAAGAAGAGACATAGTTTTTATTATTTGTATTATGCATTTTGGGATGGATGAATCTGTAAGAAGACAGATGTGCTTCCAGTTAGTGTGGATGGGTGTTGCAGCAGCTGTGTTCCGTTACTGCTTGAGCCAAGTAAGGGGAAAGTCCTGTGGTCCTTTGGAGATGCAACACCATCTATGGTGGTTTAGCAGGATTTTGAAAGTATCAATAAGTTGCTCTTATTGTACTTGACACTACTACTATGTGGACTAGTAGTAATTTTGATGGGTATTAAATTGTCTTCCTTCCAAGTGATCTTGGAAGGACCCTTTATAGTGTGAAAGCTAGCGGCCAAACTGGTGTCTAGCTGTGAACAACTCTTAATAGCTAGCCTATCATCCCCAAGCTACTAGCTTCACCCCCAGAGTTGGATCCCAAACCTGAATAAGGTTTTGAGATGAGGTAATATTCTAGGCTGCTGATTTCTTCTCTTCAGCTTAGATATACCTTGACTTAGTTGCGGCCAACTAAGTTGACATCCATTTTGGCCGGCCCTGCCTTGCGCTCAGTATAATGTGAAAAATTTGCACAGGCGGTCCTCTGTCTCACTTCTCAGTGAAACAGGATGATGCAATTCCCTGTTTTATTCTTTGGGTCAGGTTTGAGTCTTAATTTGGAATCTGGAATGCCTAACATCTAATTATAGAAGCTTCTGGATTGTCCTGTGACCTGAGACCCAGAATGTCTCAGGTGTCTTCTGAATTGTAAACTATATCAGTCTTGTTATAGTTTCTCTGTATTCCAGAATAGCTGTTTCAGTTTGGCTGTGTCCTGTCTAGTGTCAACCCACAGCTTTAGTGATAGGGATATGGATCAGTCAACCCTAATAGATCAGGATTTCCTGACATTTCCCCCCACTTGACTGAGCTATATTATTTTTGGAGAACTTCTTCAGCACAGGAATATGAGTGGCAACTATTCTGGTATTAGTAGCAAGACTGATACCCGCCAGATGGTGGCACAGATGTCAGAGGAAGACCGTCACCATTTCTGCGGGCTATTCAAGGAGGTCAAGGTGGTGTTGCTTTGTGGGCTTTGACAAGCGGATACTGGTTCACTCTGGTCTGGGCTGAAGAGTTCATATCCAGACAAAAATAGTGATGAAATTCCCATAGAGGGTGAAACTGTGGGGCAGTCTTCTGTTGGTGAAGAAAAGTGCCTAGCTGAGGCTCAGACTAGTTCAGCGCGTACCCACCCTCAAAATTTGGAGAGGGAGCCCTTGGTAGTAGACCCTAACTCCAGTACCTTTACTTATTGCTTGGTGGACGCCAATCTGCTTGACCTTGACTCTGTGCTCTTACTCCAATTGGGTGAAGAGGGTTTCTCCATCTCCCAACTTTATTTGGGAATGGATATAATCCCTCAATTTTTATTTGTAGTAATGGCTCAGCGCCTGCACCATGATCTTAAGCGGCGCATCACCCATTCTAGCAAGGGTTTCCATAGCGTTGACAATAATGACCTGTCAGGGAGGTTGGGTGATCAGTTGGCAGAGCTCTTGGAGGATGGCCTGTACTTTGTCTGGTTTGTCCTCAAACTGGTTATTGAATATCTTATTGTACAGTATGTTGTCCTGGGTTGCTACTATAGCAACTGTTGATAGTCTTGATAAGCAATCCACGTTCTGGTGGTTAGCTCCTGGGCAATGGACTATAGTGTAATCAAAAGCCTGGAGCTTTAATACCCATCAAGCCAGTCGTCCTTCCGGCTCTCTAAGGCTTTATAGCCAAATAAGACTAGCGTGGTCTGTGACCACAGTGAAGTGTACGCCATGCAAGTATATCCTAAATTGCTTGTAGGTGTATATCACAGCAAGGCATTCTCTTTTGGTGACTGTGTAGTTCTGCTCATGTATGTTCAGAGAGGGGCTATCATAGACCACTGAGTGTTCTGCCCCAGTGTTATCCAATTGTGAAAGGACAGCCCTAGGATGGATAATGAAGCATCCATATGCACCACAAAAGGTTGGCTAAAGTCTGGGTACATTAATACTGGGCTGGAAGACAGGCTGGTGCGGAGGGTGTTGAACACATCTTGGCATGCTGCTGTCCATAGGAAGGGGATCCCATTTTTTAGTAGATGAAACAGGGGCTTACCAGTACGCGCAAAATTGGGGATAAAACAACAGCAGTACCCTACCTTCCCCAAAAAGAGCTGCATGTTGTGTTTGCTTTCTGGCCCTTCATCTTGGTGATAGCCTCCACTTTGGCTGGTTGGGGGCAGAGTTGAGTTGTATCCACCACAAATCCAAGGTACTCTAACTAATCCTTAAAGAATTGTCATTTTTGGGGTTTGATCTTCAAGTTGGCGTCTGCCAATCTCTTGAAGACGGCCTCCAGGTGTTCAAGGTGCTCTGTGAAAGTTCTTGAAAATACATTGATATCATCCAGATAAACTAGGACGCAGGAGAGCTTGAGATCACCTAGGATAGTATCCATGGCCAATTGGAAGGTTGCAGGTGCATTACATAACCCTTGTGGCATTTGAGTCAGCTGGAAGAGGCCTTGAGAAGTGATTATTGCACACTTCTCTTGTTCCTCTGGTGGAAGCTCAATCTGCCAGTATCCTGAGATAAGGTCCATGGCAGAGAAGTACTTGGATCCACCAAGCCAATCTAGTGCATTGTCAATCCTGGGAAGCAGGTATGAGTCCTTCTTTGTAATCAAGTTCAGGCGTCAGTAGTCTATGACTACCCGGTTACTTCCGCCCTTCTTTTTTACTATCAGGGTGGGTGACACCCAAGGACTCTTGGATGGGATCAGCATGCCTCTGTCTAGGAGTTGCTGGATTTCATTGCTCACAGTCTCTTCACTGGCCTTTGAGCATTGAATTGGTTGGAGGCGGACAGGTTTGTTATCCCCTGTGTCTATGTGATGAGTGACCTCATTGGCGCACCCAAGATTGAAGTCATCCTCCTCAAATATGCAACAGTATTTTTCAAAAAGCGCACTGGCTTTTTCCCGTTCAGTGTCATCAAGGGAAGATAGATCAGCCAGTGGAGTGGTCACATAGACAGCAACATCAACTTGATCAGGAAGACCCATTTCTGACAGGCCTTCAATACACTCAAAACTGTCCAGTTCTTCAACTAGTATAAGATGAACAAATCCTACAATCTGGTCCTTCTTGATGTGGATATTGTGCCCTTGGAGATTGGCCAGTAGGACATGAATTTCACTATGGCCAGGAATGATTATCCTGGGGGCAATACACAGTTTGAATCTTGAACGTCCCCATGGCTGATGAACTTCACCATATAATCCTGCGGGGATGTCTAAGGATAAGCCCGTGTTGACAGCCTGCTGTTGACCAGATCCAAGTGTGAGAGTTGATCTCAAGCAGAGCAGGATTCCTTTGTGCTCCTTGATTTGGGTGGGCAACCATTTTCCCTTTTTCCCTGTACAGGTATAGGGAACTGCCACCACACTGTCCTTGTATACCAGATTAATGCTAGGCTTTACCTTAGCTGGTGGTTTTGCATCCTGTGTGTAATACAGTGGGATGGTCTGGCAAAGGATAGTCAGAGTGTTGTTTTTCATGTCCAATCTGACCCCATATTTATGTAGGAATGTAGTAACAATGAGCACTTCATAAATTTTTCTGGGTAGGACCACAGCAGGCAAGGACACGGCAATGGAGCCAAAGCACATTAGCAGAGCGCTGTAAGCTCCTTCAGAGGTGGTGGTGCGTTTTCCAGCAGTACCATATACTCTGGTGTGCGCAATGTCAGGAGCAATACCTAGCTTCCTGACAAAGCGGGTGGACACAATATTAATAGGGGCACCACTATCTATTATGGCGTGCACCTTAACTTTATTAACAGAGATATCTGTGTATGTACATTCAGAGTAGAGTTCAGAGTGTAAGTTTAGTACATGTACACCCAAGGATGCCAGAGTATCAAAGTACTGTTTGAGACTTTGGCCAATCTCAGGGAAGTTGGCCTCTATGGTCTCAATGGGAAGGAAGAATTGGACTCCCTTCAAGGAAGGTAGGTCACTGGCTACTCTGAGGTTAGAGGCAAGGCAATTTTCCTGTACTTGAGCCGCGTACGGTTTAGAAACTGTCTCTATAGCGTTTGGTACAACCTTACTTGGGTGTCCCCTACTTCTGGCAGGAATAGCATAAAGGTTGTCTGATACAAGAATGTGTAGAGAATCCTCTTTGAATTCCTGTTTGGGGGCAAAATGGGACAGCGGACTGACCAAAGGCGGATATAATATTGTTGCCTCTGGAAGGGTTGCTTCAGAGGGAGCTGTATTAGTTTCAGCCACCTCTGGTGGCTGACGGTCTGGTTCTTTTGGAATAGGGGAAGTGGCAAACTCAGTATATTCCTCTACTGGCCTGCCTTGACTTTTCCCTGGTCATCCTGTTTTTGGTTGACCACCACATTTACTGAGAACTCACGCCCTTTCCCCTTGCAAGCACTGGCCCAGTGTTCTTTTTTACCACACTTGTGGCAAGGGCCTGGCGGTTCCTTGGCCTTGTAGTTGCTTCCTGATTTATTGTTGGAGTTGGGAGTGATATTGTCGGACTTGGGCTTGCAAGACTTATCCTTGGTGGGGGTAGACAAGCAATTATTCTGTCCTTTATTTGGGGCTCCAAACTGGGCCCCAAGGCGGCTAAAATAGCCAGTGATCCATTGGGTTGAGCTGGATTGATCCAGAACAGAGAACATGACATTAGCTAACTCTCTGTATGGCTGCAGTGCACGTCCCATGGTGATTCTGCAGTCCAACTCAGATAGGACACCAGCGTCTAAGAGAAACTTCACTTCATGATAGAAGCGGTCTGCAAAGTCCTGAACAGACTTGTATTTTTTGAACAAGATGTTACTGAACTCCGCCTTTTGAGCTTGCAATCTGGTTTCACCACCAAATTACTTGATAATGGCCTGGTGTGCGTCTTTGTAAGTCCAATTATCCAGTGGTAGGCAGGGCATGATGTCATCTACACAGGTGGGATCAAGGGTGTTTATGAGGGTGATTGCCTTCATATGGTTACTTGCACCTCTCATGGACATTTTGAAGAGGCATATGAAAGTTTGAATGTTTCCATTTTGATCAAACTTTGGCAGGTTAAGCAGCTTAAACTTATGATCAGGGATAGTTGGTTCTATGGCTTCCTTTCTGGTGGCATGAGTATTACCAGCACGCGGTACTGACAAGGAAGTAAGAGGAGACAAAGCTGCCACTTCTTGAGGAACTCTACGGGTGTCACCTGAATCATTACTCACGTGGTCAGGCGAGAAGTCAAAGAAGTCAGGCAATGAGGAGTTTTTTTTGCTGCTCTGGACTTGATGCCGGTACAGGAAACACTCTTCAGCCTGAAGACGTGCTACTTTCAGAAGAGGCTATATTTTTCAATCTAGCCAATCTGGCTAACACATTAGCTTCAAATTCCTTACATGAGGTTTTGTTTCTGTGTACCCACTCTAGTAGGGAGCTGTAGTTGTTCTCTGCCGTTAATACCATATTGGCTAAAAGATCCTGTCGGTTTAAAAGTTCCTTGGTCTGGAATTCCGCGGCGGCAAGATCACGGCGTAGCCCTGCTATGTCTTTGTACAGCTCAGATGCTAAATTCTGTGCATCTTTTACTGCGTCCCATAGCTTCTTCTGGTCCTTGACGTATTTGGTGTGAGCCAGAAAGCACTGATGGTCCTCCTGTTTGTCATGAACAGGATGTTGGCTACGGCTAGTGGTCTTTATTTTGTTGACCATTTCTGTAATATTGTTGACGTAATTAACTACCTCAGAGTGACAGGCGTCCTGCTTAGTGCAGTTGTCTCTGATTGACTGGCGCAAGTCCTCCTGATGGGTGACAAGATCTGCATGATCTTGGCTGCTTGGCAACTTCTGCACTTGACGGCTTAAGGTTACACAATGGTTGGTTACATCTGTAACCCATTGTGCACTCAGGCCTCAATTGTCCAGGACACCAACCACAAGCTGGTCAACCTGGTTGTTGAATTGGTTGACTATCTTGTCTACCCTACCATGGGCAAAGGCGGTGGAGTCACATAGATCTGCCACAACGGTCTGTACAGTTGTGAAGCTGAAGTTCAGTTGACTGACCAAATTAAATTTGGTTGACTGTAGCTTGGAGAGAAAGCGGTTGAGCTTGTTAACCTCCAGCTCCTGCCTGGCAACCAGTCATTGAAGATGTTTGATAACTGGGTGCACAAAATATGCCAGCACCTCTTGGTCCCTGATCTAATCCAGTTGGAGGAGCTGACCCAGTTGGGTGCAAGTGACATCCTGGCATCTATGGAAATTGTTACTCAGGTTATTGGTGGTACCATCAATCTAAAACAAATTGAACTCAGCGTTGCCCTGAGGATTGTTGAGATTACATCTTCCATGTTGCAAAGCTTGCAAGATGGCGCAAACCTCCTCTATGTTGTATTGTTGTTGGCCCATGGCAACAGCAGACCCTGTAATGTCAAGCTGGATCATATCCAGCGGAAGCGTGGGTGCTTCATATAGAGTCAGCTCTAACCGGAAGGATTGATTAAGTTCAGTGTTGCTGGTCTCCATGTATCCCCCTGTACTGATCAACAAAGCTGGGGATTGATGAGGGCAAGGCAGCACCTTGACTTGATACCAATGGAAGCTCGTTTTTGTAGTGAGCACCACTGTCAAGATTTTTGGATCTTGAGGAAAAAGAGATATAGTTTTTATTATTTGTATTATGCATTTTGGTATGGATGAATCTTTAAGAAGACAGATGTCCTTTCAATTAGTGTGGATGGGTGTTGCAGCAGCTGTGTTCCGTTGCTGCTTGAGCTAAGTGATGGGGAAGTTCTGTGGTCCTTTGGAGATGCAACACCGTCTATGGTGGTTTGGCAGGAATTCAAAAGTATCAAAAGGTTGCTCTTAATGTACTTGACACCACTACTATTCCAACTAGTAGTGATGTTGAAGGGTATTAATTGTCTGCCTTCCAAGTGATCTTGGAAGGACCCTTTATAGTCAAAAGCTAGCGGCCAAACTGGCCTCTAACTGCAGACAACTCTTACTAGCTAGCCTATCATCCCCAAGCTACTAGCTTCACCCCCAGAGTTGGATCCCAAACCTGAATAAGGTTTTGAGATGAGGTAATATTCTAGGCTGCTGATTCCTCCTCTTCAGCCTAGATATACCTTGACTTAGTTGCGGCCAACTAAGTTGACATCCATTTTGGCTGGCCCTGCCTTGCGCTCAGTATAATGTGCAAAATTTGCACAGGCGGTCCTCTGTCTCACTTATTGGTGAAACAGGATGTTGTAATTCCTCGTTTTATTCTTTGGGTTGGGTTTGCGTCTTAATTTTGGATCTGGAATGCCTAACATCTAATTATAGAAGCTTCTGGATTGTCCTGTGACCTGAGACCCAGAATGTCTCAGGTGTCTTCTGAATTGTAAACTATATCAGTCTTGTTATAGTCTCTCTGTATTCCAGAATAGCTGTTTCAGTTTGGCTGTGTCCCTTCTAGTGTCAACCCACAGCTTTAGTGATAGGGATATGGATCAGTTAACCCTAATAGATCAGGATTTCCTGACAGTGGTCCATCTTGGCTTGGCTGGCCATTAGTTCTAGCAGGTTTGGCTTCTGGGGTTATGGGGTTTTCCCAATCTGATCAACTTTTTTGGGCTGGCTTGACAGGTTTTCCTGAGGCCAAGAAACTTGATTAAAAAAGGTGTCTCCAATTGGGGACCCCAAATTACTTAATGGAGGGCAGGCTTGAACTGGGTTTACTGGGCAGCTAAAAATAGCCTGCCTAGGCCCAGCCAAACCCACCAAGGCTTGGGCGTAGCTTTTGGGGCCCATTCTGGGCCCCACAGCTATCATCAGGGCAGGAATAGTTCCTGCACCTAGATTTGCTTCAAAAATCCAAAATCCAGGTGGGGGCAAATCCCCCCGCCCACTAGCCCCACCTGGTGGCTAGGAGCGGGTTTGATTCCCATCTGGGGCATCAAAATTATTACTTTTGTAACACATACATATAGTGCACAATTAATTGGATCACCTTAAAATTTACCTGAATATCCATCTCATAATAATTACTATTCTAAAATTTAATTAAATCCCAAAACAGGAGGTAATAATATGGGCCTTCACCTGCATTACATCTAGAAGAGTCCCCCATGGATGGGACCACCAGGCCAAAACTCTAAGATAAAAGGCCCCAAGCCTATTGAATTAGAGTAGCTCTGATTAAGTAAGACAATAAACTTTACCAACTAGTAGCTACCATCTGGATAGCTAGCCCTGGGTAGTGGCCCATTTAGATAACTGTCTCTGCCTGTTTAAGGGACTCAGTTGTATGGAATTTCAAAGAAGAACACTGATTCTGTGAAAGTTGTCAAGCAAGCTTTCTTTCTTCCAAAATACATTACTTAAGGTTTAACTCCCTGCAATGTTACACTATTACTACTTCAGTTTCTATCTTAGAGTTGAAAGCTAACCTCATAAATAACATGGGTAGCTGGGCCAGCCTCAACACCAGTCAATTAATAAAGATTAATGTTTTTTATCTTTTTTCTTTTAGACTTTGCAATGAAGTGTAGTCTATCCTATTGTCATATTTCTTCCTCACAATTATACTATAGTAGAAAAAAAGACTATAATGCTGCCATACAGTATGAATTCATATAGTGAAATATAGAGTTATAACTATGAACCTTAAATCAGATGTAAGAAGAAATTTAATATTGCCTCCAGGCTGCAGGCCCAGTCAGAATTGTTACTTCTGATGACTATAAAAAATATTCTGAGACATAAGTTACACCAAATTCACAGGTTCTAATGTAAGGTCCTAATGTTAGAATGCTTAGGATATCATCTTGATGAATGATGAAATATCACAGGCCACAGATATCTGACAAGTACACCAAAAGCAAGGTAAGAAGATCAAACCAAAATGAAAAACACTAAATATAATACAGTAATTTTAAAGGCTATCACACTAAGCAAAAAGACTCATATATAAGCAAAGTACTCATCTGTAAACAAAATCAACACATATCAGAAAAAATATAAACAAACCCAAATCTATTTTAAATCAATATAAATTCATTGGATTTTATTTTTTTTGTGTAGGATTTTATTTTGTTTAAATATGAGCTATTTAATACTTTAAATTCAAACCAAAACATAAAAATGTGGGATTGTCAAATCCTTGGTCCAAATTTTGAATCACTTTTACGGGCAACTCAGCTGAGTGAAAATTAAAATATTTAATAAAATCAGTCATTTAATTTGATTTTTTTGATTGATTTAAATTGAAATTTTTTGAATCCCTTGAGCAGATACATCAACTAAAAAATACAAACACAGCAAACAAATGCAGGATACATGAATCAGAAATGCAGGGTTATAGTGTACAATATGAGATTTTCTGTATGTCTAACAAATCATAGACAACATGTTAAAAAATAACAAATATGAAATTGCAGGATTGTCAAATCCAAGAATCAAATTTCAAAACATATTTGAGGTGAATTTGAAATAAATATAATTTATGGGCATCTCAAACAGGATATCAAAGGATCTAGAGTGGATTTGTGCTAGTTCTTTTAGGAATCACAGGCATTCTAAAAAAGCACCCTATTCCGTTTTAAGATGGCTAAAATTTAGATCCTAATATTCATCAACTTAACATACTTAACTGTAAAATTGACTAAAATATACATCCCTCTTTTTGAGTTTAATTTTTAATAAAAAATTATTATGCCTTCTTTTAATAACAACCAAGTAAATAAGCTGTTCCCTGGCCTTGACAAAATCATGCAGGGCTATGCTGTGTCTTCCAATAGTGAAGCCTCTGTCTATGGTCACTCCCAACCCACAGGCCCCTCCCCAAGCACTACCCAGGAGTGTTTTTGTTCTCCTGCATCCTCAAGCATGGCCCTTTTCCCCCATCACACACAGGCAGCTGCTAACCCAAATCATGTATCAACACTAGCATCCAGAATCTCTAATTTAGCCCAGAAATTGCCCAGGGAAGCCAAAATCCTTAATTATCTAATCAGATGACACTGTTTGGTTTCTAAGATGGATACATTTCACCCCCAGCCAATCAGCCTTCAAGATTCAGAAGAAAGCTCATTACTCCTGAAATTGTTCTTGAAATGTTTAAAACACAAGGGATGCTTATGTCTCTTGGGGAAATAGTGCCGCAATGGGTTTTGCAAAGTCCACTGTGGCTGAAACCCTGGAAGGCCACACCAACTGTGCCCCCCTCCCAAGAAGACCCTAACTGGTGCCTGTATGTCAACCAATGGTAAAAAAGCCCATCCTGTCATGAATGACATTTCAATACTTGTATTTAAAGCCTGGGAATTGAAACCTGGGTCTCAGGGAAAGCCTTATGTTGACCAGAGTAGACAGGAAACCGCCCAACTGCCAGTTGGGTCAAACCCTGATTCACCAGAGATAGATGACCCCAAACAGGAGAAACAGAAATCTTCCAGCCTTTCAAGCGTCAATACTAGAAGTTTGAAATCAACATTGGAGACCCTGGGATCAAACCCTGACCCTCCAAAGATTACTTGAGTCTCACAAAGTGGACAGGAACACGCCAACTTGTTAAATTGCAAACCCAAGTTGATGAGTTACTTGAAGACCCACCAGTCTCCCAAGGACAATTCCCTAAATGGTCACCAGATTGCTGCCAACCTTGCGCCACCAAAGATCCAGACCTATGCAGAGGTTGTAGCTTGCCTTAAGGAGGTTAAAACAAAACCTACTGCTAACTCTGCCAACAACTGCCAGCAGCTGCCAGTCTTCTGTCCAGAATGGGTAGTACAATTGAACTACTCAGGTGACATAGTGAACAGTAGTGGCAGAACAAAGCATTGCCACTTCTGTTCACCAGAGCAGGCACTAACTGGATCTGCCATCCTCAAGACTCTAAGCCAAGATCCATGCCTGCCAGTGCCTTGTCTGCAAACCTGAACCCTGCAAAAATTGAAGAAGCAAAAACCCATGGTATAAAAGCCCTGGCGGTATGGTGATGACCATATTATCATTTTTGATAATAAAGTTTTATGAACCTTTGGTTTGAACAGATCTTACCTTATCTAGTCTTAGTGATCTTCCATCTTAACTCCAGCCAAGTAGACCATCAGGCAACCACCCCCTCTGGAGACCCACCTGCTGACCCTTCCCAGGCACTATACCTGTGAGAATTGGGGAGCAGGTTAAGAAGAAATAAAACCTAGCTCTCAACCACAATAAAATTGCGGTTTTAGCAACAACCAAAAGATTGCTGCCAACAATTCCTGGGAGGCCAAAGGGGAGAAGGAATCAACTGAACACCAAAAGCAACAGGCAAAACCAGAAGGCCAAATTAAACTAACAAATTTTGAACTTTATTAGAGTAGAGAATGATGAAGCAAGGTATTTTACAACTCTTGCATTCATTTAAGGGATGGGATAGGATTGGGGTGGTAGATTGAATGTCACAAACCAATTGACCAATGATATGAGCAGATACAAATGCATTTCTTGAGGCAGGAAGATCTTGAAATTTTTTGAATGGATGTAGTTGAAAGGAAAACTGAACCAAATAACATCAGGAATATACTTTGGATGCAATTATCACTGCTCCTGGCCTCTCTTGCACATGATATTTAATCAGAGGTGTCTCTTGGGTGGGTTAGGTGGGGGAATCTTCAAAATAATTATAAAATATTAGATTGATGGCCTTTCTTGGGCTTTTTCAGTAATCTTTCAGATAAATATTCAAACATAATTTGGTAGAAATTCCCAAGCATTTGGCAGGAATTGAAGTGAAGGCCTAAGGGGGAGGCGTAACTTTACAATACTGTCCCCCAGGAGCCCCCTTTAGACCTGTGCATTTTACCAAATACCTGCCCAACCCCGCCTACGCAGAGTACGGCTTGGAGACCATCCTCATTGCCAATCCCTTGGCAAGGACTAGAGAAGCTGAATACATAGGATGTAAAGGAAAGAGGATTGAGGTGTCACCCTTATTGTTCAAAGACAAGTACAATTATCTGCCTGCCTACTTTGTTCCCATGACTCTGCCCTTAACCCTGTGACCCAATCACCCAATGAAGACCCCCATAGCAGCTGAGACTACATCCACCCAACTTTTTGAAGTACTCTACATTACTTTGACGGGAATGGTAAACACTATGGTGCCCAATTAAGGGCCCTGATCTTTACTTGAGCAATCTGTATCCTATATTATCAAGTTAGCACCCATCCTATGGTGGGCATTATCCTATGGCCTGGCTGTATTCTGTCTCAAGCCAACCAATGCATCTACCTATGCCTGGCTTCCTGACATTATGACAATCTTTTATAAACATGGTAACCTGGGCCCCAAGATGTTGTTAACACTTGGGGCAACTTGTATGCCTTTTTTTGTAATAATCACTTATTACACCCATAAGGCAATTACCTCCCTGATATTCTCATGGATGAAGAACCACCCCTCCCAAGAATTGAAAGACCCCGCACCTGGGACAGAAACCCAGAGCACAGCCACATCACAAGTACAAAACACGATAGTGAACCAGACCACAATAAAGGTGGACATGTCCCAGATGGGCAAACTCACCTTAGAAGAAGCTCGCCAAGCCATGCCTGTCCTCCATCTCTACTTCCAAGCCAACATCAATGCATACCCCAGTGACACTGAGAAAGTCCTGGGGGTGGCTGCCATGCTGTCAGGAGACACATTGGATTGGTTTGGAAAGGCCACTGCTGAAGATGTTAAATTTTGCCTCAATTACTCCAAATTTGAAAGTGAATTGATGGCCACTAGAGATAACCAAGACACCAGATACTATGAATTGAACTCTCTGTGGAGATCTGACAAGGGAACTGGCTCATCCAAGCTTATGTGGATGAGTTCCTTAAACTGATAACTTGCACCCAACTTGAGGATGAATTAGCCGCCATTATCTTCAGAAAAGGAGTTAATTTAGCCATAAAAGACATGTTGAAAATCCATCTGCCCACACTGAGCCTGGAGGAACTACTTACCCTATGCAAAGGACAGAGCTTTAAGCAGGAAGGTTTGAACCCATACTCTATCTGTGTTGGCAGATCTGTGACGCCAAATCAACCAGGGATGTCCCCCAAAGAACTACAACATCACTATCAAGATGGGTTGTGTTTCTGCTGCCATGAGGCAGGGCATCTCACCAAAGCTTGCCCCAAAAAGAAGACCTCTCCTGTATCCTTGGCACAAATAAACACCTCTGCTCAATCTTACAAATTCATCCAAGTGACCATGGAACTATTGGGAATCAAGCACCAGATTGAAGCCTTCATTGATATGGGAGCTGACAAAAGCTTCATTGACGCCAGCCTGGCCAAGGAACTAGGCCTGACAGCCTCATAATACAGCCTACAAGTAATCATGGGAAACAGTTCTCTGAACACAGGATACAGATGAAAACAAGAACTTCCCTTGACAATTGGACAGAATGTGTACTGTGACAGATCCAGGTCTAACCGTCAAACTTGCCATTATCTTGCCCTTGACTTGTGTTACTGGTAATTTACTATGACAAAACTTCAAGAAGATTTTCCTCCAGGGAGGTAATTTTATGAGACAATGCTTTATTATCATCTCTCAACAAGCCATAATTATGAAACTCCTTTCCTCTCTGCTTATTAACACCTCAACTTCACAATTGGCTCTGTCCTTTACTTGTTGCAAAATTTCATCAAACCCTAACAGCAAGTTCCAGGAGTCCCGTGCATAAACTTGATTTCCTTGTGCAGGGGTTTCTTCTCTGGCAAAATATTTGAGTATAGTTCTTCAAAAGCTGCTTTCACTTCTACCAAAGACTCTTCAGGTGCCATCTTATAGACCTCCAGACTTGCCCAAGCCTCCTCAAGCAAGCTGGTAGGAACTTTCTTTCTTGCAGCATTGGCCTCAGCACAAAGCACTCTGAGTTTTGCTCTTTCAAATAGTAATAAAGAAGACATGATAATTAAAAAGAATTTGAGGGGAAAGCGTTAAAATTGACAATATATATTTATTTAAAATTAGCTGTTTTTGCTTATATACCATTCAGGGCATATTTGGCTGAAAACCCCTCCAGTTCCTTAATCAACCTATGATTCATATCACGTGGTCTATGACATTCAAGTCATCCAAACCTAGATCTTTACCTAAAAGATCACCAATATTTCTCAAACTATGAGAATCAACCTACAATGGGAAGAAGTCTACTGACTCCATTCATCCCAATGTACCAATTCAGCATGGAGCTTCCCCAGCTCCTGGCGTCAAAACCCTGTGGATTACACATCCCAAACTCAGCTATCAATGTTCCAACTGGAAACCAGCTGATCAAACCTGAATTCCTAGGCATCCTTGCCTTTATTTAGTTATCTTTGAATTTAATGGAGTTTTGCCTTAAAACCCATTAAAATGCTTTGGAACTCAAATCAGGCGCCACTGCAGCGCCCAGCAATTTCCTCAGGTGGCGCCTCTCAAATCAATTAGGCGGCGCTTTTAACCCATAATTTGAGGGTTTACTAATGATTAAACTTAATTAAAATTCTTGAACCAGTCAAGATAATTAATCAATATAAATAAAACCTCATTAATTATATTCCCATGTATTTATTAATTAATCTTCCCAATTAATTTAATTGTTTTTGAGACGCCTAGTCTCCAAGTTTGATTCAGCCAATCTTGCCTTCTGTTTTTTTATTGAATATAGATACTAAGTTCTCAGAAATCTTTATCTGAAGAATTCCAGCCAAACCTATCTACATAAAACAAACAGCAAAAACAGAGCAACTTTATATCTCAAAGTATTTATTCGGCTAAATACTTAACAGTGACTGTTGTACAGTCACAAGGCCCCTTCCTTCTCTTCAGGGGAATTGGCCTCATCTTCCTGGACCTTTAGCAGCTCTAATTCCCCATGGAACAGCTTAAGGAATTGAGGATAAACACAGGACCATTCTTCTACTAAGGCAACTCCAACTCTTCAAACTAGGTAGTTTGGCCTTGGACTAACTGAGATAATCTTCATAGGACCTATCCATTGCTGAAGACCTTTTCTATAGTGTTTTCTCAGCATCTTTGATCAAACCATACAAGATCATCAACCTGGAAATGATCATGGGGAAGTACTCCAGGTTTTGGGTTCCACTTGGTGGCACGTCTCTCTTAAACTTGCTCTCCTTTACTCCTAGCCTCAGCAAATAACTTCTGCATCTTGGCTGCATGTTCTTCTATGGCGGTTTCATAGGAACTCTTTTCCACAAACTCCCATTGATTGACCTCAGTGCTTATTGTAGTTTCCTGGCCATACAACAACTGAAACAGAGAAAACCCAGTAGCATCATGGAGCATTGTACAGTATGCCATGACACTCATTGCCAGGTGATCTTTCCAATGGGTTGCAACTCCATCAGTCAATTTCTCCATAATGCAATTCAGGGTTCCAATTGTTCTTTCAGCTAAACCATTTGTCTTGGGATGATATGTAGCTGAGGTTAACTGAGAAATGCCCCATTTAAAGCATTCTTTTTTTTACGCTGGTCCTATGTAAGGCGGTCTGTTATTGGTGAGAACTTTCTTAAGACAACCATGCTGTGCTATTATTTCTTCCCGGAGAAACTTAGCAATTGTAACACTTGTTTCCTTGGTCAGTGCTCAAACTTCTACCTATTTTGTAAAAGAATCAACAGCCACCACAAAGTATTCTTTCCAACCACTTGCTAACGTAATATGACCTGTATCCATTGAGACCAACTCAAAAGGATAATGTGACCTCACTGATTTGATCTGCACCTTGGATTTTGCCGCTGAGAACTTAGGGCAAATATCACATTCTTGCACAATCTGAAGGACTGTAGCTCTCATCTCTGACCACCAGTACCAAGCTTTCACTGCTTGTCATAACTTCTCATATTGGAGGTGATCTCCCTGTTGCACATAGGGATCTCTGATCACTTGTAGACACTTGGATTTTTCTACATAAATCCTATTCCTTGATAGAGCTTCCCGGGCTTCTTGCGTTTCAACTTCTCCACGGGCCAACAGCGCTCTGGACAATAAGTCAGGAATCTGATTTTCTAACCCTGGACAGTAGATGATATCATAATCATATCCATAGAGTTTCTCAGCATACAATTACAATTGGCCTTGTAAGTCTTTCTTAGTACAAATTGCTCTCAAAGCTGTGTGATCAGTGATAATAATAAACGGCATTCCTAGGATTTACATCCTAAAATGTTCCACTGCCCATAATATTGCCAATTCTTCACGTTCATTAGACAAGTATTTTCTTTGAGTGGTCCCCAAAGTCTTATAACCATACACAACATGATGTTGGGATAACTTTGACTCTCCTTATTGAGTAAGAATGGCACCAAGACCAGTTGAACTTGCATCTGTCTCAATGTAGAACAACTTTGACCAATCAGTGAATTTAATATGGGGGCCTCAGAGAGTTTCTTCTTTAGCTCTAAGAAGCTTGACTCTTGCTCTTGTCCCCAAATAAATCAGGAGTTCTTCCTTGTTAACGCAAACAATGGCTCTCCAAGTGCAGAGCAATTAGGTATGAATCTCTGTTAGAAATTCACTGACCCCATAAAACCCCAAGCCTCTCAGACTAACTACAGTGACCTCATACTTAACAACAGAATAACTCTCTCAGGACTAGGTTTAACCCCTTGAGAATTCACAACATGCCCTAACAGCTTGACCTCTTGATAGACAAGCTTAGTCTTAGATACACTAATTTTCAACTTTTCTTTTCTCAATCTGGTAAAATACTTGATCAAGATCCTCTAGATGTTGTTCCCAGGAAGGGCTATATACAGTAATGTTGTCTATATATACCAAAACACACCTAGGCTGTAACCCTGTTATAATCTGGTCCATTACACACTGAAACACAGCACTTGCTGTCTTCATTACCAATGGCAAAACTTTACATTGATACAGACTGTCAAGTGTAGAGAACGCTGTAACCTCCTTAGACCTATCATCAATTAACAATTGGTGATAACCTTTAGTCAGATCCTAAGTGGTGAACCAGGAAGATCCAGCCATGGCGTCCAGCTGGTCTTCAATCCTGTGCATTGGGTAGGCATCATTTACAATATCCTTATTCACCATTTGGAAATCAATACAAACACGTATATTCCCATCTGGCTTTGGGACACAAACCATTGGAGTAGAGTAAGGACTGATAATTTCCTCAATCAGGTTGGCCCTTTTCATTTTCTCCAGCTCTTCTCTAATTGCAGCAACTGCAGCAGGACTACAACAGGGTACATATCCTTTGTACAGCATTCCAGTCAACGTTTTTATGACATAGGGTGGACCAGTTCTCCCCACATCATATTTGTCTAACAAGAAATAACTACTCCATTTCCACACCAGAGTATACAAAATGGTAACTGGTGCTTCACTTGGACATAGTATACAGGTTAAATTGTTGAAGGGCACACAAACATAAGAGACAATAGGTTTATTTGTTGTGACTTCTCCAACTACAGGCATCCAAACTCCAATACACTGACCTTGTTGGATATCCACAGAAACTGCGCAAGTATTAAACAACTTCCAGGATTTGAGAAGTTTGCCATTTGACCCATTCTAAAATATTGCCACATTTGAAGATTATGACGAGGTAACTCTGGGATAATTTGTCCTCCCTGTGTTCCACAATTGAAAACTACCAGCTTCAACTAGGCAATTCCCTTTGGTGGAATTGAGCAATGTTCCTCAGCGTAGATAACCACTGACTGAACATCTTCTGGAGCTAGCAGAATTGCCAGCTGTTGATAAGCATATTCAACTACATCATGGACCAAGACATTCTTGACAGCGTTCAGGCTCACCTTGGCCTCAATAATCCAAGTCATACCAAGAAGAACATTGAATCCTGCTCCCGGCAAAACTACGGCAGAAGTCTTGACCATGGTATTTTTCCATTTTATTACCACCTCATCAAACACATCTTGTTCAATAGCAGTAACCTCATCAGCGGAAGATAAAGTCAGCATGACTAATCTTAATGGGTCCATCCTGTGTTTACAGACAAAGTTTTTTGATACCGCTACCCCAGCACAACCTGGATTGTATACTGCATTTGCTGGGATACCATCAAGCGGAATATTCAGAAGGATAACCTCTTGCAATTCCCACACAAAAAGTTTTGCAATTAATAATGCTGGCATGCTCTGGGCCACCTTCTTACGCCATTCCACTTCTTTGAGCTGATCCACGCTCAACTGGACCCACACAGGTTGCCAAGTAATTTCCTGTCTTTCTTCATACCCAAGCGCACATCCAATATCCACTCATCTGGAGAGGCGTCTGGACTTCCCTCAGGCAGAGTTGGACAAGAGACATCAATTTCCTGTACAGGTGGCTCTACTGGTTCACTGGCGCTTTTCCTGTACTCCTTCAAGGCCTTACCAGATTGAAGTCTCATTCTCCCATTATTATTCTCCAAATTACCAAGCTCAGGTTGGGAGACACCTAAGCCCATCTTCCTTTTCCTGAATCCTTAAACATCAGGTCTGGGTGTTCCTTGTCAAATTCCGCATGATCAGGACATTTCCCAGCAAAATGGCCATCTTAGCCGCAGATCACAGCACCCCTTTGCCATGGGAAACTTACACACCCGTTTAAATCTAGACATACAATCCTTATATGAGGGACTTCTAGGACGTCTGGTTCTCTCAGAAGACCCTTCCCCTGCAGCCACATGAGCTTCTACTCTTGAGCGCAGAGCACTGTATAGAAGACCAGCAAGATCTCATTCCATCTGAATGACCTTTTGAACAAGTTTTGACCATGACAACTTCTCATGACGCAGCATAGAAGCTTGAGTTCTCAACCCAGGCCACATTCCAGTGAAGAAAGCATCCTCCACCAGATCCTGATTGTGTTCCACATCCACAAAAGCTAGGAACTCTTCCATTTGTGAAAGATACATCAACACTGTTTCATGGCCAGCTTGAGTGACGTCTTGGGCTTTCTTTAGAGCATCACCAGGTCTGAGGGTTACTGTGTAACTGGCTCAAAATTCCTCCAACAATGTGGTCCAATTTTTGCCTTTATGTCTTTTGAACCACTTAAAGCAGGCAGGACCTACAAGGCTTCCAACCAATGACGTTTCTCATCATCCTCCAGACCAGAGACTTGAATAAGAAAACCCTCCAGGAAAGTGTTTCCTTCCTTTGGATTTCCAGAGAACGGTGACATTTTGGCAAGCATAGACTGGACTCCTTTCACCATGGTTTTTTTGGCCCCTGCGTTAGGCTCTGTGACGGATCCAGGTCTAACCAGTCAAACTTTTATTATCTTGCCCTTGACTCTTATTACTGGTACCTTCCTGTGACAAAGCTTCAAGGAGCTTTGCCTCCAGGGAGGCAATTTTGTGAGACAACGCTTTATTATCATCTCTCCAAAAAGCCATAATTTTGAAACTCTTTTCCTCTCTGTTTCTTAACGCCTCAACTTCACAATTGGCTCTGTTCTTTACTTGTTGCAAAACTTCATCAAACCCTAACAGCAAGTTCCAGGAGTCCCATGCATAAACTCAATTTCCTTGTGCTGGGGTTCCTTCTCTGGCAAAATATTTGAGTATAGTTCTTCAAAAGCTGCTTTCACTTCTACTAAAGACTCCTCAGGTACCATCTAAGAGACCTCCAGACTCGCCCAAGCCTCCTCAAGCAAGCTGGTAAGAACTTCCTTTCTTGCAGCAGTGGCCTCAACACAAAGCACTCTGAGTTTTTCTCTTTCAAATAGTAATAAATAAGACATGATAATTAAAAAGAAGTTGAGGGGAAAGCGTTAAAATTGACAATATATATTTATTTAAAATTAGCTGTTTTTGTTTATATACCATTCAGGGCATATTTGGCTGAAAAACCCTCCAGTTTCTGAATCAACCTATGATTCATATCACGTGGTCTATGACATTCAAGTCATCCAGACCTAGATCTTTACCTAAAATATCACCAATATTTCTCAACCTATGAGAACCAACCTACAATGGGAAGAAGTCATCTGACTCCATTCATCCTGTGACTGTACAACAGTCACTATTGAGTATTTAGCCAAATAAATGCTCCAAAAAATAAAGTCATCTCTGTTTTTCTGATTATTGCATGTAGATAGGTTGGATTGGAAGTCTTAAGGTAAAGATTCCTGAAACTGGATATCTAGGTTCAATAAAAGAACAGAAGGCAAGATTTTCTGAGTCAATCTGGGAGACTGGGTGTCTCAAAAACAGTTTTAAAAATTCAGAAGATTAATTACAAAATACATGGGAATATAATTAATGAGGATTTAATTATATTGGTTAAATTGCCTTGACTGTGTCAAGAAGTTTGGTCAAGGTTAACCATAAGTAAACCCCCAAATTTTGGGTTAAAATTGCCGCTTTGGCAAATTCATTGGGTTAGAAGCGCCACCTAATTGATTTGAGAAGCGCTGAGGCACCACCTAGTGAATTTTGCAGGTGCTGGGGCGCTGCCCAGGGAAATTTTTGGGCACTGTAGTGGCGTCTGGTTCAATTTTTGAAGCATTTTAATGGAGTTTAAAGCAAAAAAACCATTAAATCTAAAGATAACTAAATAAAGGCAAGAATGCCTAGGAATTCAGGTTTGATCAGCTGGTTCCCAGTTAGAACATCAATAGCTGAGTTTTGGGATGTTTAATTTGCAGGGTTTTGGCACCAGGAGTTGAGGAAGCTCCATGCTGAGTTAGTACATTGAGATGACTGGAGTCAGGTGACTTCTTCCCATTGTAGGTTGATTCTCTTAGGTTGAGAAATATTGGTGATCTTTTAGGTAGAAATCTAGGTTTGGATGACTCAAATGTCATAGACCATGTGAGATGAATCATAGGTTGATTAAGGAACTGGAGGGGTTTTCAGCCAAATATGCCCTGAATGGTATATAAGCAAAAACAGCTAAACTTTAATAAATATATATTGTCAATTTTGACGCTTTCCCCTCAACTACCTTTTCAATTATTATGTCTTCTTTGTTAAATTTTGAAATGGCCAAATTTGGAGTGCTTTGTGTTGAGGCCGCTGCTGCCAGGAAAGAGGTTCCTAAAAAATTTTTTGGAGGAAGCTTGGGCAAGCTTGGAGGTCACTAAGACTGTGCCTGAGGAGTCCTTGGTGGAAGTAAAGGCTGCGTTCAAAGAGTTATACTCCAATTACTTTGCAAAAGAAGAGACTCCTGCCCAAGGAAACCAAATCTATGTGTGGGATTCCTGGAACCTGTTAGTAGGATGGAACAAAATCTTACAATAAGTGAAAGCAAAGGCAAATTGTGAAATTGAGGCTTTAAGGGCAAGGGAGGAAAAGAGCGTTGAGATCATGGCCCGTTAGCAGGATAATAACAAAGCGTTGTCTCATAAAATTGCCTCCCTGGAGACAAATCTCCTCAAAGCTTTGTCATAGGAAGGTAATGTCAATAAGAGTCAAGGGCAGGATAATGGTAGGATGGACTAGTTGGACCTGGATCTGTCACACATCCCAATGTACCAAATTAGCATGGAGCTTCCCCAGCTCCTGGCGCCAAAACCCTGTGGATTACACATTCCAAAACTCAGCTATCAATGTTCCAGCTGGGAACCAGCTGATCAAACCTGTATTCCTAAGCATCCTTGCCTTAACTAGTTATCTTTGTATTTAATGATTTTTGCCTTAAACCCCATTAAAATGCTTTGGAACTCAAACCAGGCGCTACTGTGGTGCCCAGCAATATTCCCAGGTGGTGCTTCTCAAATCAATTAGGCGCTGCAGTGGCGCTTCTAACCTAACAAATTTGCCAAAGCGGTGCTTTTAACCCATAATTTGGGGGTCTAATTTTAATTAACCTTAATCAAACTTCTTGACACAGTCAAGACATTTACCAATATAATCAAAACCTCATTAATTATATTCTCATGTTTTTATTAATTAATCTTCCCAATTAATTAAATTGTTTTTGAGATGCCTAGTCTTCAAGATGATTCAGCCAATCTTGCCTTCTGTTTTATTATTGAATATAGATACTAAGCTCTCAGGAATCTTTATCTGAAGAATTCCAGCCAAACTTATCTACATAAAACAAACAGAAAAACAGAGCAACTTGATATCTTGGAGTATTTATTTGATTAAATACTTAACAGTGACTGTTGTATGGTCACATGTACCTGACCCCCTTGATCTCTTGCCAGGTTTACCCCACCCCCTAATACTGGGCTTTTCCTGGTCTGAAAAACACGGCCTGATTCTGAACTATTGTGAACAGACTGCTACGTTGGAAGGACCTGAATCTTGTGACACTGTTCCCTTCTGCATGAGCCCCAGCAGAATGCCGCCCAACAAACTCTTAACCATAAAGATAGAGTCTAGCGTTGGGATACTACCCACCCCCTACAGAAATGGGACCATGTGTTTAGCAAAGAAGCAGTCACAAAACTACCCAGCCATTCAATCTACAACCATGCAATAGACCTGTTACCAGGGACCCAACCACACCACAGCCCCATCTACAGCTGTAATCATTGCAAACAGGTAGCCTTGAAGACTTACCTAGAGGACATGACCAAAAAGGGTTTTATCCAAGTGTCAAAGGCCCCTTGCTTGTCTCCCATGCTGTTTGTAGGAAAAAAGATGGTGGAATGCGCCCATGTGTAAACTATCAGAAACTGAACAATATTACAGTGAAGAACCGCTATCCCATCCCCAACGCCAATGACCTCTGTAATGTACTGACTGGAGCCCAGGTGTATTTAAAGATTGACCTAAGAGACTCCTTCAACCAGATCCAAATCAAAGACAGAGAAAAATACAAGACAGCCTTCAAAACCAGATATGGGTTGTATGAATACCTAGTAATGCCATTTGGCCTGTGCAATGCCCCCAGCACCTTCCAAAGGATGATCAACACGGTCCTAGGCAAGTACCTTGACCAATTTTGTGTTGCATATTTGGAAAGCACCCTCATATACAGCAAGTTTTACAAAGAACACCTCCAACACCTTGACCTTATATTGGAAAAACTCTCACAGGCCAACTTACATGCCAAGCTGAAAAAATGTGAATTCTTTCAGTCTGAGGTCAAATTCCTAGGATATGTAGTGAAAACAGCAGGTTTGTCATGGCGCAGGGCAAAGTAGAAGCAGTAACTGCCTGGCCGGTGCCCAAATGCAGAAAGGATGTGAGATATTTTTGGGCCTGACAAAAAACTATAGGAATTTCATCCAAAAATTTACTCAAATTACTCTACCCCTGATCTGTCTTTGCTCTGACAAGGTCCTGTTTGTCTGGACCCTGGAATGTACCACTGCCTTTGAAGCCTTGAAGCTTGCCTTCACCTCCACCCCTGTCCTGGCCATGCCAGATCCATCCAAACCATTTGTACTGGAAACTGACATGTACAACTTTTCAGTGGGTGGGGTCCTTCTTCAGGAAGGAGGGGATAGTATGCTACATCCTGTATCATATTACTCCAAGAAAATGCTGCCAGCCAAAGGAAACTACCCAATCTACAACAAGGAGATGCTTGCTATAATGAAGACCTTGAAACATTGGCGCCGGTACCTATGTGGCGCCAAGTTTCCAGTAAAGGTCCTAACTGACCACAAGAACTTGATTTACTTCTTTAAACCCAGACAGCTGAACCAGAGACAGCCCAGATGGGCCCTAGAACTGGCCAACTACACTCTGACAATTGACTCTAAACCTGGGAAAGTCAACATAGTACCTGACGCACTGAGTAGAAGAGCAGACTTGATTCCCTCCACATCTGAGACCAAAGACCATAACACCCACGTACTTTTTGACCCTGCCAGCCTAGGTATCCAGCTGATGTACATGAAGATAATGGCTTGCAAACTTGACATAATTGAGGCGCAGAAATTAGGCAAATACTCAGCAGAACTTGTTACCAACTTAACCTCTGACCCCAAGAGCTGCCACCATAAGAAATGATTCTTGTTGAAAGGAACTACCCTGTTACTAAATAACCAAATCTATGTACCCAAAGGCAAGACAAGGACCAAAGTTCTCATAGACTATCACAACTCAGAGATGGCTGGTCACCCTGGCATACTCAAGACACTCTGAGGAACCAAGAAGTATTATGCTTGGCCCCAAATGAACAAAGATGTGGCCACCACCATTGAGGGCTGTGAGACATGCGGGAGGACTAAAACCTGTAGATCTAAACCTGAAGGCCTGATAAGACCACTAGACATACCAACAGAATCCTGGCAATCCGTTTCAATGAACTATATTGTAGAACTGATCCCTTCAAATTTGTTCAATGCCATTTTAGTCATAGTAGATAGGTTTACAAAAATGTCCTATTTTGTCCCTACCACCACCCACTGCACACTGCTGAGACAGCTAGACACTTCCACAACTGCATCATGATCCAACACAGCACCCCAGCAGAACTCATCACCAATAGAGGCCCCCAATTCACCTCCAACTATTAGACTCAGGTGATGAAAGACTTAGGAGTAAAGTGCTGTGTATCCACTTCCTATCACCTGCAGACCAACAGCAAGACTGAACAAGTGAATCAAATACTTAAACAATACCTACAATGCTACGCCAACACCAACTGAGATAACTGGGCCAAGATGCTACCCATGGCACAGCACGCCTATAACAGCAAAGATCACACATCCACTGGAATGTCCCCCTTTAAAGCCAATTATGGTTTTGAACCATCTTGGGACCCCAGCATTGGCAGTAAAGAGATAAAAACGTCAGGGAAAACCTGGATTAAACAGATACACAACACCCAATAAGCCTGTCTTAAGAATATGACCAGAGCTATCCAAGCTTACAATACTTTTGCCGACAAAAAAAAGATACCTGTAAAACCATTGAAGATAGGGGATGAGGTTTATTTGGACTTGCAAAACATGCCTCTGACAGTTTCCTGCCAGAAGCTAGCCCACAGAAGGAGTGGCCTCTACAATATCACCAAGCTAGTGGGCAAAGCAGCATTCAGACTAGAGCTACCCCCTCATGGAAAATACATAATGTCTTCCACTGTGCGCTACTATTCAAGAAAGAAGGAAACTCCCTACCCCACCAGAAACTCAAGACTGACTTTCCTCTCATCCAAGTAGGACGCTCTGAATAATATGAAGAAGAATATATTGATGGAGACTGTATCTGTCAGGGCCCAGATTGCCCTGGACAGTCAGCTGGCCTCCTTAGACTTGATTAAATATGCAGCGTGGAAACCCACACAAAGCACCTTCCAGGGCAAAATACCCCACCTTTCAACTAGCAAATGGCCCAGGATTTGAGAGGCATACAAGCCTTGAATCTCTGGCTTTGAGCCTGTTATCAAATTTGGATCACTCACCTATTGGGAAATGGCACATTGGGAGCGCAATTGTTTGATTGGGCAATTGGGCAATCAATTCATTGCGGGAGCTATAAATAGCTGTGGCAACTTAGCATGCTACAAATTTCAAAAGGTTCATGTTATAGAAGCCAATGAGATCTCACCCTCTTGCCCAAGCACGCAAATTCTGGTTAAAATTGCAAATCCAACTCCAAGTGATGCCATCAGTTCTCTGATGGCACAAAAGGCCACAGCATCTTCAGTAAGTATAAGTAGTGAGGGGGAGAAGCCCTCCTCACTGTTGACATCTTAATAAAGCGAGTTTATGCCTAGAAATTATTATATTATTGCAGGAATTGTCTATTTTTGCTCAAATTTAATTATTTTCTTTGCATCCATTTGTGAACCCACTACTCAATACAAACTTGCATATCCATATCCTCCTGGCTATACTCCTGTTGTCCTTGCCAAACTGCCCCATGCCCTTGACCTGGAGTATTTCCATCCCCATCACCTGGATCTTCCACCAGCAATGAAGGAGATTCCTACTGCCCCTCCTCTCTCCAATGCGCCTCCCACCCAGGACTTTAGCAAGCTGGGGCTTGTCTATATCTCAGTATTGGGGCTGGCCAACCAAGTTGTGCCCCATACTGGGAGTTGCCACCCCTTAGCCACTGCTATAAACTACCTGGTTTGTATAGTGCCTATTGTGTACATAATCTTCCAGGCCCGGCCTGCCTCCCCTGTGGGAGTCCAGCCGGACTCTGGTATGAGCTGTGACAGTATGTCAATCATATATAAACTAGTAACCCTGGGCCCCTATTCTTCTTTGATTATAGGGCATCTTGTATGCTTTTATTTATGACCTCTGCTTACTACATAAGACAGTATTTGACCAAGAAACAAGAAACAAACAAATGCCAAGAAAAAATTGTTGTCAAGCCATCCCAGGTCCAGACTATGACCATCTCCACCTCAAACCAGAATAATTCTGCCCCCACAGCCTTTCCTGACCTGCCAAAATTGGACTTGGCTGGTTTCAGAAAATGAATGATCATGATAAACACCTTGTTCCGCGCCCACCCTGAGAGCTTCAGACACAAAGCCCAGAAGGTTATGATGGTAGCCACCCAACTGAAGAATGATGCCAGAGAAACCTTCTTGACCTGCCTGGAGGAAGACCCAGATCTCATACTTTCCTATGATCAATTCCTGGAGAGAATGAACTCTGCAACTACCCCTGCTGGGGCCAAGACCCAAGCCTACATGGGGCTCATCCGCCTGACCCAGGGAAGAGACAACCTGGAGACCTACATACAACAATTCCTTTGCCTGGCGGATGTAGCCAAGATTCCTGACAGCATATCAGGCTTGCATTTCAGAAACAGTATGAACCCACACCATGCCAGCCTAATGAGACACCATTGATGTGACCTTCCCAAAGACAAGCTCATAGCTATTGCCAGAGGCATGGACTTCAGCCAACCACAAGGATACCATTCTGGCCAACCCCAGAATAATCAAACCCCTGGTATAAGTAGGCCCTGCTTGAACATGACCCCTGAAGAGTACCAATGCCACGTCAGAAGTGGACTATGCTTCTATTGCCACCAGAGTGGCCATTTATCCAAGGACTGCACTAGCCGCTCCTATGGAACCCAAGGAGCAACCATCTTAGCAATAAATAACGCTTCACAATCTCATCCTATCATTGACACTGCCATATGTTATAATGACCATGGGTTGAACACTGTAGCTCTCCTAGACAGTGGGGCAATCCTCAACTACATGGAACATAGCCTAGCTGAGAAACATGGTGTACCAATCCAGGGAATTTCCCAACTGGTAACCTTAGGTAACAAGATAACAGACCTTTCCCATAAATGTGAAGAGTTTGTCTCCCTGAATTTAAACAAGAGAATGCTGCCCACCAGATTCCACGTCATGGAGAAGCTTCCCAAACCTGTAGTGATAGGGGTTGAATAGTGGGGTGACCACCAATTGAACTTGGACTATAAGAACCATCAAGTGACCTCACTCATGAGAGCCAAACCTTAGAGGTCCCCTGCCTAAACCCCCAGCAGACCACTGAGTTGAACAACCTCACCATGGAGTCCTGCAAGGCCAAGATCCCGAAATGTTTGAAGCCTTGGGAGTCTGTCTTCTCCAAAGAGGAAGCCACTGCCTTGCCAAAACACAGCCATTTTGACTATGTCAGTGACCTCCTCCATGAAACTCAATCTAAGCATGAACCTGTCTACAGCTGTAACATGAAGGAACAAGCCACCTTAAGAGAGTACTTGGACAAGATGTTGAAGAAGAGATATATACGCATCTCCAAATCTCCTTGTTTGTCCCCTCTATTGTTTGTTAAAAAGAAGGGTGGAAACTTACGTCCTTGTGTCAATTACCAGGACCTAAACAGCATCACAGTGAAGAACAGATACGCTGTACCCAGATTCCAAAGACCTCTCAGACCAGCTTTCAGGAGCCAACGTTTTCTCAAAGGTTGATTTGAGGGATGCCTTTAACCAGATCCAGATCAGGCCTGGCGACAAATGGAAAACTGCCTTCAAGACTAGACAAGGTCTTTTTGAATACTTGGTTATGCCGTTTGGGCTGTGCAACGTGCCCAGTAATTTTCAAACTATGGTGGACGTGGTCTTGTGAGGACTCAAGGACCAAAGTTGCTTAGCCTACTTAGATGACATCCTCATTTACAGTTGCACACCTGAGGAACATGTTGAACACCTTCAAGCTGTCCTACAACGCTTCAAGGAACACAGACTCTTTGTTAAGCTCCAGAAATGTGAGTTTTTCTAAGAAGAAGTAGAGTTCCTGGGTTATAATGTACTGAAAGGAGGTTTTGCAATGATGCCTGATAAAATAGAGGCTGTGACATTATGGCCTGAACCTAATAACCGCAATGAGGTCAGAAGTTTCCTGGGCCTGGCAAACTTCTGCCAGGAATTTGTCCAAAATTTTTCTTCAATCTGCTTGCCCTTGACCCACCTCACTTCCAAGTAACACCCTTTTGTGTGGGATGATACTGCCAAGTCAGCCTTTGAGTTGCTAAAGAACACCTTTGTTTCTGTCCCTGTCTTCCCAATGCTGGTTTACAATAATTGCTTCATCGTGGAAACAGATGCCTCTGACTTTGCATTGGGGGGTGTTGCTTCAGGAGGGGCATGATAGTAAGCTGCACCCTATAGCTTACTACTCAAGGAAGTTCACTCCACCTGAGTTGAACTACCCCATCTACAATAAAGAGATGCTTGCTATCATCCAGTCCTTGAAACATTAGAGAAGATACTTGTGTGACGCCAACCACCCTTTGAGAATCATGACCAATCACAAGAACCTGACATACTTCTTCAAACCATGATAACTGAATTAGCAACAAGCTAGATGGGCCTTATTCCTAGCAGATTACGACCTATCAATCAGCTACAAGCCTGGCAAGATCAACATTTTACCAGATGCCTTAAGCCAAAGAGTCAACCTTTTTCCTAGTACCAAAGAGATTGAAGAATTCAACACTAAATCCTTGCTGTCCCCAAATATGATTGAGCCAATGCTCCTATTCCTAGGGCTAGCCAGTAGAAGAGAAGAAATCCAACTAGCTCAGACCGTAGACCAGCACTGCATCTCCATCATGGAAGACTTAAAAAAGATATCAATAGTTGATACTACCAAAACGGTTACTCCCTACATGGAAACACCCTGCAGCTATACAGACGCACCTATGTACCAGAAGGCCCAATGTGCTTAGAGATACTGAAGGAATACCACAACTCCCTCATGTCAGGACACCCTGGGCATACAAAAACTCTCAAAGGGATTCAGAGAACCTAAATGTGGCCCAGGATGAAGCCAGAGATCAAAGGATACCTTAGTGGTTACAAGACATGCAGACCTACCAAACCTAAGCAAGGAAAGCCAGAAGGATTACTACAACCCCTTCAGAATGCAGAAGGCCCTTGGAAGTCAGTTTCCATGGACTACATTGTAGAGCTACCCAATTCAAAAGGATTCAACACCATCCTTGTAATTGTCAATTGCTTCACAAAGATGGCTCAATTCATTCCAACAACAACCAAATTAAATGCAAAGGAAACTGCCACTCTATTCCGTAACCAAGTTATCATGAACCATGGACTACCACAAGAAGTGGTCTTGGACAGAGGCCCACAATTCACCTCTAAGTTTTGGGCCCAAATCCTAAAGGACTTGGGAATAAAAAGATTGTTGTCTACTGCATATCACCCCCAGAGCAACAGACAGACCAAGAGAGTGAACCAGGTCCTTGAACAGTACTTATGATGCTACATTAACTCGGAACAGAACAATTGGGTAACCCACCTACCAATGGCTCAATTTGTGTACAACAACCAAGACCACAGCTCCACTGGTATTCCCCCCTTTAAAGCCAACTACGGATTCAACCTCACATTGGATGCCCCCCATAGAAGAAGCCAAAAACCCCAAAAGACGAGACTGGGTCAGCAACATCCACACATGCCAAGAAAAATGCACCAAGATCTGAGAAGAACAGTACAAGTATACAAGGATTTTACTGACAAGAAACAAAGCCCTGGCCCCCAAATAAAAAAGTAGGAGACCTTGTGTATATCAGCGCTAAGAACATCAAGATCACTGCCCCTTGAGCTAGCTTGAGCCCCTGATAAACAGGTCCTTATAAAGTCTTACAATACATTGGTACGGTATCTTACCAACTAGAACTGCCCCCAGATGGAAGATTCACAACGTATTCCACCGCTCCCTGTTATCAAAAAAGAAATGACCTTCTCTCCTGCACCAGATAGTGAGAACAGCTCCCCCACCCATCAAAATGGGAAGCTTCACAGAACACAAGGCTGAAGCCATCCTGGGACACAAACTCCAATATCAAAAACCTCATTTTTTGGTCAAATGAAAAGGATACCCCCATGAAGAGAATACTTGGTAACCTGAATCCAACCTGGAGATTGCCGCCATCCTACTAAAGGAATATAAATCTCAAATTAAGAGTTGTGCTCTGCAAGCTCAAATATGGTAGGGGATGATTTCAGGGCCCAGATTGCCCTGGACAGTCAGCTGGCCTCCTTAGAGTTGATTAAACATGCAGCATGGAAACCCACACAAAGCACCTTCCAGGGAAAAATACCCCACCTTTCAACTAGCAAATGGCCCAAGATTTGAGAGGCATACAAGCCTTGTATCTTGGGCTTTGAGCCTGTTATCAAATTTGGATCACTCACCTATTGGGAAATGGCACATTGGGAGCGCAATTGTTTGATTGGGCAATTGGGCAATCAATTCATTGCGGGAGCTATAAATAACTGTGGCAACTTGGCATGCTGCAAATTTCAAAAGGTTCATGTTATAGCAGCCAATGAGACCTCACCCTCTTGCCTAAGCACGCAAATTCCGGTTAAAATTGTAAATCCAACTCCAAGTGATGCCATCAGTTCTCTGATGGCACAAAAGGCCACAGCATCTTCAGTAAGTATAAGTAGTGAGGGGGAGAAGCCCTCCTCACTGTTGACATCTTAATAAAGCGAGTTTATGCCTAGAAATTATTATATTATTGCAGGAATTGTCTATTTTTGCTCAAATTTAATTATTTTCTTTGCATCCATTTGTGAACCCACTACTCAATACAAACTTGCATATCCATATCCTCCTGGCTATACTCCTGTTGTCCTTGCCAAACTTCCCCATGCCCTTGACCTGGAGTATTTCTATCCCCATCACCTGGATCTGCCACCAGCAATGAAGGAGATTCCTACTGCCCCTCCTCTCTCCAATGCGCCTCCCACCCAGGACTTTAGCAAGCTGGGATTTGTCTATATCACAGTTTTGGGGCTGGCCAACCAAGTTGTGCCCCATACTGGGAGTTGGTGCCCCTTAGCCACTGCTCTAAACTACCTGGCTCATATAGCGCCTATTGTGTACATGGCCTTCCAGGCCCAGCCTGCCTCCCCTGTGGGAGTCCAGCTGGACTCTGGTATGGGCCGTGACAGTATATACTACAAAACCACACAGTACTACATCAAATGGAAGGTATATCTGCCCAAGGAAAGCACCTGGGAACCAGTAAGCAACCTATCCAACGCCCAGCTAGCCATCCAACAAATTCCTTGAGAAGAATGCTAGGAAGGAAGGGACCCCCAGGAAGGAAGGGGATGATGTCATGAATGACATTTCAATACTTGTATTAAAAACCTGGGAATCAAACTCTGGGTTTCAGAAAAAGCCTTGTTATGACCAGGGTAGACAGGAGCCAGCCAGACTGCCAGTTGGTCCAAACCCTGGACCACCAGAGATATATTGCCCCAACCAGGAGGAACAGAAACCTGATAACCTGCCAAGTGTTAAAACTGGAGGTTCAAAATCAACATTGGAAACCCCAGAATTGAACCTCGACCCTCCAAAGGCTACTCAAGTCACACAAAATGGACAGAAACCAGCTAACTTGTTAAGTTGCAGACCTGAGTTGTCAAATTACTCTGAAACTTGCCAGATTCTTAAAGATAATTCCCCAAATGACATCAGATTGCTATTAACCGCGTGCCACCAAAGACCCAGACCTATGGTGAAGTTGTAGCTTGCCTAAAGGAGGTTATGACAAGGCCTCCTGCAAGTCCTGCCAATGATCACCAGCTAATGCCAGCCTCCAGTCCAGAATGGGTAATAAAATTTGACTGCTCAAGTGATGTGGTGAACAGTAGCAGCAGAACAAAGCATCACCACTTCTGTTCATCAGAGCAAACACAATTAGGATCCACCACCCGCAAAACCAGAAGCCAAGGACCAAGTCCTGCCAGTGAACTGTCCCCAGACCTGAA
Source organism: Entomophthora muscae (assembly GCA_014839935.2). Classification (NCBI taxonomy): domain Eukaryota; kingdom Fungi; phylum Entomophthoromycota; class Entomophthoromycetes; order Entomophthorales; family Entomophthoraceae; genus Entomophthora; species Entomophthora muscae. Next base: position 358,993 of record QTSX02000712.1, read on the forward strand.
GTCTGAAAAAAGCAAAGAAGCAAAGACCCATGGTATAAAAGCCTGGCAGTATGGTGATGACCATATTGTCATTTTTGATAAAGTTTTATTAACCTTTGGTTCAAACAAATCTTGCCTTATATAGTCTTAGTGATCTTTCATCTTAACTCCAGCCAAGTAGACCATCAGGCAACCGCCCCCTCTGGAGACCAACTTGTTGACCCTTCCCAGGCATTATGCTGTCCCCCAGGAGCCCCCTTTAGACCTGTGCATTTTACTAAATACCTGCTCAACCCCGCCTACGCAGAGTACAACTTGGAGACCATCCTTATTACCAATCCCTTGGCAAGGACTAGAGAAACTGAATACATAGGACGTGAAGGAAAGAGGATTGAGGTGCTGCCCTTATTGTTCAAAGACAAGTACAATTTTCTGCCTGCATATTTTGTCCCCATGACTTCACCCTTAACCACGCAACCCAACCACCCAATGAAGACCCCCATAGCAGCTGAGACTACTTCCACCCAACTTTTTGAAGTACTCTACATTAATTTGACAGGAATGGTAGACACTGGTGCCCAATTCAGGGTCCTTGTCTTTGCTTGGGCAATCCATATCCTATATTATCAAGTTAGCACCCATCCTATGGTGGGCATTACCCTCTGGCCCAGCCATATTCTGTCCCAAGCCAACCAATGCATCTACCTATGCCTGGCTTCCTGACACATCCCCTTATGATGGCCATCATAAAACGTGACCTGTGGATGCCCCTGGTCCTTGTGCCTTTCTAACTGGAACTCCATAGCATTTCCACAAATAATAGAATAGTCAATTTGTGAATACAAAGAGTTATGGTTGCTGCTAGAATCTTGTCTAATCAATCTCTCAATGGTCCCAGTTTAGTGGATATTGACCCCTAAAATTCTAACATAATTAATTTTATAAAAGGGGGGAATGAGGACACACAATGGCATTATTTTTTTGTCATATGACAAGATTTATGCAAGTATCCAAGACTATGGAGAAAAGTGTATTCAATCTGATGTTTACAAGCGCAGCCAAATTTTGTATCAATTTGTTGGTGGGTTTCTGGCAGTTTCCCCATCTGTGTCAATTATTACTCTGTGTCATCAAACACAGCAGATGGGTATGCCTAACAGACAGAGCTCAAGGACATGCTGGAGGAGCGGGCTACCCAACAAGCTGTGTACACAGTTGTAATGTGTGCTGAGATGAAGCAGTGGGAATGGGAAACCAAGGAAATTAGGGCTGCAGGGCATACCTGTTGATCCTACCACACCAACCACGCTGACATGCATCTAGCAGATATATGTCTTTACAATTCTGGTTTGGTCTTCAGGCGCTCAAAGCCTGCCACCTACAATGAACTATGCACCCAAATTGAGAAGGGGTGTGAGCTTTTCCCTTCCATATTTTTCCAGGACTTATAAGATCTCATCATCTTTTATGCAAGTGATAGTGATAAGTCCAGAAAGGACTCCTGCCTCCCCCCACACTCATCCATTTGGTTTGTCAAGCCTGCATACATGACAGAAGAAGAATTTGAGCAATTGAAGCAATCACTCTTTCTGCCTCTTCCCAGTCAACAAACCATGCCTCCCCAACCCCCATAAAGACCAAGCCACCTGCCTTTCAACCCTGACTCCCAATCCACCACCCATTTCCTCCCCACTACCTCTGATGCTGTCCCTTTTACAAGTGCTGATGATAGCAACGTACATTCTGCCCATTCCCTCCCCTACTTGTCATTTGATGATTAAAATAAAACCTTTCTTTGTGACAACTTATTAAAATTGATATTATTTCTTCCAATTCATAATTAATAATATATTCTTTTTACATTATTGACATTCCACATATTTTAATAGAAGTTATATAGTTGATTTGATAATATATAATTATTTGCATGAATATTTTTCATTATCTTTAATAAAGTAAGGACTAAAAAATGTAAATATTATATTAGCATATTGCAGGTAGATATTAAATCTTGATATTTAGATATTATGAGCATAACTCAATTCATTTTGTTGAATAAAATTCTTTGTAAACAAGGTTTTTTTCAGTATAAATTATATAAATGGACTGTATCTATATTAGGGAGCCTATTAACACTTATTGCAAATATTGATACATAGTGCATTTTACAGCCTGTATATTTACCTATTGGTAATAGTTCTGTAAGCTTTTCTGTCAGATTTTGCAAGGTAATAATAATGTAATGTGTTAATAAATTACAGTTTACTGTCATTAATTGGCTGATTTTCTTTGCTGTGGCAGTTGTGCATTTCCTGATAATTATGTGCTGGCATCCAATTGGCTGTTTTTGCATCCTACCTCACAGGCAATAGGAAACATGGTTGCCACCCCAAGACCAGATGTGGTCAGGGTGACAACCATGTTTCCTATCACATATGCAATAGAATGTGAAAACAGCCAATTAATGCCAGCGCATAATTATCATAAAATGCCCAATTGCTACAGCAAAGAAAATCAGCCAATTAATGGTCATGAACAGTGATTGATTGACCCAGTGAATTATTACTAACTCAAAAAATCCAACTTAAATTTTGCAGAATCATTATCATTAGGTAAATATGCAGGCTGTAAAATGCACTATGTATCAATATTTTTAATAAGTGTTAATGGCTCCCTAATATAGACACAGTTTAATGTTAAAATTACAATGAAGAATGTCAAGTTTAAAATGAAATTTTTTATACATAATGCATTGAGTTATGCATATAACATGTAATTGACATGGCTGGAAATACCCCTAGTATAGTTAAAATTCAATAAAACATCCACAATTCAATATGAGATATCAATAAAATACTAGTTTTAATTAAAAAATTTACTTACTGGAAAAATATAATCTACATGTTCTAATCCAGATGGCTAGTTTAATGCAATTCTGGGTTTTTTAGTGTGTTATGATGTTTTTGTATAATTGTAAGTTATTTGTATTATTTGCAATAATTGTCAATAAAATGTACTACCATCTATAATTTAATGGTTATGTGTTGATAGTAGTACTATAAACACCAGTTTTTTGATGTAATTATAACAACATGTCTAATATTTAAAACCTTGTGTATAATTGAAGACAACCCTCAAGAAGGCGGTTGACCTTGAAAAGAATATTAGGGAAATAATAAAGAACAATTAGAAAATGGGGGCGCTCAATGATACAATCAAAGGAAGTTGCCCTAAGTAACTTGGGAACTATCATAGATGAAAATAAGAAAAAATTACTTAATCTTCAGGGAACAATTTTATCAAGTTTGATTTTAAAGATGCAAGTTATAACTCATTTTAGTTCTGTCAAAGTTCCAGGGGAAATAATCAAAATATTTAGCTGATTCAGGGAAATTTAATATCATATGAAATGAACAGAAATGAAAGGAATGAAGAGGAAAAATTCAAGGTTAAGGAAATGAAAATTTTGAAATGAAAAAATAATCAAAAAAAGGAACTGAAGAACAATTAAGAAGCAGAAGCGCTTCAAGAATGGAGGAAACTTTATCAAATGAAGGAACTCAAAGGGAAGAAGAAATTGAAAAAAGCAAAGAAACATAAAACCAAGAAAGATTATTCAAGAGCACTCAACACTCATGATATTTGTCAATGGGGCACCTGTGGCCAAAGGAGCAGCAGAGGAAAGAATGAGTAAGTTCCGTTGTTGTTTACTTACCTTCTGTCAGAAAATTGCAGACCATGTTATTTTATCATCCGCCAGATGATATCCTAAGTCTTCTAACATTAGGAAAGACAGAGAACCTGTGACTTTGGTGTAACCTCTGGCCCAGAATATTTTGTTATCATAAGAAGTAGCAAGTCTGACAGTGCCCAAGGCCTGAAGGGTTTGGGATGGTTCTTCCTACTTCTGGATATAGGTTATAAGTTGTTGTCTCCATATTTTACTATAAAATCTGTTGTGAATGCCACCATTCACCATGTTTCAATTTTGCCTTCAATGGGTTATTTTGAGGATAAATCTCTCTCTTTTGCTTTTGCCCTTTGAAATGAGTCTGGCTCCAAATTGGAAAATTCAATTGTTCAGTTTCCTGATTCTGCACAACTCACTTGCCCCACTCATGCTTGTGACAAGTGATCCTACCGTCCATGTACTGTTTTGTGGTAAAGCTACACAGTATATATTCCCAATCTTTAAACCCAATAAAATTTAAGTTATATTCACATTTTTATCTTTGTGTCTCCATGTACTTTGGCGCCTCTCTAGCCACGTCTAGCAGATATTATTCAATCAGGGCTATAAGTTAATTGCATAGCCTTCCCTGCCATTCTAAAAAAACTTAGTACAAATCCAATCCTAAGGTTAGGATTTTCTGTTGTGACCCTGTGCCGCGCCTCAGATCACAACAAAAATGGTGCTCACTACAGGGGCTGTAAGCCCCTTGGTTATCACTTTTGCAACCACGTTTTCAGGACCTTTGTCTCCTCCCATAAAAGAACCAACTTTGCCTGAAATTACAAGTCCTCCTATTGAGAAAGAGATCACAGACCTGCCCATTCTCTCTACTGTACTGAACCTTGGAAATGGTCCCTGCCTAGTGGCCTACTCTTTGGGTACCCCTGACTTGGAATAAGTCATGGTGGTAGCCCTGGGGTTAGCCCGTGATGGGGCCATCTCTTGCCTCCAGCTTTAGTTCAGCCAAGCAGAATACTACAAATTGATTGTAGCTCCACAATTTCCACAGCATTTCCTCTCATTGGCTGGCTCTGCTGAATACTTATTGTCATCCTTTGTACAACCTGCCTTGGCCCATCATCAAATGGTATTAGGGATCTACGTTCAGGAGATTTCATTGCTACAAGCTGCCGTCACTCATCACTGGGATCAATTTGTGGCCTACCAGCAGTGGATCCACTCCCTGTTTTCCTTAGTATCTGATAATCAGTGCAACTCTGTCACCTCCCAATCCTGCTTGGTTAACTCCATTAAACAAATGTGCCAGTCCATCCCCAAGTATATCAGAGAGTGTCTACATGAGTTTCACCAGTTGGAACAGCTCTGGCGCACCCAAGTAGATTCCACTCTGAACGCCTATCTTGCCAATTTTGATTGACTTGTACAGCAGCTCAACAAGTTCAGTGCTTACTCTTTTGACCAATTACAGCAAGTAGCAGTCCATGCTGCAAAGGGTCTCTGCAAACTTGGCAAGGACTTTGATCAAGAAAGGGCTGCTACTGCTGCTACCATTGCCAAACTCCAGACTTGAGTAAATGAACTGTCTGCCTCCAAAACAGATGCCCTGCCTTCTCCTCCATCCAAAAAGTTAGAAAATAGAGAACAGAGGCTCTGAGATGCCATTTGAGACTTAAGAGCATCTACCTGCAGTCAGGATTTTCCCCCCAGAGCCCTTCAGCCTGGCCTTCAAGTGCTTGCTCTGACGGCTCAGGTTGCTGAATTACAACAAGAGGTTGCTACTTTGCATGAGGTAATGGCATCTGCTGTTAGTCCAACTGGGGTTACTGATGAGAATGGCTGATGCCCTGGATTGTCAGGAGCTCCCTACGTTCACTGTGCTAGAGAGTTGATAGCTCATGCTAATAAGGTGGACCATTTAAAATAAGACCACTCTGAGCTTGATAAAGACGTACAAGAAATGAGTGAGTTAATTGATTCAGTGAATGGCAGGTTTGCTCCTTGCCTTTTAGTGGGTCCCTCTCTTACCTCTCAACTGGCTGAACTGTCCTTGGTAGTAACTGAACAGGGCCAACACCTAAATGTCACTGAGCAGCAGACTAACCTAGCTAATAATACGGGCACCTGCACTGCTAAAACCTTGACTGCCCTTTAGGAAAGTGCTTGCCAGCTTTGGGCCAGACAGCCTCCCTCCAAATCCAAAGCAAATTCCCCTGCGCATAAATGTACTTGATAGCAACAAGTAGTGGCCTGACTCCAGAAGACAATTAAAGCCTATCTTTAAGCAAGTCTTTGACCCCAAAGCCTCAACCATTGCATCTTTCCTAACTATCTATAAAACTGCCATGAGAAGGGCCTCAGATGAGGTTAAGAAGGAAAACATTCTGACCTATCTGCACCCAACCTGTCAAGAGGTAATAGTGCCAGAGCTGCCCACCATTGAGACCTAGGAAGATATTAAGCAACTTCTGATTAATAAATTTGGTGGTGATCTTAGTTTGGAAGTGAAGAAGAACGCTTTCATGCACATTTCTATCAAACAAAGGAGTTCCTAGCTGAATTTGCAGATAGATTCTACATGGAGGGACAGCAACTGATTACAAGCTTCCAGCTGATTGCACATGAAGCGTACATGACTTGTGCTCAAGCCCTCAAGGTTAACCAGCTTCTGTGTCTTCACTTTAAGGCTCATAAAGCCATGCTTTCCTCTATGAAGAGCATAAAGACACTGTTGCAGGATATGCACCTTATTCATTCTGGGGCAGTTGTGTGGGAGAATTGTTCCGCATCATACTCTGGTTTGTCTTCACGTGGCCTGTGATTCCTTACCATGAACTCACAGAACCCTCCTCAATGCCAGGATTACCATAACTGTGGAAAGATAGGTCACCACTCCCAAGTCTGCACCAATCCTTGAGTTGAAGGAGTTGATCCCAAAGAGCAGGTGGGAAAAGAACAGTCAACCTAGAGGCGTGACGTTTTTGGTTGAAAATTCTTCCCAGACTCCTTCAATTCCCCTCTTCATTGCTGACTCTGAATAGGCTGACACTGAGACTCCTCCCATTCTGCTGCCATTCCACAAAATCTCTGATGACCCTGATATGGACAATTCTGATATGGAAGATTCCAATGCCTATGGGTATTCAGTCCTTGCTGTCCCCAAAACTATTGCAGTCCCTTATAAGATATGTTCTGGGAAAACTACAACAACTGCCAAGCCTCTGCCTGAAGCCAAAGAGGTTGTATCTTACCCATAACTCACTCAAGCCTAGAGATCCCCTGTGCTTGTCAAGTCTTCCAAGGAAGCTGCTGAGGTTGCTGACACTGTGTTCAAAAATGTCTCAGTCTTGCTTCCTCTCCAGACAGTATATAAGGAATTCCTGGGCCTAAGATGCATGATGAAAAATGGGACAAAGAACTGGCATAAGCCCAAGACATTCTGGCTGTCCTCTCTCCCTTTGGTTGTACTACCACTTGTGTGGAGATATCTATTCAGAAGATGAAAATTAAGGCTGTCTTGGACACTAGATCTCCTGTTAATGTTGTCTCCTTGAAGCTTGTTAAGAAGCTCAAGCTTGCCACTGACTTCAACTATCACCAGTTGCATGGTACAGACGGGCTATATATAACTCATGCTTTAGGAGCTTATTCTGCTCTTCCTATGTGGTTTGGCAAACTACTCTTGGCCGCGCCTGCCGTTGTCTTAGAGAATGAGAGCTAAATTTTCCTTATTATACTCAATTCCCTAGGAAATACAATGTGATCATCAACTAAAAGGACAGCTACCTCTCTATCTTAGGGTACAAGGTCCCTCTGATCTTTGAAGAGCCAGTTAAAGTTCTTGGAAGCGCCTCAAGACATGTGCCTTAGAATATCCCACTGTTGTTTTCACTCTAAAATAGTGCACTCATTCCTCCAGCATGAAATGTCCTCCTATAGCTTGCCCTACGTCTGAAGAGATTTCTCCCTTGGCCACCTCTGCTGTAACCATTCCCCCTGGGTCTCAGGCTATCCTAAACTCCCAAATATTGTATGAGCTGTCTGAGTGTATGTTCCTAGAGTTATACTCTCCTCCCTTGCTAGGATGCAACAAACTCTATCTCTGTCCAGGAATCTTGGATGTCTCTCATAAAGACCCTGTTCAAATGCTGGTTGCCAACTTAAATACTCTCCTCATACATGTGTATAGAGGGCAGGTTGTTGGTTATGGCAAGTTGTTGAATGCTCCTGACGTCCTATTGCTACATCCCTTTGGTATGTTCCAGGAATTTAATTTACCTGGAGAGAAACCTCAAGTCCTATCCTTGTTCACTGCTCAAGACTTCCTGCAACTGTCCCCAATTCAAGAGAAAGAGGTGCTTGACTAATGGATCAAGATTTCAGATATTTTTGCTAAAGATAGCACTGATTATGGTCTAGCCAAAGGTTTCCTTCACCAGATTGATACTGGTGATGCTCTCCCCTTCCAGGCTAAACCTTATTGCCAAAGTTAAGTAGAGGATGCTCAGGTGTCTAAAGAGCTCAAGCAACTTCTAGACACTGGACTGCTGGCTCCTTCCCAAAGTCCATGGGCCTCCCCTTGCTCATACTGAAGAAGAAGGATGGAGGTCATTTTAATGTGATGGACTACCAACGCTTGAATTCCTTACCCAAAAAGGATTCCTACTCCTTATCACACATTTATGATGCTCTCTGCTGCCTTGGGAGTTCCAAGTTCTTCTCTGATATGGACCTAGTCTGGGTACTGGCAAGTTTATCTCTCTCCCAAGGATAGACAGAAGGCTGTGATCATCACTTCCAAAGGATTGTTTGAGCCTACACAAATGCCGCAAGGACTCTGCAATGCTCCAGCTACTTTCCAACAAGCCATGGACTCCATCCTCTGTGATTTGAAGCTCTTATGTGTCTTAGTGTACTTAGATGATATAACAGTCTTTAGTGCTACCTTTACAAACTACCTGGCCCATCTCAAGGAATTTTCCATAAAGATTTGAGAAGCTAGTCTTAAGTTAAAACCATATAAGTGTGCCTTCTTCAAAGAACGCCTTGAATTCTTGGGACATGAGGTGACTCAAACAGGAATTCACCCCATGACTAAGAAAGTTGAGGCCATTGAAAAAATGCTTCTTCCTACCAACCTGCAAGTAATTTAAGTCTTTCTGGGTATTATGGGATACTACAGACAATTCATCCCCAATTTAGCTGAAACATGCAAACCCTTGGTCCAGCTGCTGTGTAATGTCCCTTTCAAATGGACTGCCAGCCAGCAACAGGCCTTTGAGACCCTTAAGCAAAAACTTAAGGAGGCCCCTATCCTAGTATATCCTGACTACAATAAGGAATTTATCCTATATACAGATGCTAGTGACCTAGCCATTGGAGCCATCTTGGCTCAACTAGATAATGAAGGTGTGGATCACCCTGTAGCTTATACCTCTTGTTTCCTGAATAAGCATGAGAAGAACTACAATGTGACCTAGAAGGAGTGCCTTGCTGTGCTGCATGCCGTCATACAGTTCCAACATTACGTCAATAGCACCCATTTCACTGTGGTTACTGACCACACTTTGCTCAAATGTTTACAACAACTTAAGGAACCAGAAGGACGGCTATCTAGATGGGCTCTCCGGCTGCAAGGGTACAACTTTACTGTGATGTACCACCCCAGGATTCAACATTAGAATGCTGATAGACTGTCCAAAATGCCCACCCTTGCTCTACACCCTGCTGAGGCTGACAGGTTGTAAAAACTAATTTGATATCATTCTTTGTGGGAGAACAAGACAGAAGAAGTTCAAGTTGTCCTTTCTAAAATATCTTAAGACACACTCATTTGTGACAATTAGCTTTTCAAGAAAGTACAAGACCACTACTTGCCCTATGTAAGGCCTAGTCTTTGCCTTTTGTTGGTGCTTTAAGATCATAAGGAGACAAGACATGGAGGTGTTACCAAGACTTATGCCTGGCTCCAGAAGAACTATTTCTGGGAGAATCTTTGCCTGTTGATTCCAGATGTTATTACTAGTTGCCATGATTTTCAGCTCCAACAACCTTGAGCTGCCACTCACAAGTTAAGCTAGTACCCCCTCAACATGCATTTCACACTATCAGTATTGACGCTGTAGGACCTGTGGGGTTCCTGTCCACCAGTCCCCAAGTGTGTCCTGGATTGTAGCCAGGGACTGACTGAAAGGGGTTGTCATTCTCTAGTAAGTGGAAATGTATCTCAGAAATATGTATAGGAGTCAAATGGGCTTTTATTTACTCTCAGAAGGAAGATCCTCTTAGAAACCTTCTGTTATATGGCCCTGGGGGTTAAGGAAACAATATGAATTCACCAATACTTGGAGTCCTCCAAAAATATCTTGGACCTCTTGTACTTGGTCTTTGGCTCCTGCTTCTTAGTCTTGGGCTCCTGCACTTTGGTCTTGTGCTCCTGCACCTTGGTCTTGGGCTCCTGTGTTCCCATCTTGGGCCCCTGCGGTCTGTTCCTAGCTCTGACTTCCTACTCTTGATCCTTTGCTCCTTCTGTAGCTCTTGTGGCCTTTGTAATCCACTTCATCCAATCCCTGAAGAGTCTCAGATAGCTCTCCAGTTTATGGCCCTTGTTTCAGACCAAAAAACCTCTATTAGAACTCTGGTTCTTCAAAGCTTAAACTATCCTGTTTTTCTTCTTCTATAATATATTAAACTTTTTAAACTTACTTTAGCCAATTAAAGCCCTGAATTTTCTGCTTCTGCTCCTCATTTTTTAGGCTTTAACTCTTAAGTTAAAGCCCTTAAAACACTGATCAAATAGAATCCAGCTTGCAGCCAATCACACACCTTGATTCAAAGGTTTTGCCAAAAAGGTTTCCCCAAATGACCTGTCCTTGACCCTGGTTTGAACTTGAGGCTGTCTCACTCTGGGTAAACAACTGCTCCGCGTTTTGAACAGTTTTGCCGTGATTCCTGTCACGTTTTCCCGGCAAATCTTGAGCGCTTCCACATATGTTTTACTTAGGTAAATTTTGACCCCTCAATTTTTCAATGTTTCTCCATGTTTCTTTCAACGTTTTGTAACTTTGAAGCTGCCTTCTATTTGTCTTTTTGTCTTTCCTAGTTGTTCTTGGCAAGATGCTCTTTCCCTTTACAGTTTCTCTGTTCTCCTTCCAGCTTCTTTCTGGCCTATTTCCTCTCCAATCCTTCTTCTAAAAATCACATATAGTTCTAAAAAACTACAGGTTATTTTTCCTCCTCTTTCTTTTTCATTATTTAATTTTTGATCCTTTTTAAATCATAATCAGGCAGTATTCAATTATTATTTAACTGCTTCTTTTTATATATTTTCCTCTCAAAAGCCACTAAAATCAGCTCTTCCAGCCTCTGCATCTAGTCCGGCTAGTTCATCCTCTCAGCTCTTCAGTTCTTCAGCACTAACTTCTGGTCTTTTGGCCATCCTGCTATATGATCAGCTAGTCCTGCATCATAATCTTCTTGTCCTTCAACTTATCCTCAACCAGTTACTTCACAAATTCTCACTAGGAACCTCCTTTGTTCCTTCTACATACTGAACCATATTAGTTCCTACCATTCAATATGAATTAACAGTCCATCAAATAGCCTTCACTGTGATCAAACAGTCCCTCCTGCTATTTTTCTCTGTTAATTCAGTGAATCACCTTGGTTCTTTATCACAATCCCCATTACCAGAACTTGTAGACCCAGGCATGAGTCTACATTGAACTGGCGTTTGACTAGGCCCTTGCAAGTGGCAGTCCACTTAGGCCATTCAACCATAGATGAATGTCTATGCGTTGTCTTTACTCACCCAGGTGATTAAGTCTGGGCTTTCAGTTGCAGAGTAATCAGCTCTACTTCCCAGAGGCTGGATCACACCAAGTTCTGCAGCTTGCTTCCCCAAGCAAGCTGCCTTGGTGACACCTCTGAGCAAGTCTATACCCTCCAATGCTCACTTTAGGTTCCCCCAAAGCTCCCATAGGGGTATAAACAAGGACATCTTACCAGTCTGTTAGGTAGGGTGCTTGCTCACAGACCTCCTGTAAGTATATTAGGGTACGTAGAGCTCTCAAAGCTCTTCCCCTCCCTGGAAGCCCGCGTTACCCACCAGGGGTCCAAAACCTACTCCCCCCAGACAGACAAGGTTCCCTGCTTGCTATCTCAGTCTTCACTCTTCCGCAGCCACAGTTTCCTGCAAGGTGAAGCACTATAGCCCAAAGCAGCCAATTTTTTCTGCTGGGTGGAGGCAACATCTGCCCCTGGTAGTCCTATGTTACCTACCAGGCAGGCCTTACTTACTCTAGTAGACCATGTTAACTACTAGGCCAACCCTACTTACCCCTAGCAGCCCTCTGTTACCTACTAGGCTCACCTTCAACAAACAACCAAACTTTTGCTTGACCAACATTAGCCCTGCCTGCAAAACCATCAAACATGTGGATCATCACAGGACCTCTCCCTCGCTCCCGCTCTGGTTGCCGCTTGTTGTGATCTGAGGCGCGGCACAGAGTCATAACAGAAAAACAAAACCTTAGGATTGGATTTGTACTAAGTCTCAGTTAGAATGACAGGAAAGGCTATGCAATTAACTTGTGGCCCTGATTGAATAATATCCACTAGATGTGGCTAGAGAGGCGCCAAAGTACATGGAGACACAAAGATAAAAATGTGAATATAACTTAAATTTTATTGGTTATAAAGATTGGGAATATATACTGTGTAGCTTTATCACAAAACAGTGCATGGACAGTAGGATCACTCACCACAAGCATTAGTGGGGCAAGTAAGTTGTGCAGAATCAAGAAACTGAACAATTGAATTTCCTAATTTGGAGCCAGACTCATTTCAAAGGGAAAAAGAAAAAGAGAGAGACTTGTCCTCAAAATAACCCAACAAAGGCAAAATTAAACATGGTGAATGGCGTCATTCACAACATTGCCCCCCTCTAGATTGGCCTTAAGAGGGTGGTACTTGCAGAGGAACTTGGCATGCCCGTGAGCAAAAGGTTGACCACTAGAGAGGAGTTTTACCATATACTCCAACCCTTGCTTGAAGGTCACTTCCAAGGGCCCAATCCATAACAAGGCTAGCTTATGAGCTCTTCCTCCTACTCTTTGTTGATATACAGAACATGGTCCCCAATTTTGAACTCAGGTAGGGGAGATCTCCCAGCATTGTCAGGTGAGAGCTCAAGAGCTTGATCTTATAGACAGATGTGTAAGCAGTAGCCTTTATATCAATGATGTGGTTGACTAGATTGTTGATATGCTCATCAGGATTCATAGCCTTATCAGAGAAGAGTAGGGGCTCCCCAAGAGGGACAGGTAGTGGCTTCACAACCATACAGCATAGCAAAAGGAGAATACCTGGTGACACAATGTTTGCTAAGGCAATAGGCAAAGAGAGCAGTGGGTAAGTATAGATCCCAGTTGGCGGTGTCAGAGTAAGTGATTTTCCTCATGATAGAAACCAGAGCTGAGTTTGCACGCTCAACTGCCCCATTGGTGGAAGGATTATAGGGGGCAGAGAAAGACTGATGAGACCCCAAGGCTTCAACCACAGAGGTCACTAACTTGGCGTTGATTTTAGTCCCATTGTCAGACAACAACACTTGAGAGCAACCATTGCAGAAGAATACACCTTGCAGCAGAAAGGTGGCGGTTGTCTTGGTAGTGATATATTTAGTAGGACAAGCTTCTACCTACTTGCTAAAATGATCAACAGCAATTAGGATAAAGCGGCAACCAGAGCAGGAGCAAGGGAGAGGCATACAGCGTCAATACTGATAGTGTGGAATGCGTGTTGAGGGGGGACTAGCTTGAACTCATGAGCGGTGGCTTTAGGTCTCTGGAGTTGGCAATCATGGCAACTTGCAATAACATCTGGGATCAGCATGCAAAGAATTTCCTAGAAGTAATTCTTCTGGATCCAGGCATGGGATTTGGCAACACCTCTGTATCACATCTCTCTATGAGCTTGGAGCACCAATAAAAGGCAAAGACTAGGCCTTACATAGGGCAAGTAGTGGTCTTTTACTTTCTTTAAAAGCTGATTGTCACAAATGAGGGTGTCTTTGGATAGCTTAGATTGGGTGACTTGAACTTCTTCTGTATCTCTCTCCCATGACAAAGGATATCCAATTAGTTTGTACAGCCTGTCAGCCTCAGCAGGGTGTAGAGCAAGGACAGGCAATTTTGGACAGTCTATCAGCATTCTGATGTTGAATCCTGGGGCAGTGCAGCACAGTAAAGTCATACCCTTGAAGTCAGAGAGCCCATCTAGCTAGTTATCCTTCTGGTTCCTTGAATTGTTGTAGCCATTTGAGCAAATCATGGTCAGTAACCACAGTGAAATTGGGTGCCATTCACATAATGACAGAACTACTAGACAGCATGCAGCACAGCAAGGCACTCCTTCTCAGTCACACTGTAGTTCTTCTCATGCTTATTCAGGACACAAGAGGTATAGGCTACAGAATGATCCACATCTTCATTGTCCAGTTGAGCCAAGATGGCTCCAATGACTAGGTCATTAGCATCAGTATATAGGATGAATTCCTTTTTGTAATATGGATATACTAAGATGTGAGCCTCTTTAAGTTTTTATTTGAGGGTTTCAAAAGCTTGTTGTTGGCTTGCAGTCCACTCAAAGGGGACATTACACAGCAGCTAGACCAAGGGTTCACTAGTGTCCTAAAATCAGGGATGAACTGTCTATAGTATCCCATCATGCCCATAAAGACTTGGACTTCTGGCAGGTTGGTGGGCGGAAGCATTTTTTCAATGGCCTCAAATTTCTTAGTCATGGGGAAAATTCCTGTCTGAGTCACCTCATGCCCCAAGAACTCAAGGCATTCCTTGAAGAAGGCACACTTATATGGTTTTAACTTAAGTCTAACTTCACAAATCTTTACACAATTCCCTAAGATGGGCCAGGTGATTGGTGAAGGTAGCACTGAAGACATTTATATCATCTAAGTACACTAAAACGCATGAGAGCTTCAAATCACAGAGGATGGAGTCCATGGCTTGTTGAAAAGTACCTGGAGCATTGCAGAGCCCTTTCAGCATTTGTGTAGGTTCAAACAATCCTTTGGAAGTAATTGTTGTAACTGTGCTGTTTTAGCAGAGTTACATGGGGAAAAATATTTAGAAGATAGATAATAATCTTTATTGTGAGATAATGATTATATAGTTCATGTGGATCAAGGATAACAGGAACATGATTGGTGATTATACGGCTGGATGGGAGAAGGGGGTGGCTTAATCTTGATAATGAGTCAAGCGCCAAAACAAGGTATCCACCATAAAGGATCAGCATCTGTTCATGTTGTTAGATTTGGTAATTTGAATTGACTTCCTAGTCTGGCTTCAAGTGACCGGATAATTGGATTGTGGGTCACAAACCCGCTTGGTTGAAAGCTTGCTGGCAGGTCAAGCCTGCGGTTTTTACATCCCCCAACTGAAGGTCAGCCTCCCCTGGGGACAGGCCATCAGGGAGGTTTTCAGGAGTCCAGGCGCCGTATTGAACTGTTTGCTGTTCTGTGGCAGGCAGGGCGGTTTCTTGTTGTTTCTGTTGAGCTTTGCAGGGCTGTAGGCAATCATGGGGTAGGGTCTTGTCTTGCTTACATTTCTCCAAGCCCTTGCATGAGGAAAGTGTTACTGTTGTTTACCTTCAGAATGATTGCTGGCCCCACTTTCTTGGGTTGTAGCTTGCTCTTGTCAAAATTCATGACCCAAACTTTATCCCCAACTTCATGTCTATTGCAGATGGGGACAACTGTCTTTTGCAGACGTTCATTCTCCTTTGCTGTTTTCTTGCTGTTAGCCTCTATCACTTGAGGGTCTGAGCGTGGAGAGACTTCACTTGGATTTTTCAGTTTAGGTCCTGTCAATGCTTGAATGATATTTGGCTGTGTGCTGTATACCAGTTCAAACAGGCTTTTCCCGGTGGATCTTTTTCTTGGGTTTGACACATGAGTAGTGCAGTTTGTAGCTGCTTATACCAGTCTTCAGGTCTCCTGGCAGTGAGTTTGGCTAAGGCTTGCACAAGGCTACTATTAAGCCGCTCTACGCGTCCATTGGCCTGTGGGTGGTATGGTGTTGTCACGGTGTGCTTGACCCCATTTTTGGTGAGGTATACATTTGTGTCTTCAGAGGTCAATTCTTTGCCTCCATTGGTTATCAGGAGTTCTGGCTTTCCAAACTTGCTGATTATCTCCTTGCCAATAAATTGTTGTACGTCATTGCCAGTGTGTGCCTTCACTTCTTGGGCTTCTGGGCATCTCATAGCAAAGTCAATGGTGGTGATGATGATGTATTTCTTGTCATTGTGTTTTCCTGGCATGGGGCCAACAATGTCAAGAGCCCATACTTTGAAAGGTAGTTGTGTGTGGATGGAAAGTACTGACTTTGGCAGGTTTTGCTTTGGCAAATTTTTTGCATACCTCCATTGGTCTAGAACTTTTTGAAAATTGCGGTATAAGGTTGGCCACCAAGCCTTATGTTTAAGGAACTCATATAGGTTTTGGCTCTTGGTATGTCCAAGGTCTCTGTGATAGCGTAGGATGGTGTCAACTTGCTGATGCGTGGGAATGTAGGGAATGGTTGTGCCGTCAGTCATTTTTCTGTATAGGGTCCCATATACATCAGCAAAGAGGTGTTCATTTTTGATAACTGTTTCCTTTGTTGTGTTGGTTGTGCCAGGGGGAAACCTTTGTCCTTTGTTTGTAGTACTAAGAGAGGCCAGTCTGGGTTGAGCTCACTCTCTCCTCTTGAAGCACAGACATACAGGCAGGACAGGGTGTCTGCCATGGCAAGCTTTGCCCCAGGTTTGTACTGGATGAGCATGTTAAATCTCTCCAATAGCTCCATCCATTGGGCTTGGCGGCGCAACAGATTTGCTTGAGTTTTGAAATAGATGAGTGACTTGTGATTGGTTAATGCTGTGAATTATTCCTGGAGTTCCAGGTAACAGCGCCATTTGACTAGGCAGTGTACAATAGCCAACAGATCTTTGTTGTAAATATGGTATTGACACTCAACATCTGTCAATTTTCACAATTCATAAGCTATGGGCAGGAATTCACCGTCATTATTTTTGATTTGTAGTACTCCCCCAATGGATGCATCTGAGGTGTTGGTTTCAATTTGGTATTCCCCGTCATGTTTGGGGTATTGTAGGATGGGAGCTGTCATGTGTTTCTCCTTGAGGCGTCTAAAACAGAGATCACATTGGGGAGTCCACACAAACTTGGACTTGGCGCCTGTTATGGTGGATAAGGGGGCAGTCAAAACGCCACAGTCAGGTATGAAGCGTTGTACATAGGCCACCATTCCCAAGAAGGTGCGGAGTTTTAACTTATCTGTGGGTGGTGGCATCTTGCAGATGGCCTGTATCTTTTGACTGTTGGGTTTGATGTCGTCCTTTGAGACTATGTGTCCCAGGAAGGGTAATTACTTGCAGAAGAACTGGCACTTGGAGGGTTTGACCAACAGTTTATGTTGTGCCAAGGTAGCAAAGACTGCCTCTAGGTCTTTGTGGTGTTTTTCCACCAAGGGGCTGTAGACAATGATGTTGTCTAGATACACTAGGGCGTGCTTGCCTATGTGGGGCGCAAATACTTTGTTCATGAAGGTTACAAAGGTAGACGGGGAATTGGTCATGCCAAAGTTGAGCACCACACATTTGTAGGAGCCGTATTTAGTGTGGAAGGCTGTTTTGGGGATGTCTTCCTCCTTAATACAAATCTGGTTGTAGCCTGCTGTCAGATCAATCTTGGATAATACTGGGCTCCTCCCAAGGAATCAAAGAGGTTTTCAATCAGTGGCAGTAGGTAACAATTCTTAATGGTAACTTTGTTTAGGGCTTGGTATCTGTGACTAGTGTAAGGTACCATCCTTCTTAGCCACAAAGAATACAGCGGCCTCAAAAGGAGACTGTGAGGGGCAGATAAGTCTTTTCCTATGCCTCCTTGAGGTAGGTGCGTAAGGTGTTGTCTTCATTTGGGGTCATCCTGTAGATAGGGCGCGCCTTGGGTACAGCCCCCTTGAGTTGGATGGAGTGCTGAATATGCTTTTCAGGGGGCAGCCCAGGTAGCGCTTCTTTGAAGATTTCTGGATGGCAGGCCACAATGTTGCGGTCCTGGGGCGCAGAGGTATCCTGGTGTTCCTTGAAGTGTATGCTCTTGTACTGGCAGGAGTCCCAGTCAATTGCCTTCAGGTTTTTCTTCTCATCCTGGGTCTCTGTGATACGTACAAAGACGTGGTTGCATAGAAGTTGGTCCACAGAGTCAGGGTAGATCTGGTGGTTGACACCTTCACGCTTGATGGTCAGCACTGAGTTGCCCATTCTGCATGAGGATTGTTCTTCTGTAACCAGTCTAGTCCCAGTACAATTTCAAACTTGGGAAAGTTGATGACAGGACCTTAAATTGTGGAGTGGAGATTCTCAAGCATGACAGAGAAGGGGGAAGTTTCCTTTGTCACAGTGATGTGGTGTTTGTCAGCCAGGACCACATTTTCAATCCGCAAAGGATTAGTGGCCAGTTTGAACTTATTCACAAAGCTACTGTTGACCAGGGTTTGGTCTGCGCCCAAATCCAGGAGTGCTGAGCCTGTGTAACTGAAAAAGAAGAAAGGATAGGACATCAATTTATTGAGATGTCTGGCAATGGTGTACAGTACCGGGTCCTCTGAGGGCACCTGGATCATTGGGCATTAGTCCACATCCTTGGGTTGATATTTATCATTGGGCAAGTCAGGAGCTGTGTGGGGAGAGCTTGGATCTCTTAGTGCTCTCCCTGGGCTTTTCCCTTATCTTGGTTACCTTTTGTGACGGTGATACAGAAATGGGTCCAGTTTGACTGGCCATTGTTTTCATTTCCATTTCATTTGAACCTGTGGGTTTGTGGTTGGAGTTGTTCCTGTTGCCTCCAGGGGGTAGTCAAGTGGAGCACCCACTTGGATGGGAATCCTTGGTTCTTTCTTGTCTTCCAGTTTGTGCCTTATGCAGTGTGTTGGATGTTTGCTCTGCTTTCTCTGCTTCACAATACAAGCTTTGCAGGTTGGTCACCTGATCCAGGTTCACGTGCCTCATCACATGCAACTTAAGAGCATTGTAGTACATGAGGTGTGTGGCTGGGGTGTCAAAGGCCATGTTGGATGGTGCACAAAGACAGAGTTCCTTGTAGACGTGGGTGAGTTCCTTCACGGTGCCTGTCTGGGTCAGGTTATTCACTTGGCATATGATCATGAGTGCTGTATCTTTAAACAAAAATCTTACCAGAAAGTCTTGATTAAAGGTATCCCAGTTCTTGTTGGTGTGCTCTTTGTGCCACTTGTTGCACCAGGTGCCAGCGTCATGGTTCAGGCAAATGGAAATTTCTGCAATCCAAAACTGCTGTGGGCATTCCATCTGAGCCAGCTTGCTCTGGGCGGACTGGATCCATGTGGCGGTGTTGTCATTGTTGGCTCCAGCAAAAGGTTCCAAGGCAACACTCCTTAGTCTTTGAGCTACGTAGGCAGGCATGGTGGTTTTTTCAGCTGGTTGCAACATCAAGGAGGGAGCCTAAAAGAAACCTTGTGCAGACGTGGCATTGAAGGCGGGTAGCAGGATTATTGTGTTCTGGTACAGGACAAAGCCATCAGGTATGGTGGTACCAGGGGTGTACGGAGTCCAGTCAGGTGGGAGGCCAGACATAATTCTGTCAAGGATTTGTTGACTGCAGCATGTGTGGGCAACAGACGGAATATTTCAAGATAAGGTAGGATGAAGAACCTACCTGTGCTACCAATGTTGTAACTGTGCTGTTTTAGCAGAGTTACATGGGGAAAATTATTTAGAAGCTAGATAATACTCTTTATTGAGAGATAGTGATTATATAGTCATTGTGAATCAAGGATAACAGCAACATGATTGGTGATCACACAGCTGGATGGGAGAAGGGGGCGGCTTGATCCTGATAATGAGTCAAGCGCCAAAACAAGTTATCCACCATAAAGGATCAGCATCTGTTCATGTTGTTAGATTTGGTAATTTGAGTTGACTTCCTAGTCTGGCTTCAAGTGACCAGATAATTGAATTGCGGGTCACAAACCCGCTTGGTTGGAATCTTACTGGCGGGTCAAGCCTCCGGTTTTGACATGATGAACACAGCCTTCTGTCTATCTTTGGGAGAGAGGTCAGCTTGCCAGTAACCAGAAGCCAGATCCATGGTAGAGAAGAACTTGGAACCCCCAAGGCGGCAGAGAGCATCATCAATGTGTGGTAAGGAGTAGGAATCCTTTTTGGTTAAGGAATTCAAGTGTTGGTAGTCCATCACAATAAAAATGACCTACATCTTTCTTCTTCAGTATGAGCAAGGGGGAGGCCCATGGACTTTGGGAAGGAGCCAGCAGTCCAGCGTCTAGAAGTTGCTTGAGCTCTTTAGACACCTGAGCATCCTCTACTCAACTGCGGCAGTAGGGTTTAGCGCAAAAGGAGGGAGCATCACCAGTATCAATCTGGTGAATGACACCTTTGGCTAACCCATAATCTGTGCTATCCTTAGCAAAGATATCCAAAAAAATGATCCAGTAGGTCAAGCACCTCTTTCTGTTGAACTGGAGATAGCTGCAGGAAGTCTTGGGCAGTGAACAATGATAGGACTTGTCGCTCATCCTCGGGTAAGTTAAAGTCCTGGAACATATCAAAGAGTTGTAGGGATAGGATGTCAGGAGCATTCACAACCTGCCATAGCCAACAACCTGCCCTCTAGACACATGTATGGGAAGAGCAGTCAAGTTGGCAACTAGAAGTTGAACAGGGTCTTTATGAGAAACATCCAATATTCCTGGACAGAGATAGGGTTTGTTGCGTCCTAGCAAGGGATGAGATTATAACTCTAGGAATGTACGCTCAGGCAGTTCATACAATATTTGGGAGTCTAGGATAGCCTGAGACCTGGGAGGAAAAGTCACAGCAGAAGTGGCCAGTAGAGGAATACCCTCAGATGCAGGACAAGCCATGGGAGGGCACTTCATGTTGGAGGAATGGGTACAGTATTTTAAAGTGAAAACACCAGTGGGGTATTCCAAGGCGCATGTCTTGAGGTGCAGCCCAGGAACTTTAAATGGCTCTTCAAAGATCAAAGGGACCTCATACCCTAAGATAGAGAGGTAGCTGTCCTTTAATTTGATTATATTATATTCCCTAAGGAATTGAGTACCAACTAGCAGGTCATAGCTCATTCTCTAAGACAACGTCAGGCGCAGCCAAGAGTAGCTTTCCAAATTGCATGGGCAGAGCAGAATAAGCTCCTATAGCGCAAGTTGTGAACAGCCCATCTGTGCCATATGACTGATGATAGTTAAGGTTGGGGGCAAGTTTGAGCTTCTTGACAAGCTTCAAGGAGACAACATTAACAGGAGATCCAGTGTCCAAGATAGTCTTAATTTTCACCTTCTGAATAGATATCTCCACACAAGTGGTAGTACAACCAAAGGGAGAGGGGAAAGCCAGAATATCTTGGGCTTCTGCTAGTTCTTTGTCCCACTTTTTAATCATGCATCTTAGGCCCAGGAACTCTTTATAGACTGTCTGGAGAGGAAGCAAGACGGAGACGTTCTTGAACACAGCATCAGCGGCCTTAGCAGCTTCTTTGGAAGATTTGATAAGCGCAGGAGATCTCTTGGCTTGGGTGAGGTAAGGGAAAGAGACAACTTCCTTGGCTTCAGGCAGAGGCTTGACAGTTGTTATAGTTTTCCCAGAACGTAGCTTATAAGGGACTGAAATAGTTTTGGGGACGGCCAGGGCAGAATGACCATAGGCATCAGAATCTTCTATATCAGAATCATCCATGTCAGAGTCATCAGATATGTTGTGGAATAGCAGCAGAATGGCAGGAGCCTCAGCGTCAGCAGGCTCAGAGTCAGCAATGGAGGGGGGAATTGGAAGAGACCGGGAAGAATTTTCAACCAAGAGCATCTCTGCCTCTAGGTTGACTGTTATTTTCCTACCTGCTCTTTGGGATCAGCTCCTTCAACTTGAGGATTGATGCAGACTCAGGAATGGTGACCTATTTGTTCACAGTTATGGTAACCCTGTTGTTGAGGAGGATTCTGAAAGTTCATGGTAAGGATATGTGGCCCACATGAAGACAAACCAGAGGTAGAGGCAGCAAAATTCACCCCCACAACTGTCCCAGAATGAATAAGGTGCATATCCTGCAACAGTGTCTTTATGCTCTTCATAGAGGAAAGCATGGCTTTATGAGCCTTAAAGTGAAGAAACAGAAGCTGGTTAACCTTGAGGGCTTGAACGCAAGTCATGTACGCTTCATGTGCAATCAGCTGGAAGCTTGTAATCAGTTGCTGTCCCTCCATGTAGAATCTATCTGCAAATTCAGCTAGGAACTCCTTTGTTTGATAGCAATGTGCATGAAGGCGTTCTTCTTCACTTCCAAACTAAGATCACCACCAAATTTATTAATCAGAAGTTGCTTAATATCTTCCTAGGTCTTAATGGTGGGCAGCTCTGGCACTACTACCTCCTGACAGGTTGGGTGCAGATAGGTCAGAATGTGTTCCTTCTTAACCTCATCTGAGGCCCTTCTCATGGCAGTTTTATAGATAGTTAGGAAAGATGCAATGGTTGAGGCTTTGGGGTCAAAGACTTGCTTAAAGGTAGGCTTAAAGTGAGCTTCTGGAGTTGGGCCATCATTGTTGCTATAAAGTACATTTATGTGTGGGGAGAATTCTGCTTCTGACTCAGTGGTGGGCTGCCTGGCCCACAGTTGGCAAAAATTATCTTCAAGGGTAGTCAATGTATCAGCAGTGCGGGTGCCTGCATTATTAGCTAGGGTGGTTTGTTTCTCAGTAATATTCAGGCGCTGGCCCTGCGCTGTTACTACCAAGGACAGTTCAGCCAGTTGGGAAGTAAGAGATGATCCTACCAAAAGGCAAGGGGAAAACCTGTCATTTACTGAATCAATCCCTTCACTTAGTTCTTGTACATCTTTATCAAGCTCAAAGAGATCTTGCTCCACAAGGTCCACTTCATTGGATAGAGCTACAAATCTCTAGCACAATGAATGTGGGAGGCTCCTGAAAAGCCAGGGCAACAACCATCTTTGCCCACAACTTCAGGTGGACTAACCACAGACACCATTTCCTCACGCAAAGTAGCAACCTCTTGTTGTAATTCAGCAACCTGAGCCGTCAGAGCAAGCACTTGAGGGTCAGGCTGAGGGGCTTTAGGGGGGAAATCCTGACTGTGGGTAGATGCTCTTAAATCACAAATTGTATCCCAGAGCCTCTGTTTGCTATCATCTAACTCATTGGATGGAGGAGAAGGCGGGGCATCTGCTTTGGAGGCAGACAGTTCATTTACTTGAGTCTGGAGTTTGGCAATGGTAGCAGCATTAGCAGTCCTTTCTTGATCAAAGTCCTCTCCAAGTTTTCAGAGGCCCTTTGCATCATGGACTGCTACTTGCTGTAATTGGTCAAAGGAATAAGCACTGAACTTTTTGAGCTGCTGCACAAGTTGTTCAAAGTCAGTGAGGTAGGCGTTTAAAGTAGAGTCTACTTGGGTACGCCAGGGCTGTTCCAGCTGGTGGAACTCATGAACGCGCTCTCTGACATACTCAGGGATGGATTGGCGCATTATTTAATGGATCTGGCCAAGCAAGATTGGGAGATGACAGAGTTGCGCTGATTATCAGATACTAAGGAAAACAGGGAATGTATCCACTGCTGGTAGGCTGCAAACTGATCCCAGTGATGAGTGACAGCAGCTTGTAGAGATGAATCACCTGAACGTGAAGCCCCAACACCATCTGGTGGTGGGCTAAGGCGGGCTGTACAAAAGATGACAATAAGTGTTCAGCAGAGCCAGCTGCTGAGAGAAGATGCTGTGGAAATAGTGGAGCTACAAACAATTCTTAGTACTCTGCTTGATTGAACTGAATCTGGAGGCAAGGGATGGCCCCATCACGGGCTATCCCAAGGACTACTGCCATGACTTTTACAAGTCAGGGGTACCCAAAGGGTAGGCCACTAGGCAGGGATCACTCCCAAGGTTCAGCACAGTAGGGACAATAGGCGGGTCAGCAATTTCTTCCTCAATAGGAGGACTGGTAATTTCAGTAAAAGTTGGCTCTTGTATGGGCGGAGGCAAAGGTCCTGAAAACATAGGTGTAAAAGGGGTAACCAAAGGGCTAACAGCCCCTGTAGTGAGCATCATTTTTGTTGTGATCTGAGGCGCGCACAGAGTCACAACAGTAAATCCTAACCTTAGGATCGGATTCATACTAAGTCTTGGTTAGAATAGCAGGGAAGGCTATGCAATTACCTTGTGGCCCTGATTGAATAATATCTGCTAGATGTGGCTAGAGAGGCGCCAAAGTACGCAGAGACACAAAGACAAAAATGTGAATAGAACTTAATTTTATTGGAAAATAGGAAATGGATTATATAGTGGTAGATAATACCACAAAACACTACCAGGACAGTAGGATCACTTGCCACAAGCATGAGTGGGGCAAGTGAGTTGCTGCAGGATCAGGAAACTGAACAAATTGTATTTCCAAATTTGGAGCCAGTCTCATTTTGAAGGGCAAAAGAAAAAGATAGAGACTTGTCCTTAAAATAACCCAACAAATGCAAAATTGAAACATGGTGAATGGTGGCATTTACAGCACTGCTTTATCCTAATTACTGTTGATCATTTTAGCAAGTGGGTAGAAGCTTGCCCTACTAAAGACATCACTTCCAAAACAACCACCACATTTCTGCTACAAGATGTATTCTTTTGCCACAGTTGTCCTCAAGTGTTGTTGTCTGACAATGGGACTAACTTCAACGCCAAGTTATTAAACTCTGTTGTTGAAGCCTTGGGGTCATACCAGACTTTCTCTGCCCCCTATAATACTTCTATCAATGGTTCAGTTGAGCGTGCAAAATCAACTCTGTTTTCTATCATGAGGAAACTCACTTACTCTGACACCGCCAACTGGGATCTATACTTACCCGCTGCTCTCTTTTCTTATTGCCTTAGCAAACATTGTGTCACCGGGCATTCTGCTTTTGCTTTGTATATGGTTGTGAAGCCATCACTCTGTTGCTCTTGGGGCCCCCTACTCTCCTCTGATAAGGCCATGAACCCAGATGATCATATCAAAGATCTAGTCAACCAAATCATTGATTTTCAGGCCACTGCATATACATCCACATATAAGACCAAGATGCTTGAGCTCTCTCCCAACAATGCTGGACAATCTCCCTTGCCTGAGTTCAACGTTGGGGATCACATTCTTTATTATCAGCATATATTAGGAGGACACACTGATAAACTAGACTCATTGTGGATTGGACCCTTGGAAGTGACCTTTAAACGAGGATCAGAGTATACAGTAAAACTCCTCTCTAGTGGTCAACCGTTTGCCTGTGTGCATGCCAAGTTCCTCCGCAAGTACCACCCCCCCTAAGGCCAGTCTAGAGGGGGCAATTTTGTGAATGCTGTCATTCACTATGTTTGATTTTTCCTTTGATGGGTTATTTTGAGGACAAATCTCTCTCTTTTGCTTTTGCCCTTTGAAATGAGTCTGGCTCCAAATTGGGAAATTCAGTTGTTCAGTTTCCTGATTTTGCACAACTCACTTGCCCCACTCATGCTTGTGGCAAGTGATCCTACCCCCAGGGTTTTTTGGTAAAGCTACACAGTATATATTCTCAATCTTTATACCCAATAAAATTTAAGTTATATTCACATTTTTGTCTTTGTGTCTCCATGTACTTTGGCGCCTCTCTAGCCATGTCTAGCAGATATTATTCAATCAGGGCCACAAGTTAATTACATAGTCTTCCCTGCCATTCTAATCAAGACTTAGTACAGGTCCAATCCTAAGGTTAGGATTTCCTGTTGTGATTCTATGCCGTGCCTCAGATCATGACAGAATCAATACTGTATGACAACAGTATCATCTATTGCTCTACTAATAAATCTGGAGAGAGGATCACATTAAGGAAACAGGACTTGGATCAATCATCAAGTCATTACAGAATCACCAGTCTTTTATTCCAATGGACTGGCTTTAAGGTGGTCCACCTGCCTGTGTTTTAATCAAGTTAGCTCACAACGCTAAAATAGACTGAATTAGCATTAGGGCAACACAGCAGGAGGCCTATTCTTGTTGGGGTGGTTTTAACAGAAGGCTTGTTTGACATCTTTCACAGATTGGTATATTTTTCTGTCTACCTAGGCCACTTCCAGGGCTAGCTAGCCAGCGGTTGGCTACTAGTTCACAGATATGATTGTTTCACTTAATCAGAGCTACTCTAATATAATAGGCTCAAATACTTTTATCTTAGAGTATTTGGTCTTACAGCTTAGTCCATGTTGGACTCTTCAATAAGTGTTTTGTATGATGGCTTATATGATGGTCCTTGTTCTAGGATACAATTAAAGTTTAGAATAGTAATTATTATGAGAAGCTTGTTTGAGGTGGTTGTTGAATTAGACTAAGTAATGAGCAGCAATTTCATGTTCCATTCATTAATTACAATGCATGAATTTGTTGATGCCAGGATACAACTCAATCATTGATTCCACAAACTTATGGCCTAAATAGTTTTGTTGAAACTATTCCTAAGAGAAATTAACTGCTGGCCCACATTATTTTGTTGGATCTGTTAATTATTCAATATCCAGAAATCCTGACACCTTATCTTTAGTAACATCAATAAATGGGAAAGAAGCTTCCAAAGTGATGCCATATACACCAAGTGGTATATATGGGGGCTATCAAAAACTGATATCCCCTGTCATTCAAAGAAGTCAAAGTGAAATCAATCAAATTATTCATAGGAATATGAATCAACATTCAAAGAAAAAAGAAATAATATAGATTACCAAGCACCTGCAGGGTGTTCAATGTGGTTGAGGAAAGCATATGAAGTGGGAGCAACAATCAAATTCAAGAAATGAATGAAATCCCATCAAATTTTCAAATGAATTTTGATGAATAAATTTATGAATGTATTGAAAGATCCCTGTTCTCAAATATGAATATATATATCAAATACAAGAAAAATTCAATTCAAAATAGCAAATGAATTTTTAAAATCAGCAATTTTCAATGAATTTATAAAATCAATTTCAAATAAAGTTGGGGACATAAACCTTGTGAATATATTAAAACCTTTATTATTATTTTTCTGAAGCATGGGCAGCAGACTCAAGCAGGACACCAGAGAGAAAAAATTTCAAAATTTTAAATACTGGGTAAATAAACCAGCTCATATCAACTTACAAGTTTTGTATGTTCTCAAAACTATATACATAACAAATAATACACATTGTGATGTACTTGGTGATCCATCTACATTGCATCCTGAAATCAAATGTGAAGAAACTGGAAGATATCCTAACCCAGATGAATATTTGCTGTCATGCACTAGAGAAGAAGAAGACTCCACAGGGCTATAAGGCCAAGGAGCATGTCCTAGTTGACAGTTTTGTGTTAGCTTCACTATATGGATATTGCATACCTCCCAAAAAAATGTTTTTGTTAACTCTACTATACAATTACCTTTTATACACTTCTCTGCAACCACCAGGGTGATGAGAGCCACCCCACTTGCAATTAGCTCTTGCATCATCCATCATGTACAGAAGAGTACATGGTCCTCATTAGTGGCACTTGCAGAAAATGATGTTTTGGGGTATAATTCCCTAGAATGGGCTCTCCCAGATGGATACCCCTTCCCCCAATAAAGCAATTTCTTTGTTTAAAAAAGGGGTATAATTTCCCAGAATAGCCCCCTTTCCCCTTGAAACTTGCCTTCACCAATAAAAAAATTTCTTGTACTTTTAATTTTAATTTTTAATTTTTAAATTAGCATAGTAATATCAACATAGGTTAATAACATTAAACAATTGGGTACACTAACTTTTATTACATTTAATATTAAATCAAAATCTAAAAACTGTTTATTTAGTTGATCAGCAACTCTGGGTTTATATAATAAGTATGTAAACAAACATGATCTCAATTCACCCACCTTGAATTGTCAACCTCAATTATATTTTAAACAAGTGCTTGTTTAGAACTCAAATTACCTTCTCTTGTAATATGATTTGATAAATATATTTGATATGCTTGACCTGCGTCATAAGTACTAATTAGTAAGAGATACATGAAAATCATTGGTTTTTATGCCATGTGGCTATAGTGGCACTGAATTGGTAAGGATCATGTGATGACTCACAAGTTCCAATCTGTGGCTTTAAAAAATAACAGCCCTTGTGCTAAAAAGGGATCATATTTACTTAAATAAAATCAATCTAATTGTATCTTATTTAATTATTAATTTGTTAGCTGAACAGTCAATAAAATATTTGGTGTATTGTAATAATACTTATACCTGAATCTAATATATTTAGCTATATTTAACTAATATTGGAAGTTGTTACTTCTATAATGCAAACTAATTTCAATTCATTATAACATAAAGTATTATTTTCAAGCCCCATTAAAAAAATTAAAAAATAAAAACAAGTAAAGCCAGGAACACCCATTTATCTGATTGACTTGGAAGCAAGAGCTTTGGGAAGGAAGGATTTGGAGTGCTTGTAAAAAGCTGCAACCACATCAGGTGGCATTGTAAATTATCTGACCTCAAGAATATTGAAGAGATCTTTAGTGTCCTATGGGAGGCCTTTCTTCAACTTATTCTTGATCCAACCAAACACCCCCCTTGATTGGATTAAGAAATGAATAATAGGGCGGTAGAAAGAGGTATCTGATTGGACAATAAGCAAGGTGGTGGATGGAGGTGTGGTTGTTTTTGTTGATGGGGGAACACAGACACAACCAAATCCAACTTGTGGAGCCTGACATTATCTAACACAACAATGATGTTTGTGCCTCAGTAATTAATCCAAAGGTACTCCTTGATGGTTCAGAGAAAGTCAAGAAATGTCCCGCTGTTACAGGAACCCTTGATCATCTGATACTGGTCCAACCCACATGGATCAAGAAGTGCTACCATGGAATATGTTTGGGAACAGACAGCTGCACAATGTGCTACACCATCTTTGGACCCCTTCTCAACCCACCCATGACTAGAACTGAGTGAGGAGTAAAACAACAATTCATCTATATAGAAGAACTGTACATTGCTGGTCTTCTTTAGAGCCAGATAAGTCTCAACATAAATGTGTCAATCCTCAGTGGTCTTATTGCTGTTTCTGTTGTACAGAAAAATACCCAATACTTTCCAGGAGAAGGCCAAATAAACCATGTTTTTGTAGACAAGGGTTTTGGAGACAGAAACCCCAAACTCTGTGGCCAGCATTGATTGGAAAGCAAGTGAGTCCTGGTGGTAATCCTTGGATACCCACTGCTTTATTGCATCAATATGCACAGGTTGTAGTGGTTTGGGCTACCACTTAGCCTTCGAAATTTTGAAAATTTGACAGGAATCAACATATTTGGTGTTGAGGTCACCAATATATCTGGCCATAACACCAAATTGGGACGTAATATCCCAAACTGCTATTCCTCTATTAATAAAGTTGAGGAGAGCTTCACATTCACTGTCCAAAAACTGAAACTAGCCCTTGGTGGGTACCACAGCATCTGAGCTATTGGGCTCAAAACACAGGATTAAGACCTTTGTGTAGAAGGTGGGATCACTCTTGTGTGCAGTGTTACCATCAATTGTTGAATACATAATAGGCACAGATGGCTCCTCAGCTGTGAACAATGGCTCATAGGAGGTGTCAAAAATGCCGGGGCAGGAAGTGACAACTCTGGGATCCAGAGTGTGGGGCCAGGTGACAACTGGGTACACAGTGGAAGTGTATGTGACCTCATTGTTCCCAACAACCTTGGTATGAGAGACTTTGGTGGCAGGCCTTGAGAGTGGCTTCTGTCTGGTATTCAAGCTGGTAGCTCTGGCTTGTGACATAGGAGATGATTGGCTAGTGCTGACGCCTTGGGAGGCCTGTGTATTGGCGTTACTCCCCTCAAGTTGTGCTCTAGGTCTATTCTTGGGCCCTCTGGGACGCCCTTGTGGACAGGCTGCCCTACAGCTGGTGGAGTAGCTGGTTGGGAATATGATAGTCTGTCCATAAAAATAAAATAAAAAATATATTTTAGATTCAATAGGTATTTATTTAGATTTTATCTTTTGTTGTGGATAGTTGTGTTCTCTTGATTTAGCCTTGAATAGTAACATAATTTTTATATTCATGATTTGAAGTATATAATATTGTATCCTTTCTGGGTTGGGATAAATTTAAAGTTTAATCAATTTTTATGTCTAAACATAGTTATTGAGATTGAAATTTTCATTTGATTCTAGTCATGGTGGATCTTCTTGATTTGGGTTAGTGTATCCTAGAGTGCTTACTGTACATTCAATTTGGATTCCAGTTCCTGCAATTAATATTTGAGTTTACTAGTGGCATTCAAAATTGATTTGAAAGTTGGTTCATGGATTTGACAGTCCTGCAATTTCAAAAAACATAGTAAACTTAATGAAAATGGAATATGAATTTGAACACTTCAAATCTGATTCCAGTTAATTCATTTTTCCATTCAAAATATTCAGTTTGACTTGAAATTTGCAAAGTGTCTATGAGTTCCTGCATTTTTAAAAATTCAAATAAAACCCAAAAAAATCAATTGAATTAAAAAAGGCTATCCCACAAAATTGATTCAAAATTTGGACCAAGGATTTGACAATCCTGCATTTTTACGTTTAGGATATTAATTTACAGTATCTTTTTGTATGTTATATTGCAAAATCTTTGATTATTACCTCTTGGGGAATTAAAGCCCCAAGTAGATCACCAAATTGCTCACCAAATAGCCAGAAAATTGGTGGCACTACTATCAATTAACCATCTATTAAGCGGATCAAATAACCCAGATCCTAAATGGAACACAACTTGAATAAGTTTCATGACTTAAGAGGAACATTACTCAGATAAGCTCCATGACTACCATGACGTACATAGACAGTATGTGGCTTTCAATGATACTATATATTATCCTATATTCATACCCAATGAAGTATCATTTTTCTTCTTAATTTCCCCTTTATCTTGTTTATTATACTTCCCAGAAGTATATACTTGACTTTGGTAGCACAGGTAGGTTATCCATACCTACCCAACTCAAAGGAAAAAAATTTCATAAGAAAAAGACCCAAGCAATTGTACTCTCTAATGACTTGAGAGACTACAAAGAAGGACAAGACATCCCTGCAGGCCTTGTCATCTACAACAATGTCCTTGCACCCATCAAACAGTACAACACTCTCAAAGCCAAAAGGCTGTTACCTGCAGCCCCAGCTGCAACAGGACCACAGCAACCTGAAATACCTAACATTGTATTACAACCCCTTTGTTCAGCATAAATTGGGACTTTTGCAGGACTACGTTGGGAAAATGCCTCCCTCTGGATCAACAGTACACAAAGCAAATTTGTGCAAGTGGACTACCCCCTGCAGACTCTGGGTCAGTGAGATTGCTCTTTGCGTTACAGGAACCACATCACATTTTGTAATCAAATGGTTATCCCAGCACCTTGACCAGAAGGAAAACTGGGAGCTATTTGAAGCCGCCTTCCTTGAAAAGTTCTCCATGAAGGACTCCAACATTGTAATCATGACTGAACTCAGAACGTTCAAAATGACAGGAGCAATCAAGGAATACATTGCTGCACATAAAGATCTACGCAAACATGCTCCCAACACCATCAATGTTGATGAACCTGGGCCATGGTTGGACTTCTACAATGGCCTCCCCATACACATTAGGCAATAGTTTGATATGTCCTGCTGCAAGAACCTTGAAAATGTATTCTTGGAAGGAAAGTGCTGTCTCAAAAGTCTGATAACCTACATGCAACAAACAAGCGCTAGAAGAGCCCTACAGCCAAGAAGACCCTTGACCAAGAAAACAAAATAATTGAGCCAACAACACCCATCCTCAAACCAGTAACCGTACAGTGCAGGCTAACCAAGCAAGTACTGAATATACCAATAAGGAGGGAAAGGCTCAGGGGAGTGCTTAGGCAAGCCGCCCTCCCCCACTTTATAAGACTTGTACAGGGACCAGGACATGGATTCAATCACCATGATCCAAGTATCCTCCAGTAACTCTCTACTGTTTGCCGCTCAAACAGGAAATAAACTCCTCACTTATCCTTTCTGTTTTTGCAGATACCAGGGCACTGCACTATTCAACACTGGAGCAGACCAATCCCTTGTCAACAATAAATTTGCCAACCTTGTGAAAATAACTACAGGCCAAAGCAACATCAAGAGAATTATCATGACAGACAATAAAGCACACCAGTCACACAAGAGGTAAAACCTTTTGTGCCCAAATTGGAGATGTACAAACTACACTCAACAGCTCCATCATACCAATCCCTAAGTAAGATTTTATAGTTGTCCTTGATTGGATGAGAAAGACTAAACCTCATATTGACTAGGATAGCGCTACCCTCATCATACAGCAAGGGGAGGTGCATCACCATGTTTACCCACTCATCTTGACACGCTTATGAGAGATCATGTGTTTGTGAAAATTGTGGAGACAGAAGAGGAAAATTACCCTAGCAAGATCAACTGGAACAACTGTACATAAAAATTTATCCACTTCAAAAATAAAGAGACCAGACGTGAAGAGAACAGTATCTGAGATCAACTAGTCAGTGAGTTTCCCTCTGTCTTCCAAGAAACCCTTCCAGGTTTACCACCAGACCGCACATAAAACATGAGATTGACCTAAAAGGGAGTGTGCCTAAAGCACAGTCTATCTACCGCCTTACATCACAAGAAGAAGACGCCCTAAAGACTTACCTTGATAAAGCCCTTGAGAAAGAACTAATACAACCATCAAAGTCACCCTTTGGCGCCACTGTCTTCTTTGTAGCCAAGAAAGACGGAGGCCTCTGCCTAGTCACAGACTACAGAGCACTCAATGAGGTCACAATCAATAACAGGTATCCTCTGCCCCTGATTGACAACCTTTTTGACGCCCTGGGGGGTCCAAATCTTCACAAAGATTGATTTGATAGCAGGCTATCATCAAATTTGCGTAAAGCCTGAGGACATTCCAAAGACCGCATTTAGAACTAAATGTAGATCCTTTGAATGTGTTGTTCTCAATCTTGGGATGAATAATGCCCCTAGCACCTTTGTAACATTCATGAACAAGGTCTTCAAAGAGCACATTGGAAAAGGGGCAATTATCTACCTGGACAACATCATCATCTACAGCCCAAACCTCAAACAGCACTGGGAAGATGTCTGACTGGTCCTCCACACCCTTGAGGAAAACCAACTGATTGCAAAACTGTCAAAGTTCAAATTCTTTTTGACTGAACTTCCATTCTTTGGTCACATTATCAGCAAGGACGGGATTAAACCAGATCCAGACAAGGTACATGCCATAACTGAAATACCAGCCCCAAGAAATAAGAGCAAACTCTGCACATTCCTTGGAATGTTAGCCTATATAAGAAGGTTCATCCTGGATTGGGGTGCCCTAACAGCCCCCCTGTCTGCCATTACGGGAAAGACAACCAAGTTTGTCTGGATGCCACTAAAAGACCAACACTTCCACCAACTAAAATAACATATGGTCACTACCCCTATCCTCCAATACCTGAACCGCAAGGGAATCTATGAGTTAGAAACCAACGTGTCTGACTACGCCATCAGAGGAGTACTCTGTATTCAAACAGCAGAAAAGGACTTCCTCCCCATGGCATATGAATCAAGGAAGTTGTCTGACAGCAAACAAAGATATCTCATATACAAAAAGGAATTGGTAGCCATCATACACTGCCTCATGAAGTGGCAATGCTACCTGGAAGGAGTCCAAACGTTCAAGGTACTCACTGACCACAAGTTGCTGATATTCTTCAAATACAGCAACACTTGTCAAGGAGACAAGCCAAATGGATGAGTCTCATACAGAGATACCCCATGAAAATCAAATATAATCCAGGCAAAGAAATACTTACTGCAGATGCCCTGTCAAGGCTATACAGCAAACACATCTTCTGCGCTGATGGCAACCTCAACTGGCCCATTTTAATCATGGGAAATATCCAGGAAGGGTTCCCACCTGGCACACCAATAGACATCCAAAAGAAGTTCCTTAAGAACAAACATCTGTTCAAAAACTTGTATAGTACGCTACACCAAATACTTCCAAATGATGACACTGTACCCTACGTCCCGTCAACTCAAAAGATTGACACAATCCTCCAATATCACAGATACCTTGGACACACCCACAGCAGAAGCTTGCATGAATACCTCAAGACACGCTACTGGTGGCCCAACATGCTAGATGATATCAGAGAGATACTGGAACAATGCAAAGTCTGTGAGAAGTACGCCCAAACCAAAACACTGCCCAAGTCAGTAGTACCTGTATCCATCACACAACCCTTCAAGGTATGGTCACTGAATATTGTGGGACCAATGCCTTGCAAAAACAAGGGCAATGAGTGCATCATTACAGCTGTCAACTATGCAACCAGATGGCCCATGGCACAAGCCACTAAAGAACACAAGGGCAACAATATGAGATAATTCATTGGGAAAGAAATCATAGCCAAGTTCAGCAAACCTGACCTTCTGATCACAGATGGAGGAGTGAACTTAAGGCCATTGACACCAATATCTATCTTGCCAAGAATGGGATAAACACATCACTACCAGCCCATATTACCCTCAAGAAAATGGATGTGTAGAATGACTAAACGGCGCGCTTGTAGAAGCCCTCAGTAAGTTATCTGCTAATAATCCAAAGGCCTGGGTTGACATGCTCCCAACAGCACTCATGGTCTTTAGAACAAGATCTAACCGCAATACAGGCAAAAGCCCTTATGAACTTGTCTATGGACAAAAGCCTGCTCTTGTTAGTAAATCCGCAGGACCACAGTTACCTCTGCCCAAAAAGGTGCCAGATGACAGTGACCCCAATGTACTACAAGCCAGAAAGGACCAAGAGGAAATGGAACACCAATGGGTTGAAAGGGAAACAATCCCATTGCAATAAGAGAAGTTCCAAGTTGGGGACAAAATCTGGGTTATCAACCACAACCAACACAAGTTGGACCCAGTACTGTGTGGTCCAGGCATTGTAATGGAAGTCAAGCCCAACAACACCTACCTCATCAAATGAATTGGAGCTCAGACTGAACTAAAGTGTATGCACCACAACCGCCTCTGCCTGTTCAAAGCAAGAACAGCACAAAAAAACTCCAGGCTCCCTGTTCCCAGCGCCAAACTGGATCAATACCAAGCACACGTCCCCAACACTCTTAAGAAAATCCCCAAGGCTCCGCCTTTCAGCACCCCAGGGGGAGATGTCACAACATCTTCAATTACTCCCTCTTGGGGAGTTAATGCCTCAAGTAGATCACCAAATGGCTCACCAAATGATTCACCAGCCAGCCAGTAAACTGAAGGCACCATTATCAGTCAATTATCCATGACAGGGATCACTCAATCCAGGTCCTAAATGGAACATAACTTGATTAAGCCTTGTGACTCAAGAGGAACATTACTCAGATAAGCCCCATGACCCCTATGACGTACATGGGCAGTATGTGACTTATCATGATACTATTTATTACTTTATATTCATATCCAATAAAGTATCATTCTCTTCTTAAATCTTCCCCTTTTTCTGTTTATTATACTTCCCAGAAGTATAAACTCAACAGGTGTCTCTTGGGTGAGTTAGGTGGGGGCATCTTCAGAATTATTTCACAAGTAATAATTTGAGTGCTTTCCTTGGGCTTTTTAGTAACTTTTTGGATGAATAACCAAACATAATTTTGTATAGATCCCCAAGCATCTGGAAAGAATTGAAGTGGAAGCCTAAGAGGGAGGCACAACTTTACAGCCAGAGCTTGTTGGGCAAGTAACTTCCTATTGCAAAAAACACAATTTTTCCAAACATTGATTTCTAGCCTCATGATGAGTAATTTTTGATGGATTATATAGTTTATTGTAGCATAAAACAGTGGAATTTCCAACTAGCCAAATCCCTGACAGATAAGACATCAATTCAACCCCTGATTCAACTTGACCTGTTGCCTAATCTGGACAGCTACTCCTATACACCACTTTTTTTGAATGAACCATCTTTATTAGGATTTTTTTTACAATGAGGATGTAGTATGAGGAACATCTTGTGACTTGCCCAGAAATGTTATTGCTCTAATTATAGGTCTTGGGCATACCTTATGTCTGACCACCATTGAGGTATTATCTGAGAGAATAGTTAGTCCTTGGCTATATACTTTGATGTTGCCAGGATATTATCTCTGATGGCTTGTTTACCAGGTATCAGATTGACAAACTTGCTAATTCTCTCTAGATTCTTGATGAGATATTTCTTCCATTTCTCCATCATGGTCTCCACATGTATTGGCTTCTGTTCTATGACAAACACTCTACGCGTCAAGTGGATTTGGTGCAGTGCCAAGTGGTAGTATATGGTTCAAAGGACAGGTGGTGCTTCTTGCATACTTTGTGAAAAGAACAGGTCTTTTCCTGCCTTCTGCCACAGCTTCAAGGGGGCCCATACTTCTTCTAGTATTCTACTTCATAAGGAGATTCTATTCTTGCATTCATAGTATCTATGTGATATGCCTGCTATTGGTATGCCACAGATTGTGTACTCCTTATACGGGTAATTATCTCCACTATGTGTTCCTGATCTGTATGCCCTATTCAGTATTCTCCATGTCTCTGTCCTGATCTTCATTGGGACTAGTTTATAGTTAATTCCTGTTATTATCTCTTTAGGTTTCATCTTACATTGTGCTCCTTCCCCCATCCAGTCACTGTAAAGGCAAGGATATTGTGGGTGGGGCTTCTGTTTACATATCTTTGTGTATGATTCTGAATTTACCAATTGGTCTCTGAATTTCACCAGGTGTATTAAATTTCCTATCTTTACTGAGAGTAAACTTATCTCTTTATCTGTTTTGCATGCTGTCCAAAGTTTCTTCTGATTGGGAATAAAGATTAGTGGGTCCGGATCAATTAAGTTAGGGTTTCCTATTGTCCATTCTGATAATCTCAGAGCTTGCATGCCTTCTTTCCATTTTTTGGGGGAATTCCTTGGGCCAAAGCCGCCTGGGTGTTTATAGAGATGTTTGCATAGCAAGTTTGTATGTATTGACTTCCTTTTTCTTAAGATGGCTGTCCAGTTTGTTGCTCTAGCCAGGGCAGGGCTACAATGAGCTGTCTCCGTGCAATGAAGGAAGGTCTTCCCCCATAGATTTTTAGCAGTTACTGCAAATGGATGAAGGCCTAACCCTCCTCCCTTTGGGTGATGTGTGATTGCATCCAGCGTGATGGCTGCTGTGGTAGGTTTTCTCCACAGGAATGTTTGCATCAGTGTGGTTACTTTTTTTCAAATGACTTCAAAAATGGAAGGATGTGTGCCACATACCATAATTTTGAGTATAAAAATATGTTTAGTGCATGGGTCTTAGATGTGAGGTCCAGTTTTTTATATCTCTATCAGCTAATCCTATCTACTAGGTCTGAGAGCAGATTTTGTTCCTTATGGCCAACTGCCAGGTCCTTGGAAGTAAAGTATATACCCAGGTGTCAAAAGGGGGTATCTTTGTTAATTGTGTACATACCTTCTGGTGGTGAAAAAATGGTGAGCCTATTTTACTGTCACTTTTTTGTCTACATTGATTTTTGTGTTTGATGCTTACTGATACCAGTCAGTTATGCATAGGAATCTTGTGTTGTCTTTCTCATCTACTATGCCTCATAATGTATTGTCTGCAAAGGCACATGTTTTCAATGACCATTGTCCCAGGTGTTTGATATCTGACAATGCCACATTACATGCTGTGAGGTATATGTTTGATACAAAGTTGAACAACAGGGGGGACATTGGATCCCCTTGTTGTAGTCCCTGTTTAACTTGAAAGCTGTCAGTGAGCTCACTGTTAATAATAACTTTTGCTTCTGGATTTGTATATAGTGTGGTTATCCACTGGCAGAACCTTTCTGGGAATCCTACTTATCTAATGGCCCTGAGGAGGAATAGCCACTCTGCTATAGGCTTTTTCCATATCCAGAAATAAGAGGTACCCCTGAGACTGGTTTGTCTGGTCTTGGATCATGTTCTGTACTGTCTCTATATTTTCCCAGATAGATCTGGTTCTCACAAATCTGTATTGGGTTGGGAGGAGAATCTTATCTACTATATCCATCATGCAGTTTGAGAGGATCTCAGTTAGCACTTTGTAATCAGCATTTGAGAGGCTAATAGGCCTTCAGTTCTTAAGTTGTTGTTGTGATCCCTTTTTAAACAGTATATAAATCTTAAATTCATTTCTCTTGTGTAATTGGGAGTCGTTTTCTAGGCACCAGTTGTACATTTTAACCATTAGAGGGGCCAGTACTGCTTTCAAGTTATTGTTAATTTTGGCTTGAATTTTATCTGGGCCTGGGGATTTCCCTTTAGGTGACTCTTTGAGTGCTGTGCAGACTTCATTATCTGTGATTGGACTACACAAATCTCCTGCTTCTTTTGCAGTACATTGCTTGAGTTGAGAGTGTGCCATCTGGATAAGTTTTTCCCCTGCTTCCATATTGACCTCAGTGTATAAGTATATTTTGCTATAGAACTGGTGTACTTCCTCTTTTATTCTTTTAGGATTGCTTGTGACAATCCCTTCCAAGTCTTCCACTTCCATTAGCGCTGTTCTACACTTTGTGAATTTCAAGTGTTCAATAGCT
Source organism: Entomophthora muscae (assembly GCA_014839935.2). Classification (NCBI taxonomy): domain Eukaryota; kingdom Fungi; phylum Entomophthoromycota; class Entomophthoromycetes; order Entomophthorales; family Entomophthoraceae; genus Entomophthora; species Entomophthora muscae. The sequence continues at coordinate 397,456 of QTSX02000712.1, forward strand.
TTCCTGGAGGTGGTACCCATTGTGCACTGAAACTTGTACGTAACATTGGTTTGTACCCAATTCTCTTCCTTGTGTTAGATTTCTTTTATCTCTTTTTGTATTTTATTAAATTCATCTTTCTTTTCATTTGATGTCATATTGTTATTATTTATTTCTTTGATTTTTTATTTGAGTCAATATTTCCTTTTTGTCTCTTTATTGTTTTGTATCTTCATATTCTTTACTTATTGTCATTATTTTGTTTTTTATCTCTGTCCATATTTGGTGGGGATCATGTCCCTTTGCCTCTAAACTCTTCACTATGTGCCTTATTCTTTTTTATATTATTTCTTTCCCTATTGGGTCGTGTAGTGTGACAGGACTGATTTACTACTCTCTCTGTAAATTCTTTACCTTATTAATATTTACTTTGACTAGTAGGTGATCACCTATTCTTGACACCCTGACTCTTAATGTTACCTCTGCCATTGCACCTGCCACCAGTATAAAATCAAGTCTAGAGCCTTTTGTCATATTGCCATGTTCATTGTATTCCCATTATGTTAGTGTACCTGGGCCTTCTGATTTGTCATTGAGGGTGAATGCCAATCCATGAGTTACCATGAAAGCAAGAATTCAGTTGCCTCTTCAATGTTTCTTTTTACTAGTCAGGAAGGTGTTCCTGATAGGATCAGTCCACACAATGAAGTCTCCTACTATGATAGTATTGTTTGGTATTTCCATCTGGTTTAGCTCTGTTCATTGCTGGTAGCTGGTATGGTTAGGGGATAGGTATACACCAATAACTTTATATTTTTTGTCTCTCTTATTGGTTGATTCTACTACCAGTATCATTTTGTCTGTGTACGTTCCAAGGAGTTTTATATCTATGTCTTTTGAGGTTGCCACTATGGCCATATACTTTTCCCAGAAAGCTTAAATTCCAGCTTGGATGGAGAAAGGATGGTTAAATGGGTCTGTATCTATTGGGAGTGGGGGTTTTAAAGTAGGATTAGGGTTATTAAGTTGGGTTTCTGCAATTATTATTATATCTAGGTTAAATTTTTTTAAGTGATGCATCTTACTTACCCTGGTATGCCAATTTTGCATACCACGGGTGTCAATGGTCCCAACATGCATTATTCCTGGTGGCCTGACCCACAGGTATGAGGATTGTTATTGTTATTTGAGATTGTTGTTTTGGAACAGCTGCTGTTTGGGTTCTAGAAGCTGCCCCAAATACCTGGGGAGCTGTTTAAAAGGATGCATATTCTTCCAGGGATAAGTCTGTGTGCATTCCTTTTTCCTTGTGGGTCCCAGGCACTGGGATTGTATTTCCTTTTCTACTATTCTTTGGTTTGTTTGTCAGTACTTTCAATGTCAGAATTAATTATTTGGTTTCCATTGGCGTCTGCAGGGATGGTGGTTGCTGATTTCTTGCCTGAGTATTACTATTATTATTTTTCTTTGGTTTCTGTGTTGGTTCTGGTTTGCGTTTTCTGTGTACCTCCCACCATTCCTCCATGCTTTGGTGGCAAGAGTATGGGTTGGGGGAGCACCTCCACATCTATCTTTTTTCTTCAGGTTCTGTAGGATCAAAATGAGCTTCCACTTCAAAATCTCTATTTCTCTCCTCTTCCCTTGCTCAATCTTCTCTGTGACATTGAGTCAATTGCTGTTGTATTGCTATCATCTCTATAGGCTCTACCATCCTTTCTGGAAGCCAGAGTGCTGGGCGTGGCACATAATACCTTCTCTATTACCTTTGTGATACCTCTCACAGTAATGTATGCATACTCTTTTGGGTGGCATGATTTCTGGTGGTGGTATTGTGGGAGGGTATGCCATGGATGGTAGCAGAACCTGCAAACTTGGTGTTCATATTCAGGTTCCACATATAACATGACAATTGCATCCAGGGAGTGCAATAAACCTTGGGATATGATGTCCCCTTTCTTTTAGTGTGAGGAAAGTTCCACTAGTAGGTGGATGGTATTCAAGAACATGATTTGAGCTTTATTCCCTCCCTCTTCCCTTGCTTTCAGTACTTCCCCATAGTAAGAAAGTCTCATCACAAGGGCTTCCATTGTCCATTGTATACTCTTGTCCATTGGGAGATTGATGAATGTGATCCACTTGGCAGTGGTGTTTATGTAGTGGGTTGTTTCTGTGCCTAATGTGCATCCCTGGTATGTGAAGTCTATCTGTAGAGCTTTGTCCCTGAGTTATTCCATTATAAATCCAATATCTAAGAACCCTTGGTCATCTGTCCACATTTGGCCCACTCTAATGGTTGGAAATTTATTATCCAACTTTTTGTATACATATTAGACACATTCCAAAATTGCACCTTTACGCAAATTCTCCACATGAACTCACAGTGCATAGTTAACCTGGGATCTAGGGATTGATTTAAATGGATTACCTTGTGATATGTGCTCTTGGAGAAACTCTTTGAACAAAACTGTTCCTCTGTTGGTAAGCCCTGGGTGTACTTCCTTTTTAATCTTCTTGCTGTACCGCATATTCCCTCTATTTCTCTTAAGAGATGATGCCTTATCCAATGGGATTCCTTTAAAGAGTAATGGTAGCGCTTCATCAGGTGTGTACCCCTTATCAAGGAATTCCATTACCTGAGCTGGTGTAATCTTTGCGTCTGCCAGTGTTGTAGCCAATGGGATATCTATTATTATTTTGATCCATTAGTGTGCCTGTTTTGGATGGAATCTTGACTTTACCCAATTGAGGATCTTGTCTGGCAGTGTTGAGTAATAGATGTATGTTTTGAATATGTTAAGGTCTGCATTGTTGGTGTACAGCCATTCCTGTGCTTTTTGGTAGGACCATCCTCCTTTGTCAAAGTATTGTGCTTCTGAGGCTGGTACACTAATTTCAAGCCATTTGGCTGCCTTGGATGGGGGTATACCTTTCATAGGATACATTCACACAGATTTTGCACTGGGGATGGCCATCCTCCATGTTTCAATCTGTGATACCTCAAATCCTGCTTGGAGCTATTCTTTTGCTTTGATTGGGGTGACCTTACCTTTTAGAATTATTGCTTGTGCTGGTGATACTCTGTATTCTTTCCATAGTTGTGCTTGTTGCATATTGAAGCCTAGTTTGATCCACTCTGCCGCTTCTGCAATGTGTGATGTGTCTTTTCACTTCACCTATTGTTCAGCTGAGATAGGGGTTTCACCCATTGTCATGTGAATAGTCAAAGTTATCCCAATTCTGGACCACTCAGCTGCTTCATTCAGTTTTATATCTTTGGATAGCCAGTACTTTATTTCATGAGCCTTGAATCCTCCGGCCATCCATTCAGTTGCATCAGCTGGGGTCCATTTATTAAATGGTCCCTATTGCCCTGCCTTTGTTGGGTTCCAGTTGTTCCCCTTTAAGATTGTTGTGTCTGCTGGTTTTATCCCAGTATAGCTTCATGTTCTGGCCTCATCATGGGTGAATGTGGCCTTGATCCACAGTCCCACTTCTAGAGGGGAGAACCCTATATTAGCCCAGAGTTTTGCTACCTTTGGGGTTATTCTGCATCTAGCTCATTTCATCGCAACCTCTCCTATTTGAAACAAAATAAAAAATTCTGAAAAGACTCTCATGCATACCCAGGGTTTTTGTAGCAGCTGAGAAGGTACTTGGGACAGCAGCCAGGTGTTATCCTCTGTTTTGTAGGTACTGAGTCCTCCGCGGATCCATTCAAGTGCTTCTTCTGGAGTGATTTTGTTTTTAGGGCATATTGGATTCCATGTATGTTCAGTTGTGTGGTTCTCCACAGTGCTGCCTTCTTAATTGAAATCCCGTAATCTTTGAAAAATGCTGCCTAGCTTACTGTGCAACAAATTGCCCTCCATTGTCTGGGTTTACTTGCCAAAAAGCCCTCTTGACTCCATAGGGCTGCCTCAGCAGGGCCAAAACCTTCCTTATGCCATCTACTGATCTGTGCACATGAGAGATCCATTTCTTCCCATCTCTTGAGGTCTGCTTCAGCTATACCTCTAGTCAAGAGTATGTCTCTTGTGATGTGGGCTACACATTGATTTCTTGGCTGTCTTCCCCTTCTCTGTTAGGGCTTGCTGACTTGGCTCTTCTGTGATCATTATTTTGCCCATCCAGAGACCCATCTTCACTGGTAGTGTCTGATTCTGATTGGTCTATTTTTGGTGGCATTTTTTGATTTATGGGTGGGGCGTCAGGGGGAGACTTGTTGGTCTCCATTGATTGGTTGATTTGGGTTAAATCCTCATCCTCTGGGATAAGTTCGGCTGCTTCTTTCCATTCAGGCTGGATTTTGGGGGTAGGTACCTCTGGTACCTCTTGGGTGGCCTCTTCCGTACCTGGATGATGTTCCTCTATAGTTGGTTCATGGGTTGTCTTTGCCACCTTAGGTGGGCGATCTCTGCCCTTAGGTCTCGGAGTCAAACCTATAACTACTTCTATATACCACCCAGCCATGATCCAATTGATTATCACAGTTGGTTGTCCACCTATACTATCTGAATAAAATCAGTCACATGTTATCGAAGATCAATCTTAAGAAACCCCTTTTTACATGCCACCCCCTGGTGGCCTATCATAGGGTATAAAACTCCTTTCCTCTCCAATAAATATTATCTTGACCCAATTTCTCTTTCTTTCCTTCTTGGTAACTGCAGCTTACAGCACAGTTATGACAGGAATTCGTACAAGTTTTATATTTATGAACATTTAAATAATAGGCCAAATGCAACTTTCAGCCTAAATAATTTTAACTCTTTTGAAGCCAAATTACAAATGCTTTTGCTCTTTTCCTCTGCTTAAAATTTATGCAGCTAATGGGAGTTATGGTATTAAAAAACTTGAAAAGTGCAATATATTGGGAAGCAAAGCAATGGGCAGAATCATCAGCACAATTGCGACCAAGCAAAACACATATCTGGCCCAATATCGAGTGTTGTTCTCTAGTCTTTCACTTACTCTAGTACTATGTTAGATATAAGTCATTAAACAAACTCGCTTTTCAGAAGCCATTCTCTAATTCCCTCGTTTTTTTAGTAAAACCAATGGACTCTCCTGTTCTGGCTATAACGTAGACAATGATTGTTAAAAGTATTGGAACTATAAACAATAATCTTTTGGTGCTGAATGCGCTGATTAGATTTAAAAGCAAACCTCTGAAATTACTTTTCAAGTCAGGATGTTGACAACCTGGTTAGAAACTCATGTTTAGAGGGCTTTTGATCTGATGAAGCTAAATCACAATTCGATCCAAAGTTAGGAAGCCATGAAATTGATGTATTGTTTGATTATCTGATATATTTGTTTATATAACTGCTTAAACTTTGGAATTGATCATGCCGCAAAGCTTGGGATCAAACATGTACTCAATGTGAGTAATATCGAGCATGGTGACGTTGAGATTCGGCATGGGTGTACACATCTTCCGATTTTGCAAGTACTGGTATACTTTGGGTGCATCAATCACCCAGTCTTTCTTTGAGATGAAAATGTTTGTAGGACAGTCAAAGATTTCGGGGAAAGTGAGACTGTTATTCCAATTCATATGGCGGGTAATGGCGCTGGCAAAGACGGGATCTCTGGCAATGAAACGAGTGCTGATGTGGTGAATTAGATTCTTGGGATGAGTGAAAAGAATGCGTTGGTATAGAGATGAATCCCAAGTCATGAAGCAGACAGGATCAATCATAGTTACTCGGCCAACGTAGCTACGCCGCCACTTCATCATCCAAGAAGCAATAAACGTCCCAAAGGAATGGCCTACAACAGAGCAAATCTTGATATCGTTATCTTGAATAATGGTATCGATAGCCTCCATGACAGAGATTTCAGAAGAGATTTCAGCATGTGGTGCGGACGTGATGTGAGGCAATGTAAGGGAAATTATCGTTCGATTGGGGTACATGTGCTGTAGGTGATTCAGATGAAAGATATATTGACACGGGCCAAATCCAATACCATGGAAGAAAAGAATGGGCATATGTCCTTGGTCGAGAATCGAGGGAGTGTAAATCCAGTAAGAAAGCCCACTCTTAAGAGGGCGCCACTTAAACTGAGAAAAGTTCATAGCAAGGAACCCTAATGATTTAACAACGGAAATGCCTGTATATAGAACAATTGACCGTAGTTCTTTGGGTATAGGGTTCAGCGAAGGCCAGAACATGACAGCAGTTTCTTCAGACGTGATATTTCCCTTTGCTTTGAAGCGTTTTTGAAACATATCATAAATTTCTTGCGCATTATTAAGCTCGTCGTGATTGAGTGCGCCTGGAAGTTTATCAAAAAAGGCATAGATCGAGAAGGTTTTTAAATGAACCCTGTTGATAGAATTGCTATCTCTAAACCAACCCTGAAGATCAAGACCGATGTCCTCGATGTGTTCAAGAAGCTGATGAGCTATACTAACACGCTCCTTATCATTTGTCAATGTTGGTGGCAATTGGAGTGAAAGAGAATTCAAACGGGATAGTTGGATAAGATAAAAAAGTAGCTCACTCATACTCCAAGCCAGAAAGCAATAGCTCCAGAATCCCCATCCTTTAGTGAAAAATAGCAAGTATGGTAGCACAATGGCTGCTATCCCCTTGGCGTAAATTGTTGCGACATCAAGAAAGCTAAAGGCGCCCTTCAAGATAGAACGATGGAAGAAATTCAGCTCTGAGTAAGGCGACCAGGCAGATAGTGCTATAAGATTAATGATTGCTTCTTTCATGGGCCAACTGAAAAAGCATCCTACCTTTTTATTTCTGCAAGTTTTTTTGTCTAACCAAAGCAAGTTCAAAAACCACTAGCTGGATATAGCTTGGCTATTATCTCGCCCAAATTCTCTATCTGATCGACATTGTAATTAAACTAGAATTATATATGGCTTTGAAAAGGTCGGGACTTTAAGCGTAAGCCCGAACACTAAATAGGGGATGTAAACCCAATTTCATTTGAGTGCACCTCAATCCTAAGCTAAAGATGTGTGTAATTCAAATTGCAGATCTAATGACGACTAGCGCAGGTCTATGGATGCTTCGGCCCAGCCCTGACTGATTAGCGGCTTTTGGCCGCCGCAGCCATAGCGAGCTTTCTCTATACTTAATTAGTCTAAAATAACTCTTTGAAACGAGTGGCTCGGAGCCAGCTGGAGCTTAACCGAAGCAGCCCTATGCAGGTCTTAAGATCGCTGCCAGGATAAGAAATTCATTGTTTACTGAGCCAAGCATGGCTAACTAAGCATTTTAAAGTTAAGCCAAACCAGGGGCTTCACTTACTGGCTTGAGCACTTTTTTTAAGTTTCATTGATATCAAATCTACTCTAGGATAAAGCCCCTGTATTAAAGTCACTACAACGATATTTCTTTCAAACACCTACTTAAAGAACCTTCAGCTTCAGAAATTATGTTAACTAAAAATTACCCAAGCACTCCTTAAATAAAATCTTAAATATTAAACCAATTAACCCTGTAAGCCTTAGAACCAACTTCATAGCCATACGATTTCATAATAAGATATAATGTCGTGACTGTTATTTTATAGCATCTTGCCTGGCTTTGGAGTCAGGTCTACATAAGAAACTGACAGATTAATTATGAAGATTAAGTCATTACTTCTTTAAGGATAACTTATGTATAATTTGCTGAGATTTTTTTCCAAAAAATAAACCACTGTTGAGTATATACTTTATAGAAGTATAGTAAACGGAATAAAGGGAGAAATTGAGCAGAGAATTATATTTTATTTGATATGAATATAGAAGATTATATAGTATCATGGGAAGCCACACACTGTCCATGTATGCATGTTAGTCATGGGGCTTTTCTGGGTAGTGTTCCGTTTAAGATTAAAAAAGTTTGATCCCTGTATAAGATGGATTTCTGATAAGAGTGTCGTGAGGTGCTGCCTTAGTTGCAGTAATTCTACAAAGATTGGTCAATATTATTAATTCTCAACACTATACTTGTTGTTGGTATAGTTACAGCCATTTAAAGACAGAAGAAATTGTCAAGGGTCTGGATGTACAAGCATTCTGGCTACCACCAACCTACCTAGCATCCAGCCATCACCCAATTTGGTGCCCTTCCAATATACCATTTGACATACCAAGAATGGTAACCAAGCAATATCACATGACGATCCAAGTATCCAATGGCCCAAACCCATCCTGCACATGACCAACCCCTAGGTTCAATCCAACTAAATCTCTGCCACAGCCCAATCTATATAAGTCTAAAATATTATCCAATAAAAGATACTTCTCTTCTCTCCTAATTCCATATTTGAAGCTTCCTCAAATGGTGCTCCTTATCAAAATCAATATAAGATAAAAAAATTATTGGTTATAGTGTTGGAGATTATATATGAAAGGTGGTTTGGCTAATGTTTGATGTGAGGAGGGCATGTTCAGCAAGTATCCCTAATAGAGGTGAAGTGGTGGCGGCTCAGAAAATGATAGATCTACAGAGCAACTGTTTTCACACAGATACCTATTTATGGAAGGTAGTTCTGACCTGTTGCTATCCCAACTCAAATGTCAAAAGTTCTTATGGAATCATGTGCACTGATATTTAGTGGTATGATTGCCACATTAAGAACCCTCATAATGGCTGAAAAATAGGCATAAAATTAAGTGCAATAAACTAATTGTGCAACTGTGTGATTGTTCTATTATTTTATCCAGCTAGGAGCTGCAGCAGAGTTCCACCAATTATTCATTAATTGGGAAATTTCTCAGGGAATGGTTTTCCCAAGAGAGAGTAATTATAGATATTGGAAATTGCGCCATTAATGCTGTTTCAATATGACCTTCAAATAGTGATAAATGCAAAGATTTGGTTGGTTTCACTTTTGACTTCAGAAATTTTTCACCTTCCGTAAATAGGTCTGTTCCAATGTCCACTCATTCCAGATTACCATACCAGCCCTTGACTGATCCTGGTATAACTTCACCCCAACGTGACCCCCTCTGCCACTCTGTCTACCTAATGAGTGATCATTGACCCTTGTCTACTATTTAAGTAGAATCATTTCTCCTAATAAAGACAAGTTTATTCACATTTGTGTTGGCTTTAATATTTTTCAAGATTTTTCCTTTCCTTTTTGTCAAAAGGAATTCCACATCTTGTATTCCAGGAAATTAAGGTACATGCCATTAATTTTGCCCTGAAGGCTAACCCAAGGCTAGCCTCAAACCTCAAATCTTTTGTTATAAAGATTTCCCGCTGTGTCCTCCTGAATGTCGTCCCCAGGAGCCAAACATGACAAAATGGTGCTCACCACAGGGGCTGCAAGCCCCTTGGTTACCCTGTTCCCATGTGCATTCTCTGGTTCTTCCCCCTGTCGTGTTCTGAGGTGCGGCACAGACACACAACGGGAAATCCTAACCTTAGGATTGGATTTGTACTAAGTCTCAGTTAGATGACAGGGAAGGCAAATATGTTTACCTTGCGGCCCTGGAAGAATAATCTCTACTAGTCGTGGCTAGAGAGAGGCGCAGAAGTACAGAAGACACAAAGACAAAAATGTGAATAGAACTTAATTTTTATTGGTGAATATGAAATGGAATATATAGTGGTTAGGAATACCACAAAACATTACCAGGACAGTAGGATCACTCATTACCAGCATTAGTGGGGCAAGTGAGTTGCGCAGGATCAAGAAACTGAGCAATTGAGCTTCCTGACTCAGTCATTAACTTGTTTTGAGAGGCAAAAGCGAAAGCGAGAGATTCATCCTCAAAATGGCCCACCAAAGGCAAAATCTAAACATGGTGAATAGCGGTATTCACGACATCCCCCTTTGTTTCTGAATTACCCAAGCAACATAAAGTTTCTAGTTGTCAGGAATTTCTTCCCTGACTCACTGTTAATTATGAATAATTGGTTGGTGGATTTCAAGACAAAGTCACAAAAACACAACATTGTTAACTCTCTTGGGCCTTTCAGGCCTTTGAAGAACAAGAATTGAACCTGGGACTCTAATTATGAAGATAATGTTAGTATGAAACCAGCCAACTCATTTAGATTACCTATTTATAATATGCCATTTAATTGTAATTTGAATTCAAAAATCACTTCAAAAGCAAAAAGGTTAATAACAGGAAGGATAACGTCACTTACCACTCTTGTTTTGATTGTCTGTTTCAAGCCAGCTCCACAATCTCTGACCCGCTCTCTATGCTTTTGGGCAAGGCTCTGTATACCAAGATATTTGATCTTCTGGGTTCATACCACTTAATTAGCCTTATTCTTGTAAGATCTTTGTGGCTTCTATTATTACATCAAAATTGTATGCCAATTATTAAGCAGCAATGCATCCATCACTTGAAACAGATAAGCTTTACATGATATACTCATGATAATCCCCTTTCATTTCCCAAAGATCCACTCAAATATTTAAGCCTTAATTATAAGGCTATATAAGTGCCCATTTCTTATTCACTTCAATTGTTTCAACAATAAAGAATATTTTTTATCTATCTTGCCACATCTATTTCTTAGTAACTTCATTTGAAGCCATGAAGGGAATTTATTTCCTGCTATGGTTTCTAGTCTCCCTTTTACAACGGTAAAAGATCTTGAGAATCCCACTCCCACCATTGACTGGCAAAACTCCTCTCCCAATGATGCCCATCAGAAGGAGTCCTTGGCCAATGGATGGTTCAAGTATCCTTCTGGTCATTGGGGAAGAAATTATTGCAACTGAACCAATGAGGATTCAGTATTTGGAATTGGGGAAGACAACAGTCCAATAGAAAGGACAGAATAATAAGAACAAGGTACTGTTTATTGTAGAATATAGTGGTTAATATACTATATGGGGAAAGCCACAAGGCCACAAGTGGGTGGCATAGCGGGAAGTTCCATGTAAGGTTTGGAGCCAAGGAGTAACTTGTGCAGGGATCAGCAAGTCAAATTGGTAGCACTCCTAATTAGGATGAAGTACCCGCCATTTGATATTGCCATTAGATTAATCCATAACATTAGACACGTCAAGGGGCGGCTCGTTGAGCGCCTCCTGTGTATTGTAAGATATGTTAGCAGGCAAAGCTGGAAACTCGGTTGCAACAAAAGTTCCCCTATGGCCACCATTCTACTCCTCCACTTGCTGAACCCTCATTGGTACGGCCCCACGCTTCATTCTATCTTTTGATGTACATGATAGGATATTATCTTTTGGGTTGTTTCAGCTCCCTGATGGAAAGGTTTGCATACTTAGGTCACTTAGGTCATCTTGCCATGGTCACAGTGCCCATAGGTTCAGCCATTGCAGGGCTTAATTTAGGGGCCTTGGCTCACCAAATTGGGGGCTTGTTCCCCTTAAAGTGGGTCCCTGACACTAGTCCTCCTCTAGAAGAAGATATCATCAATGCCCCCTCAACTCCCATGGTAATAATGGGTGTCCCCTGGGCCCGTGTGGGCCCCCTTCCAGCTTTCTCACTCAACTATGAGAAAGATTGTGCTTCTGCCTGCTCCCTCCTCCACACAGGCACTGTGGCCATGCACACTATCCCTGGTCTCTGTCCTGGTTATGCTTTCAAAGATCTGTATCCCTTCCTTTTGGACTTTGGACGTCTTCTGCGCTGATGGAATTGATGAAATTAATGGAGACTATTGGTGCGTTGGTTAACCAATTCATCCAACCTGCGCTGGTCCATCATCAGTTGGTGTTGGGGTTGCAAAACCAGCTCTTGACTGCTGTAGCCACCACTGTTTCCAGAAATCATGCACAAAATATGGCCTATCAAGAATGGTCCCATAGTCTATTTGCTTGCATTTCAGATAGCTGGTGCAACTTGCTAGCTTCACAAAAGTATTTTAACTTGTCCGTAAACTCTCTTTGCGCCTTCCTCCCTGATTATATCAAGGATCAACTGTGCAAAGTGGATGATCACCAAGCCACCTGGTGTGACCAGATAGAGTTGACTCTTCTAAAGTATTGTCAAGACTCCAAGATCTTAGTTGCCAAACTCAATCAGTTTTGAGAGCATGTTAATTTCCAGCTTGAGTTGATTGGAACCCACGTCAATAATTGGGGCCAGCGTCTGCACTTACAGTATGATTTGGACAAGGCCGCGTTAGAAAACACTCTGTGTCAGGTTCAAAACTATGTTTACAATAGAGTGGCTTTCTTTAAAATGACTCTGCATTCTCCTTTGGTTGATGGCCCGTCCACCTTTGAAGCTAAGGTATGGGATGCCATAGCCAAACTCAAAGCCACTACTTGACATCAAGTCTCTGTCCCAAACCCTCCTCCTTTTAAACCTACGCCTGATCCTTGCATTGCTATGCTAACAGACCAAGTAGCTACTTTGCAAGGCAAGATTGAGTATTTGAGACAACGCCTCTCTGACCCTGATGGTTCTTAATCTGAATCTGATGAAAAATGGGAGGCTAAGGTCACTGGTACTCCTACCCATCCTAATCATGGGTGTTGCCCTAGAATGGAAGGCCAACATCATGTCAACTGTGCTCTCACCGTGGATCATTTAGCAGCAGTAACAAATGATGTTGCAGATTGACAAGATGCTCTAGAGCGCAAGGTGCAGAACCTTTCTTGCTTAACGGAAACAATAAATGGACAAGTTACCCCCTGGCTGCTCAAACAAGTTCTCTGGTTACTTGTATCAATGGGGTTGCAGGCACATTGGCAGTCCAACAGATCAAGATTGATGGATTTGGAGCTGATGTTGCTACTGCCCAGGATATCAGTGGACAGAAAAGCTCTACAATAGACACCCTAGAAGAGAGCCTTTGACTTCTCTGGGCTAGACAACCTGCTGCTGAATCTGAGTTTGAGGGCAACCCCCACATCAATGTCCTCAACCCAGGTGATAACAGCCAATCCACCTCATTGTCCATTGACCCCAACTATAAGCCTTCCTTCAAGCAGATATTTGATCCCAATAACTCTATCATTGCTGCCTTCTTGACAATTTACAAAACAGCAATGTGTAGGGCTACTGACAAGCTTAAAAAGGATAATATTCTTACATTCCTGCATCCTATGTACCAAGAAGTTGTAGTCCCCAAGCTCCCTTCTATTGTTACTTGGGAGGACATGAAGTGTCTCCTAATTGAGGCATTCAGAGGAGATCTCAACTTGGAGGTCAAGAAAGATGCATTATTGCACATTGCCTTTAAGCCCAAGGAAACCCTGGATGAGTTTTCTAACTGCTTCTATATTGAAGGACAACAGTTAATCACCAGTCATCATTTGACCCCCTGTGAAGCCTACACAGCATGCTCAAATGCTTTGAAGATAAATCAGCTTCTGTGCCTGCACTTTAAGGCGCACAAAGCCTCTCTTACGTCCATGAGGAGTATTAAGAACCTCTTGCAAGACATGAATTTGTCCCATGTAGGTACTGTGGTTTGCAAGAATAAAGCCAGTGACGCTGGGACCACCTTCTGTACTCCATGCATTATGATTTGGGCTCAGGTGGACAGTCTAAGAGGCAATTATATAATAACTGCAGTCGAATAGGGAACCACTTGCATACCTGTACTAATATCTGGGTAGAAGGTTGTGACCCTAAGGAACAGGCAGGAAAAGAGAGGTCAGCTTAGAGGCAGAGACACTCTCTGCTGACCAATATCCTCTGTCTCCTCCTGATCCTCCCTCTGACAAGGAATCTCCCCCTTTCTCTGGCCCAACTATCCTTCACCTGTTTCACAATCTTTCCAGTGATTCTGAGCCTGAATATTCTGACTGAAATGAATCAGATAGTTATGGCTACTCTGTTCTGTCTGTCCCAGAAACTGTGTCTGTCCCTTACAAGCTTTGCTCAGGGAAAACCACCACTACCTCTTGCACACCTTCAGTCAAACCAAGGCTGTGGTGGCTAGTCCCTACCTGGCCCAGGATCATTGACCACCTGTCTTGGTAGAATCTTCTGAAGAAGCCACCAAGCTAGCTGTAGCCCTCTTTCAGGAAGTGACTGTATCTCTCCCCTTGCAGACTATGTGTAAAAATTCCTGCCTTAAAATGCATTTTAGCTAAATGGGAAAAAGTGCTAGAAGCTGCACGGTATGTGTTGGCTGTCTTGCCCCCCTTTGGGAAATATACTACTTGTGTGGAAGTATTGATCCAAAAGGTTAAAATCAAAGCCATTCTGGACACGGGTTCTCCGGTCAACGTGGTATCATCCAAGCTAATGAAGAAGCTTAAGTTGGCCCCCAACCTCAACTACACACAGTTGTATGGCACAGCTGGCATGGCACAAACTTGGGCCATTGGTGCCTACTCTGTTCTGCCCATGAGGTTTGGGAAACTCCTCGTTGCTTCCCCAACTGTAGTCCTTGAGAACAAAAGCTATGAACTCTTGGTTGGTACACAATTTATCTGAGAGTATAACATGATTGTGAACTTACAAGATGGATATCTTTCACTCTTAGGATATGAGGTCCATTTGATTTTTGAGGAACCTCTGCGCCTCCCAGGAAAACGCCTTAAGACTTGTGTGCTTAATTACCCCATGGGTATCTTCTTGCTCAAGTACAGAACTCACTCCTCCAATATGTGTTCCCCTCCTCCTTCCTGTCCCGCAGAGAAATGTGTGACTCTCATTCACCTGCAGCTATTACCATCCCTCCAGGCTCCCAAGTGATTATAGACTCTCATATATCTTATGAACTGTCCGAGAAATCATTCTTGGAATTGTACTCTCCTGAGTCTCTCAGCTGCAAAGAGCCTCAATTATGCCCAGGGATCTTAGATCAAATCCATAAGGAGCCTGTACAGTTGCTGCTAGCTAACCTAACTGCTTTGCCTATGAAAGTATTGCAGTGCCAAGTTGTAGGGCACAGCCACATATCAGGGGAAGAACAGGTGGCATCCCTCTACCCTTTTGAAACCTCCAGAAACTTCAATCTACCTGAAGAAAACCCTCAGGTTCTCTCCCTGTTTACTGCTACCAACTTCCCACAATTGTTGCCCATTCAACAAAAAGATGTTCTGGATTCACTTGACCAATTCAGTGATATCTTTGCCTTGGGACCTACATACTATGGCCTAGTAAAAGGTTTCATCCATCAGATAGATACTGGTGATGCGCCGCCCTTTCATGCCGAGCCTTACTTCTGTAGTAGGGTAGAGGATGCCAAGGTTTCTAAGGAGATTAAACAACTCTTGGATGCTGGTCTCCTGGCTTGCTCTCAGAGCCCTTGGGCCTCCCCCTTATTGATCCTCAAGAAAAAAGATGTGGGCCACCACATTGTGATGGATTACCACTGCCTAAACTCGCTCACAAAGAAAGATTTGTACCCCTTGCCTAGGATTAATGATGATCTCAGAAAACTAGGAAGCTCAAAGTTCTTCTCCGCTATGGATCTAGCTTCTGGATATTGGCAGGTTGACTTGTCTCCAGAAGCCCAAGAAAAGGCTGCCCTTATCACTTTGAAAGGCCTCTATGAACCCACTTGCATGCCCCAAGGGCTTTGCAACGCCCCAGCTACATTTCAAAGGGCTAGGGATTCCATCCTACGAGACCTAAAGCTCTCTTATGTCCTCGTATATCTTGATGATATAACTGTATTCAGCTCCATCTTTACTGACTACTTAGAAAACCTCAAGGCTGTCTTCATTAATATTTGAGAAGTTGGCTTGAAACCCAAACCCTCCAAGTGCTCCTTCTTTAAAGACCAACTCAAATTCCTGGGTCATGAGGTCACCCAAACTGGAATCTGCCCCATGAATACTAAGGTGGAAGCCATTGGCAAGATGCTGCCTCCCACAAATCTACAGGAGGTCCAAGTATTTTTTAGTATGATGGGGTACTATTGACAGTTCATCTCTGACTTTACTGAATTGAGTGAGCCTCTCATCCAGCTCCTTTGCAACATCCCCTTTGAGTGGACTGACAGTCAACAGCAATTGTTTGAAGCGCTGAAAGCCAAGATCAAAGAGGATCCTATCCTAGTCTACCCTGACTATGATAAAGAGTTTATCTTTTACACTGACGCAAGCAGAGTAGCTGTGGGTACCATCTTAGCCCAGCTTGACAATGAAGGCGTAGATAGACCTGTGGTCTATTCTTCCTGTGTCCTCAACAAACACCAGAAGAACTATATCATCACTGTGAAGAAATACCTGGCAGTGTTGCATGCTGTAAAGCAATTCAGGCACTATATTTACGGAACCCACTTCACGGTAGTCACAGACCACTCATCCCTTAAATGACTGCAGCAACTAAAGGAACCCAAAGGTCAATTAGCATGTTGGGCTCTGCAACTACAATGATACAATTTCACTGTGGTACATTGTCCTGGTGCACAATATCAGAACACTGATGATTTGTCAAGGATGCCTATACTAGTCATCCATCCTGCGGATGCTAATTGCCTATACAAGTTAATAGAGTATCCTGACTCCTGGACTACTAAGCCAGAATACATTTGATTGGCTCTACAGACCCTATCAAAGGACACTATAGTTTGGGATAGACAACTCTTCAAGAAAGTCAACAACACCTATCTGCCCTAAGTTTACCCTAGTATGAGAATAACCATTATCCTCCAAGCCCATATTGACACTGGGCATGGGGGATTAGTAAAAACTCATGACTGGTTGTGCAAGAACTTCTACTGGGAGAACATGCACCTCTTGTCATTTGTGCCAGCTCCAACAACCTTGCCCTTCCCAAAATCAGTTCAAGCTTATCTCTCATAAACATGTTTTCCACACTGTGAGTATTGATGCTTTTGGGCCTCTCCCTTGTTCTAGGTCTGGGTGTTGGTTTATCTTGGTAGCCATAGACTGTTTTAGCAGGTGGGTCTTATCCAGAGCCACCAAAGATATAACTGCCAAGACCACTGTTAACATCTTATTGCAAGATATCTTCTACTGTCATGGCTGTCCTCAAGTACTGCTTTCTGACAACAGCACCAACTTTAATGCTTGTCTCATCACCTCTATTGTAGAGGCTATGGGTACCTACCAATCTTTCTCTGCGCCGTATAACCCGACAACCAATGGAACTGTTAAACTAGAAAATTCCTCCCTGGTGTTTATAATAAGGAAACTCACCCTCTCTGATGCCGCCAAAAGGGATATGTTCCTCCCTCCTGCCCTCTTTGCTTATTGACTCAGCAGACACCAAGTGACATGCCAATCTCTCTTTGCCATGCTGTATGGGTGTGAAGCCACAACTCCCTTAATCTTGGGGCCCTCTTCGATCAAAGTTGATGGTCTGTCAATCCTGAAACCCATGTTAAGGACTTAAATAATTGTATCATCATCATTCAGGCAGCAGCATATTTAACTACCTATAAGGTCAAGACTTTATAACTCTCACTGTCCAATGCTTCTCAAGCCCCCCTCCCTGAGTATCAAGTAGGCAACCTGGTTCTCTACTACCAGAATTGTACTGGAGGAAGAGCTCATAATCTTGACTCCCTCTGGGTTGGGCCTTGTGAAGTCACTTTCAAGAAGGTTGTCAAGTATACCATGAAACTGCTGTCTGCTGGACATTCTTTTACCCAAGTTCATTCCAAATTTCTCCACAAATATCAACTCCCTGTGTCCAATCTTGAGGGGGGAGATGTCAAAAATTGCACCATTAATGCTATTTTAATATGGCCTTTGAATAGTGATAAATGCAAAGATTTAGTTGGGTTTACTTTCAACTTGGAACAGATCTATTTATGGAAGGCAAAGAATTTCCAATGTCCACCCATTCCAGATTACCATACCAGCCCTTGACTGATACTGGTATAACTTCACCCCAACGTGACCCCCTCTGCCACTCTGTCTACCTAATGAGTGATCATTGGCCCTTTTCTACTATTTAATTAGAATCATTTCTCCTAATAGACATGTTTATCCACATTTGTTCTAGCTTTAATATTCTTCAAGCCTTTCCCTTTCCTTTTTGCAAAAAGAAATCCCACATCTTGTATTCCAGGAAATTAGGTGCATGCCCTTAATTTTACCCTGAAGGCTAACCCAAGGCTATCTTCAAACCTCAAATATTTCATTATAAAGATTTCCTTCTGTGTCCTCCTGGATGTTGTCCCCAGGAGCCAAACACAACACTACTTATCTTGCAAGAAAAGATCAACAGGGGCACTGGGTTCAGCCCCAGCGCCTTGGCCTTTGGAACACCTGACAGCTTGACGGAAGTGGAACAAGGGAAATTGCAATCCACAGTTCCCGCAAAAACCCCTTGTTGCCTACCCCTTTCCTGAGCCAGTGGTGCGCCAAGGCCTGAGACATCAAGCACAAGCAAATTGAGGGAGGGACAAGACACCTGGAGGCCAGATACACCGTAGGTGACCCTGTCTATGCCCTCAACCCCAATTCCGCCAAACTGGAACCCAATCATCTGGGGTCCTTTAAGATAGCCGCAGTTTATGACAACCACATCTATCAACTTGAAGATTCCCAAGGAAACATCAAGAAACTCTACCATGATTGCTTGTGCCCCTGCTGCACCATCCCCACACAAAAGTTGTTTGTGCAGACCTTTCCAGATCTCCTGCAAACTCCAATCCTGGTGTCTGACAACAAGCAGGGGGTAAGGGGGGTGTTGCAACAAAGTTTATCTACTTGCCTTCTAACATATCTTACAATACACAGGGGCACCCAAGGAGCCGCCCCTTGATGTATCTAAAGGCATTGATTAATCTGATGGCAATATCAAACTGTGGGCACTTCCTCCTAATTAGGATTGCTGCCAATTTGACCTTTTAATCCCTTCACATGTTATTCCTTGGCTTCAAACCTTACGTGGAGCATGCCACTATGCCACCCCCTTGTGGCTTCCCCCATATAGTATATTAGTCACGATATTCTACAATAAGCAAAACTTTATTCTATTCATTTCTGTCCTTTCTATTGGACTGTTTGTTGTAACCAAGTTTCCAGACTTGCCTACCAACATATCTCACAATACACAGGGGGCGCTCAATGAGCCATCCCTTGATGTATCTAACAATATGAACCAATCTGATGGCAATATTGAACTGCAGGCACTTTCTCTTAATTAGAAGCACTACCAATTTGATCTGCTGATCCCACAAAAGTTATTCCTTGGCTCCAACCCTTACATGGAACATGCCATCATGCCACCCCCTTATGGCCCAGTGGCTTTTCCCTTATAGTATATTAATTGCAGTATTCTATAATAAACAATACCTTATTCTTATTACTCTTATCCTTTCTATTAGACTGTTGTCTTCCCTGATTCAAATACTGAATCCTCATTGGTTCAGTTGCAACATGTTGTCTTCCCCAGCCAAATACTGAACTCTAATTGGTTCAGTTGCAACATAAACTACTCTTCTTAATACACCAATCTGGATGTGACATGTCCCTTGTGATATATCATGTGAGTTTTCTATCCCTTAAGTGTTTGAGTTTATCTCAGATAGAAAAAACTTATTTATAGGTCCTAAAAAATCAATATACTCAAGTAGTGTTTATCTAGCTGACATCCCTATTTTATATCATGAAATAGAGAGTTCTATTCTGGCTATGTTCCATTTATTTTTGTGCCAAATGTTGTGATGAAGATATAGAAGTTAAGCCTAATTAATCAGAGCTCCCTGACACTTGAAAATACTAATAGTATTTATTTTATTTAGATAAACTAGACAATAAAGTGTTTGTGTTTCTAAAGTGATACATATTGGAAATCTTTCAAATAAATTATATGAGGCACATTGGGCTTCAGATTGTTCCAAACCCAGCAGTTACAAAGAGATGCTGAAGAATTGACATTAAACTACCCATAAGAGAAAAAGAATCTTGCTGAACTACAACCACAAGACAGGGATTATGAATGATGGATTGCGGCTCTGACTGCAGCCCCACAGGTCCAACTTGCCTATTTTTTAACTCCTGGCTTTATAAAGCCCTTTGTATTACTTTTTCAGGACTCTGTTAAGATGATGCTATGCAGTAAAATTTTAGAGATAAAGAAATTCCAGGAGGGGGTAAGACTCTTCTTTCCAAAAGAATACATCATCTTGCATCCAATAGATAATTTACCAAAAATTTAAGTGAGATTGTCACTGGTTTATATGTGGTTGTGTCACAAGTAACAGGCATCTTGGGTGACTTTGGGAAGTGTGAATCACACCACAGACAGTAGTGCCTCTAATCATTAAGAAGACTTCTGGAAAAGCATCATATAAGTACAAGTTTATCATGCCAGACAATAAATTTTGTGAGTTATCTTCCCTGTTTGAAGGCAAGAGTCTTCACTTTATTGTTTATGTTGGTATTTTTATCCAGATTGGTATCAAGGCCAAGATACAGAATGCTCTTGGGGTCACTGTAAATCTGGATGAGGCACAACAGCATCTAGACAAAAGATTTTTTATTGGATACAGATCAATAAAACATGTAATCCAGGACACAGCTATTCTAAAAGTCCTCTATGAGATGACTTCTCTACCTGAAAAAGGTACTGTTGTAACTGTGCTGTTTTAGAAGAGTTACAAGGGAAAAATATTTAGAAACTAGATAATAATCTTTATTGAGAGATAGTGATTATATAGTCACTATAAATCAAGGATAACAGGAACATGATAGTGTTGATCACACAGTGGGATGATGAAGGGGGTAGCTTGATCCTGGTAATGAGTCAAGCGCCAAAACAAGGTATCCACCATAAGGGATCATCATTTTTCATGTTGTTGGATTTGGCAATTTGAGTTGACTTCCTAGTCTGGCTTCAAGTGGCCGGGTAATCAGATTGCGGGTCACAAACCTGCTTGCTTGGAACCTTGCTGGAGGGTTGAGCCTGCTGTTTTGACATTAAAACAAATATTTGTAAGAAGGGACCCTTAACCAGAAACTGATTATGGCTGCCTGAGTCTTGACTGAAGCAGCCTTACATAAGAGTAGAGGCTATATAAAACCAACACTGTTTAAACTAGTGCTAAAGAATGGAGTGAAAGCAAAGGCTTTATTTAAGAAGTTTTTTACTCCAAAGGTTCATATAAAACCTGATATACCTATTTAAAAATGGATAATAAAATGGTACTAAAAGCATAGATAATCTAGCCTATAGTTTAACAAGGCCTTTCTTAAGATAGGGGAGAAATCCCCACTTGTAGTGAAGAGTTGAGGGAAGAGCTTCAAAGCGTCTCTGATGGAGAAACACACAAAACAGTATGACATAATATATACCAACTGACATCAAGATGTGCCAGACTGCATGTAGCTGGGGGTTAACACGGAGTTTAGAGAGCTCTTTACAGCGATTTATATCATTAATCCAGCAGAGAAAGGCCAAAAAGATCATAGCAAAGCCAAAAAGGGCCATCCTTCTTACTCCTGAGCTTTGGGGTAGGCGTGAATAGTGAATACTGCCAATGAATATAGAAGAGAACTCAAGAAAGGTGAAAGCTGATCGAAAAAGTGCCACCTGGATAGGGCCTGTAGACAGAGAAGTAAATATGGTTGCCAAAACAGTAACTCCAAAAAGTGTAGGTGCAACCCAGCCTGGAACTTTCTTGTAATGGAACTCCAAGCACAGACTGAGAACAAGGGCTGAAGTCCAAACCATGGGGAGCTCATCCAGCATTTGTGTATGGTATTTTAGTGTCATGTGGAATAAAAGGCTCCCGATGCCTACCACGCTGATCAAGCGGAAACTCATGACTTGCTTCCAGTGGCTCGAGTGGTTGTTATAGACGCCGAACTCACCTACCACCACCATAGCCAGGGATGAAAGCGTATTGAAGAACTCGGCAATGTATGGTGTATGCTGGTAATTGGCTTCGCACCAGTCAACTGACGACGTTACTGCTCCCCAGACACCGGCGCTATCGTTTGCTAGTTGAGTGTACATGGTTAAAATACTTGATAACACATGTCTTTATAATTATTGCGCTAGGCTAAGCGCCCAACAAGTTGTGTATAACTTTTATTTTGCTAATCATAATTAGCTTCGTTGATAACATCGGTATTTGGTGCAACTGGTTTGGTGCAACTGGTTTATACCAAACCATCAACACAATTCAAGATGACGTCAACAGCCGAATTATGATTGGTCTATCCAAGCATTAATAAAGTAAACCTCAAGGCAAGCTTATTTTAAGTCACTCGATGCTACTATATTTAACAATCTAACCAATATCAATTTTCTCAATGCAATATACGCGAAACCGAATCAAACTACATTGTTTGAGGTTTAATTAAATACCTTATAATATTTCAATTTAACTCAGCTCCCTATTTTGCTTAAACAATGTCCTCTTTTAAAGCTAATCTGACTTAAGTGTTAAATTAGTTTAGATTTTATAAGGACTTCAGCGAAACCTCTACATAGACCTAAAATAATTTTGTGGACTTAAAACCATGACATCACATTGTTCCACTCCATAAATCATATTCTCATCCAGCAGTATGGCTGCTTCGGCCAAGCCCCGGGCTCCACTGTCAGTTTCTGGGTCACTCCAAACAAAGATTTATTTGATAATATTTAAATATAGAGTGCCTCCGTTCTGGCTGTAGCGGCCCAGAACCGGAAGCTATCCGTGGCTGAGCGGAAGCATCCCTATCCAGCAGAACATTGATTTTCAAACCATGCTCGTCAATAAATACAATAAGCTTTGACATGTAGAGGTGACTTGCATTTCCGGAATATGAGACCAAACATTCTCCTGGACCAGCTGGGACAATTTAACAAAATATAGGAGCCACTTCATCCAACGGCAGTAGTCTAAAATCCACAAGAAACCAGTTTGCCGCAGCCGCTTAATCACAATTGCACCAGTCAGCTGAGCAACCTAGAACCTTGGTTCACCCTATCCCCAAACTAGATCCACACCAGATCAGCTCTGCATCCACATATCATAGTCCATGAACCTTATTCCAGAAGCTTACTCTGCGCCTATGGCTAAGATAAATCTAGATGCCATTTAAGCCAGCTCCAAGTTCTACTTCTTGCTATTACTCTGATTGGCTCTATCAGAACAGGATGCTCATATATATCTTATGCTTAGGGCCGTCTTATCTAAAGACAGTTGGAAAGTTAACCCTTCAACTCATCATAGTTAACTCTTCATTTCTATCCAACTTCATTTTTGAGCTTGGATGTAAACTATTCTGGTACCGTAGTTTTCAAAGCTATGGCGCTAAGTGACAAGACTATTTAAACGAAATTGAAACCAATTAATTTATATTGATTAATAATAGATTTGGATTCACTTCTGTTTATTTTCATCAGAGTTGTTTTTGCTTAAATCTCAGTTTTGTCACTTAGCGACATAGCTGTGAAAACTACTGTATTATTTTGGCTCAATTTTAGGGCCTATAACTTTGACTTGATCCATTCAAGTTGAAACTTGAATCATGTTAAACTTGACAAAAACCAAAACAGCTTAGCCAAGCCAAGCTGGGGTTTGGGCAGAAATCAGGGGTAGAAAGCTATCCCATCAGCTAAATTCCTACAACTGATCTTCAGCCAATACTGATTCAACTATAAATTTCTTCATAAGTAATCCCCTTGGATCTACAACAACAAAATATTCAAAATCCAAAATAAATAAAAATAATCCTAAAAATTTAAAAAAAATTAAAGTTTTTATGTAATTTTCCTTCTAATGAAGTTAAATTAAACTAGATTTTAAATATATATGACTTTAAAGGTAAGGCTGAAAGCAAGGCAACCTGCAGAGGTGAAGCAAAAAAATGTGAAAATAATATTGTTATGGAGGATCACATATACACTGTTTCAATTTCACCTATGGTGGGATCAGATTGAAAAGGCAAACTCAGGATTCTTACATCCCCTTTTACTTTCCAAAATTCTGATAGCTGTTTAAAAGTGACTAAATCTATTTCACATTTATCCTTGTGCCACCCAATCTGCACCCCACATGTGCAAATGGCTCTTGGTTTAAAGGTCTTAGTAACTTTTTGGGGTTGTGCAAGATGTTATATATTTCTTTTCAATTTATCAATAAAATACAAGTGTAATTCACATTATTTATTTGTGTTCTCCCTGTACTTTAGCATATCCTCCCTAGTCACTGCTGGAGAAGTATTATAGTTTTCCAGGGAATTAGGTCAAATACTCTTATTCATTCCTGAAGACTAACCTTGCAGATTAGTAAAAATCTAATCCTACAGTTAGAATTTTTCTATTTTGTCCCTTGCCTGTGCCAAAGGTAGCACACAACAAATATAATGCTAAATACAAGTGCTTCAATCCTCTTGGTTACTTTCTTAATCCCAATATTTGCTGGTTGTTCTTATTCTCCTCTAAATATTTAGTCATTCTTGTCTAAAATTATTAGTTGTTTTTGTCAGGGTCCATAATTTTCAGGAAAATCAGTTAACATGCCTTGCCACAGTTTACAAAATATATGGAAATAATGACCTATTGCCCTCCCAGAAGAGAAACCCCCCTTAATGACCTCAAACAGCCAGGGGTTTGCAAGGCTCACATGCCGCAAAACTCAGAGATCAACACATGCAAAACCAGGACCCAATTATATTGGTAAATAGTAGATCATACAATTGATCAAGTAATTGTACAGTCAGGCAGTTATTTCCTTGTAGGCTCTATAAATAGTTGTGGCACTTTGGCAGGCAGCATCCAAACATATCATTACAAAGAAGCAGCCAATGCACAACCCTCCCTATGCCGCAGCACACAGGTTTCCAAAAATAATTGCCCATACCACTGAAGACCATTCCACCAGACCTCTGGTGGCACTAGAGACTAAGATTTTCTCAGTAAGTATAAGTAATGAGGGAGAGAAGCCTTCCTTATTGTTGGTATCATCTGAATAAATGTTTTTATGCCAAGGATTCATTATTTTGATAAGGTGCGCCTTTTGGGGAAGCTTCAAATATGGAATTAGGAGAGAAGAGAAGTATCTTTTATTGGATAATACTTTAGACTTATATGGCTTTAGTAGTGGCGGAGATTTAGTTGGATCAAACCTAGGGGTTGGTCATGTGCAGGATGGTTTTGAGCCACTGTATACTTGAATTGTCATGTGATATTGCTTGGTTGTCATTTCTGGTATGTCAAATTTTATATTGGGAGGGCACCAAATCGGGCAATGACAGGATGTTAAGCAAGTTGGCAGTAGCAAGAATGCTTGTGCATCCAGACCCTCAACACCCCCCTTAAGGGGTTACTCTGGTGCATCAGGAGGGGGCTTTGTTTTAACAGCTGCTGCCTGATGCTCCTGGAGCTGTTTACTAGTTGAAACCATTCTGGTTGAGTGTTCTCCTTTACTAAGGCGGAGACGGGTTCTGTGATATTTCTTGACAATTGGGGTTTTGGCACCTTGGAATTTTACTAGATAGGTGTTGTGATCTGGTCTGTACTTGATGATTATTCCTGGTCCTCTGTGTACTGAGTCTATTTTTTTTCTGTTGCCAGCTAGGACCCAGACAGGGGATTCAATGGGAAGTGGTTCCTCTGTGGAGGTTACCTTTTGTTTTGAGCCTTTTTGTTTCTGTTATTTTAGCTTTGAGACATATGTATTGTAGATTTGATATTTGTTCTACTGTGAGAGGCTTTCCTGGGGGAATTTTTTTGTATGGTTGGTTGTTATAGGTAACTATCTCTGGTTTGTATCTGTATGTTAGTTCAAACAGCGAATAGCCTGTCCCTTGGTTGGTGCAGACCCGGGATACTAGTAATGCATGTTTCACGTATAGTGGCCATGTGTCTTTGGCTTTGCCATCCATTATTTTCTCTATGGTCCTGATAAGGCTGCTGTTTAGGCGTTTTACTCTGCTGTTGGCATGTGGCCTGTATGGATAGATTGTGGAATGTTTAATGTTTTTGGATTTTAAGTTGCTGTTTACTACATGACCTGATAGCTTGGTTGCTTCATTAGTTATGATGTAGTCTGGAGTGCCATAGTTGGCTATGATTGCTTGGTTAATGAATTGGTTTATGGTTTCTGCTTTATGGCCCTTTTTTGCCTAGCAGATGGGCCAGCGTGTGGCAAAGTTGATAGCTACAATTAAGAAATGTTGGTTTGTTTTTGTTTCTGGGAAGGGGCCCACTACGTCTAGCCCCCAAATCTTGAATGGTTCAGGGTCCGGTACTGGGTTGACCGTTGGCTGGAGAGCCTTTGTGCTGGTGTATTTCTTGCAAACTGTGCACTTTTTCAGAACATCAACTATATCCTGTTTATGATTGGGCCACCATACTATCTCTTTTAATGTGAGGTATAAGTTGTTAGCCTTTGTATGTCCTATCAGACGGTGATGTCTTAATATGGTGTCAACTCTTTGTGCAAATGGGATGTAAGGGACATGTTTGTTGTTAATAATTTGGTATACAGTGCCATTTGATACATGGAAATACTTTTCATTCCTAACTAATGTAATGTGGATCAGTTGGTGTGTTGAGGGGTCTTCTCCTTTGGTTTTATACTCAGTGTTATATAAGCTTGGCCAGTCAGGGTCCAGGTGGTCATGATGATCCTCTCTAGGCTGACATAGTCTAGAGAGAGCATCAGCTGTGACCAGCTCTGCCCCCTTTTTGTATTGGATGTCCAAATTAAGCTGCTCCAGCAGGGACATCCATTTGGCTTGTCGCCTTGTGGGTGCGTTCTGAGTTTTGAAGTAGATTAAGGATTTGTGATCAGTTAGTACTCAGATGTTTAGATGGCCTTCTAAGTAACATCTCCATTTCTTGTATGCTAGATATATGGCTACAATTCCTTATTATGTATTGGGTATCTCTGCTCAGTGTTGGTTAGTTTTCTGCTTTCATAATATACTGATAGGAAGTCTTGCTGCCCAGGCTGGCAGATGCGCAGGACTGCGCCAATGGCAGTGTCACTGGCATCTGACTTGAGCTTGTAGCACCCGTTGTTATTAGAGTATTGCAAGATTGTGCTTCAATCAAAGCTTTTTTTAATAATTGGAAATTATTGTCACATTCTGGTGTCCAGATGAATTTCTTTAAGTATTACCCTTGGTTAAGTCATTGATTGATGTGGTTAGTTTCCCACAGTCTTTGATGTATTTCCTTAAGTAAGCTACCATTCTGAGAAAGCATCTAACTTGTTTAAGGGAGGTGGGGAATTTCATGTTATTTATGGCTTTTATTTTGTCTGGATCTGCTTTGATGCCACTTTCAGAGACAATTTGGCCCAAAATGAGGAGTTCCTTTTCCATAAATTGGCACTTACTTGGTTTTGCATAAAGGTTGTGCTTTGTGAGTCAATTGAGTGTCTTGCAGACATGTATGAGGTATTCCTCTTTTGTTTTTGAGAATATGATGATATTGTTAAGGTAGCATAATTTATTTGAGAGACCATTTAGTGCTTGGTTCATCATGGTGACAAACGTTGTGAGAGTGTTGGTCATCCCAAAGTTCATTACCCTACATTCAAAGGATCCAAGTTGTGTATGTAACACAGTTTTTGGTATGTCCTTTTCTTTTACTTCAACTTGGTTATAACCTGAGGTGAGGTCAATTTTGGAGAAAAATTTGTCTCCTGAGAGTCTTGAAAACAGATCCTCTATAAGTGGGAAGGGATATTTATTCTTTAATGTGCTTGCATTTAGTGCTATGTAGTCTGTTACTAGACACAGAGTGCCTTCCTTTTTCCTTACAAAGAACACTGCTGCCCCCACAGGGATTCAGATGGGTGAATGAATCCTTTTCTAGATTGTCCTCAATGTGTGTTTTGAGGGTTTGGGTCTCCATGGGAGAGAGTCTGTAGAGGGGTGCCGGTTTAGGCATGGCTTTACATAGGTTGATGTCATGTTTGACCTCTTGTTTGGGGGGTAACTCTGTGAGTTCTTCTTTGAATACATGAGTGTATTTGTTTAGGAGTGCCACAAGTTCTGGGCATTGGATTTTTGTTGTTTGTATATTATTGAATTTGGTGTACCTCATTATGTGGAAAGTACTATCTTTAGTTAGACGCTCTGAGTTGTCTTAGTTTATGACCTGGTCAAATACTGTGTCTCTTAGAATGAGGTTGTTGGGTTCTTTGAGGATATTAAAATTGACTCTGTTGCATTTGATGGTCATGGTTTTTGTTTTCCAACATACACTGGGGTTCACTCGGGTGAAACAGTCCATGCCTGCTACAATGTTGTTGTTTATGTTGTTCATGAAAAGTCCTTTGATGGACGTTTGTATGCCTTGGAGGTCAATTCTGAAGGGAGTTGTTTTGCCTTCAAGTAGAACCTTTGATTTATCTGCAATTCTGGCATATTTGAAGTTGGATTTGACAACTGTTTTTTTTTGTGTTTGGTTACAAATAGTTTGCTAACCATGGTGTGTTATGCACCAGAGTCAAATAAAATTTTATGTGTATGTGATTTTTAAGTGCATGGATAGACAATAAGTTGTGAGCAATCTTTAATTTTTAAGTTAATAAAAATGGAGTATTGCAGGACACGTGGGATGCAAGCAGCAAGGTTTGTGTCATGGTACAGTTTCTTGTCAAGTTGGGGGGGAGACAGGGGCACTTAAGCCTGTTCCCCCTCCTCTTTTCCCTGTTCCTCTGTTTTGAGAAATTTGAGGTCAGAGAATGTGGGGTCAGATTCATAGCAGGTTGCTATTTCAGCATTGTTTACTTCAGTGGTGTCCTCTTTTTTGGGACAGGAGCAGTTTGTGCTATGGCTGTAATTGCCATTGTTTTGATTGGAGTTGCTGTTGCTATGATTGGTTTTTTGGCGTTTATTGCCATTGGAGTTTTCTCTGTCATTGCCGTTTGATGAGCAGTTGCCATTGCAAGCAGCATATTCCATGTTTGTGAGTTTTTCCGCGTGCTTGGCTTCTGCAATGAGCACAGGCATGGAGGTGTTGGCCTCTGGACAGACAAGGGCAGCAACATAGGGTTTTGTTATGTTGATGAATGAGGCTATGGTGTGTACGTTGTCAGCTTGTGCTGGGGTTTGGATTTTGCGGCGTATTATCTCAAATTCATTGATGTAAGCTGTGATAGTGGTCTTCTGAGGAAGATTGCTGATCTGTATTGCAATGTCTTGGAGGGATTTGGTGACACAGAAATTGTGCGTGATGTCCAATTTGAAGTATTCCCAGTTTTCAAGCTGGTTGTCAGTTTGTGAGCCAACCCAGGTGGCAAACCAGTTAACTGCAGCCTTGTACAGGCGCTTGCTGGCTTCCTGGACCCGTTTTTTGTGGGAGATGTGGCTGGCGCGGAGTTTATCAGCTGAGTGGTCTAGCCAGTTGATGACGTTTTCTTTGTTTTTGCCCAAGAACTTGTCAATACCAATGTATTTGGTGTTGTTGACTTCACCTATTAGGTGGTTGTGCGTTTATTTGTGGTTGAAGAGAGCAAGTGTATTGAATTATCTTGGCACATGCTTTGGGCATGACCAGACCTTTGAATATGGTGCATCCACTAGGTATATCTTCATCAATGTTGTGGGTGTGGAAGTATGTTTTCCAGGTCTCCTGGGACGTAGCCTGGTTGAGTATATGAGCAAAGGTGGGTGGTTTTTGGTCAGTCATTTTCTCTTTCATGGGCGTGGTTGAAAAAACTGTAGCTGCTACCAGTGATAAGGAGCGCCTTTTGGGGAAGCTTCAAATATGGAATTAGGAGAGAAGAGAAGTATCTTTTATTGGATAATATTTTAGACATATATAGATTGGGCTGTGGCAGAGATTTAGTTGGATCAAACTTAGGGGTTGGTCATGTGTGGGATGGGTTCAAGCCACTGGATACTTGGATTGTCATGTGATATTGCTTGGTTACCATTCTCAGTATATCAAACAAAATATTGGAAGGGCACCAAATTGGGCAATGGCTGGATGTTAAGTAGGAAAGCAGTAGCCAGAATGCTTGTACATCCAGATCCTTGACAATTTCATTGCAGGAACAGTCTATTTTTGCTCCAATATAAGTATTATGATACAGCAGTTTTAAAAGCCATGACAGCAAGAAAAAATACTTCAGATTTAAAAAAATGGTTTCAGATTTAAACAAAATCCAAGTATCAGGTTAAAATATACACTCTGTTAGCAGAAATTTTGGGTGTTAATTAAAAAAAATGGGTCAACACAGCAACAAAACGCTCACACTTTAAACAAAAATATTTAAAAAGCAAACCAAAATACACAGATCCACAAACAAAGTGGTTTAAGTTGACCTTTGGTATACATAAGTTAACTATGTGAATTGTTGAAAAAATACACTCACACATGGTGAGTCAAACTTGAATCCAAAAACAAAACCACTCAACTGTTATGTGCAATGAATTGTAGACAAGAAGGATACTATGATATCTAAAATAAGGCACAGGATCTGAAACATAAATTTTAAAAACTTTGTGCTGGATGTTTAAATATGATGTAAAATCTGGGAAAAAGGGTGAAAATTATTTCAGGTATTCTAAAATGGGCGCTGTAAACCCAAAAAACTAATTAAGAGATAAAAATCTATAGTTGGGATATTGGGTGGGATAAATTCTAATTAAATAATCATATTCAGATAAAAGGCAGAAATCAAAACCAGGGTGGAACTTAATTGAGTTTTATATAGTATTTTTTAAATTTTAAAATAGAACAAACACAACAACAGGTGGCAGTGCAGGCTGTTGTCAGGAACGTCTCTGCTGGTCAAAAAATTGAATTAGTGCAACAAAAGTGCCAACTTGGAGAGGAGATGGAAGAGGTGAGAATATTGGTGAGGTTGCAATTACACAACCAGTTCAAGCTTTAAAGAGTGCAAGGGTACATAGCATAAATCCTAGGATTCCAAAGCTATCCAGAATTCTCCAAGGTTGCCACAATCAAGAAAGCTAGAAACAAGGAAGTTGAGCTTAATTCTTTTGTATTTGACTGTGTTTAACGCCAAGAAGCAGTCCCAGCACCCATTATAGAGAAGGCTAAGCCTGTGCTTGACACTATCTACAAACCATATAGAAGTGACAGTGACAAAGAAGACAATTAAGAGCCCAAGTTATATAGAACTCCAGAGGGGCAGGAGTGTTAAATAAGGTTGCAGCCTTATACAACAAGGTATCCATACCTTGTGTGCCAGTCTCCAACCAGGATCCCAGTTTATCTGAGCCCACTAAGCCTTCCTAGAAACACATTCCTGATATCAAACAGATCATCCTTCTCCAGATCATGCAGGAATCTGGTGACTATAAGGCAGCTGCGGCTCTTGTTGGGATGGATCCCAAGTACACCTCCAAGACCTTCAACAGATTCATCATGCTCACCAAGAAGCACAAATGGGCAATCAGCAAGTGGATAACCTGGGACTTCCATCTTGAACTGGCAAATAAACAGTCAATGGTTAGATCTACTTTTGGGGTTGAGACCTCAATTTTCTTTTACTACCATCTGGTTGTGACAGATTCAGGTCCAACCAGTTTAACTTATCATTATCCTGCCCTTGACTCTTATTGCCATTAACTTCATGTGAACAAGCTTTGAGGAGCCTTGCCTCCAGGGAGGTGATTTTATTGGACAATGCTTTGTTGTCATACTTCCAACAAGCCATAATTTTGACACTCTTTTCTTCCCTATTTCTTAACGCCTCAACTTCACAATTGGCCCTGTCCTTCCCCTATTGTAAAATCTCATCAAACCCTAACAGCAAATTCCAAGAGTCCCATGCATAAACTTGATTTCCTTGTTCAGGGGTTCCCTCTTTTGCAAAATAATCAGAATACAGTAGTTTTAAAAGCTATGGCAACAACCAAAAATACTTCAGATTTAAACAAAATGATTTCAGGTTTGAACAAAATCCAAGTTGCGCAAGATTCAGGATTCAATTAATTTATAAAATTTCAGTTAATAAATGAACTTTCAAACAAAAAAACAAAATTTTACTAGCCCATCATACAAAATTATATCAAACATCAAGTGGTGTAGTTCAAACCACAAACAAAATGAACTGATGCAACAAGTGATATGTATGGATGCTATTCTGAAGTATATTATAATCCAATCAGGATTCATACAAGGCACAAACAGAAGGACTAAAATGAAACAAAATTAGAGCAATCTAGAATCAAGATTCCACAAGCACAAAACAAAATGAACTCACACAAGATGTGTAGTATGAGCAGCCTAAAATAGAAATATAACAGTTTAACAGCCAATCAACAGATATTCAATTTAGGAACAGAGGCATTTTATTCATTTTTTATGGCTCCAGATTTGTATGGAATGGTTTTGAGAACCTTCCAAATATGGAATCAAGATTACTGTTGGGAATTTTGACCAAGCAATGATGCCAATTATGACAGAGCCCACAGATTGGGACTGTACAACCAAATCCATAAATTAGTAGTACAAAATACAATGATACTAATTATGGCAGAGCTTGCGGATATGAATTGCAGCTACCAAACTACATAAATTGGCAGTATAAACTATATGCATATTAAACCAGCATTTTTCTGCTGACCTGAGCCTTAAATTAGCCAATGATAAGCACTGCCACGGCAATTAAATGAGACATGATTTACCGCCGCGGCACTTTAAAAATACACAAGTGCCGCAGCGCCGCCTAGCAATTGGATTAGGCACCAAAGCGCCAAACTACTTTTACGTCAAGCACCGCTGTACCAACTGAAAATTATTGCAAGCACCACAGTGCCACCTGGCAAATATTGCAGGCACCAAGGCGCCACTTTACTTTTACATCAAGCGCCGAGGCACTGGGTTTGATCCTCCATAATCTTGAATTCCCATATTTATCACATTATTAAGCATTAAGCTTACAGTATACCAGAGAAGTAGGAAGTGATCCTGAAGTACTAAATTATTCCATGCCAGCAAGGATCACCTGTGCTGGGTGAAGATGAAAATATTCTATTGATTGACATGCAATAAGCGCCAAACCTAGATTAATAATTACCCAAATTTGGGGGGTGTTAGAATGTCCTAGAAGACATTGCTAGCAGCCCAGAGATTAACCTTGCAGAAGGTATAAGAAGAATTAATCATTTACAATAAAATCATCTTTGAACCATCTTTATTTCATCCTTAATCTGGTCAACCTTAATCCTAATCCTTAAGTGCTTCTGCGCAATCAGAAGCCATTGCTGGGCAATAATCATGGTTCTGTTCCATTCTGGATCTTCTGATACAGTACTACTCATATCTTCACATATGAATGTATTATGACAAATTTCCTGTGCCCTATAATCTCAATAATTGTGGCGCTGTGATGCTAAAAGCGCAACAATTACAATAAAAATAAATCATTAAATTTTAAAATTTCTACTTTTAGTGATTTAATTCTAGGTTTTTTTACAATAGTTTTTACTAGCAATATCTTTGACAGTGCCAGCAGCCAAGCCAACAGCAGCCAAGCCAGCTTCAATAGAGGCAAGGCTCAGAAAGTGGAGGCACCTGCTTACACCCAAGCCTTTGAGGCAGGTAACTAGGAAGCTGACCTGTTACTGACCCCTGACCCATATGGCTTTGACTTGTTCAGTAGTCACTTAGCGTCTAGCTCTTCCCCTGCTCCCGTACCCATCCCCACACAAGCTGCCTGTCAACCAATCAATCAGGATGGTAACCTTGATTTGGAACAACTTCCTGCCGCTAGCCAACCTGCCCCCCTACAGCCAATCAGGCTTCAGCTCCCCTGGCCCAGTGCCCCAAGCAACAAATCATCACCGCCAAAATTCTTCAGGAAATTGTGGCACTGAATCTACATGGTCTGTCCTGGGAAAAAATTGCCGTCCAGTTCCAATTTACCCAAGCTACTGTCATGCGGGAATTCAACAACCTGATGAATAGGGGGAATCTGATTGGGATAGCCAAGAAGCCCAAGAAGGCCCTTTAGCTCTAGATAACCAAGGCCTACCCAATCATGCTTGACCTCCTCCAGCAGGACCCCAAGCTTCCCCTAACCCAGGTCTGCAAACAGCTTGTGCACCATAACAAATGGGTCTATAAGTGCATGGTGCAGCTCTGGATGCACGGAAAGGTGGCTTCTATACAGGTTCTTACCAATTTTGCTGGCAACCAATGGGATGGTGCTGAGGATTCCCTGTATGATCTAGATATCAAATCAACCCTGGTTCAATGCCTGACTAGTCTAACAAATGATATCATGTTTGTCTTGTACTACAAGTTATTGATTGCATTTGACAATTTTGGTGAGCAAGGAAAAGTGGCTGCCAAGAATAGAAGGAAGAAGGTCAAGAAGGGGATGTTTATTGGTGCTTTTCTGGCTATTTCAGCCAAGGCTTTTTTCTAATTTTGGACAAACCCAGATTTCATTGATGGCTACTTGTACAGCCACATCATTGGTGGATTACTCAACTCCTGGGATGGCTTGGATTCAAACCATCAGGTTTTCTTGTTCCACCAGATGGAGGGCAGCTCCACCGTCCTTGAGGCCATCCAGCAATGCGGGCACCAGGCCTCTGTGTATCCAGCTGGCCATGCAGACATCCATCTGGCTG
This sequence comes from Entomophthora muscae, assembly GCA_014839935.2. Lineage (NCBI taxonomy): Eukaryota > Fungi > Entomophthoromycota > Entomophthoromycetes > Entomophthorales > Entomophthoraceae > Entomophthora > Entomophthora muscae. The sequence continues at coordinate 431,782 of QTSX02000712.1, forward strand.
ATGTTGTCTTCTTTAACATTGGAGATACACTATGGGAGCCCCGCCCTCAGGCTTTCAACAACCTCTATCTTGGGGTCCTTGACCACAATTTTCTCTTTGGCCACCAAATAGTGACTGACTTGTTTGCCCAAATTGTCTTTCATATGAACATGGGCAACCAATCACAGAAAGACAAGCACCTTTCACCTTGGGCCACTGCCACCTACCAGCCCATCCAGCCAATGACCAATGAGGAATACAATGAGCGTTATATGGTAGTCATCACACAAAATCCTCCTGCCTTTACCCCTGCCACCAACAATCCTCACCTTCAAGCCCAATCCTCCCAATCCCAGACACCCCAGGTCATCACTGCCTCTGCATCTTCCTTCCTGCGTTATTCTACCTCCTAGGCATCACTCTTCCCCACCCCAATAAACCCCCTGTTGCCAAAAATTTTCCATTTATATTATCTTTATTTTGAATTTCAATTGTTCATGTTCTGTTTTTTTATAGTTGGTTTTATTCTTTATGTTCAGCTTATTTCTATAAAATCATATATTTACTTTGCCATGTATCTATATCCAGAACACAGTTATTTTTAGTACCCAAACACAGCCTCTTGTGAAAATATTTTCAACAATTTGGTGATCAGCTAAATTTGAATTAGAAAATTATAGGTTAACTGTTTTTAGATAAAGTTGTTACTGATCCAAATTCAAAACCTTAATGATAAACTTTAAGCCAATCAGGAGCCAAGTGATAAAGTGATTGATGTGACATAAAGGGTCATTCAAGAATTCTTTGATGCATATGCACTAATTAATATGATTAGTTGGTTGCTTTGCCATTGTGCGCCATTATTGTTGTGGCAAAGAGTTGGTGGACTAGTGCTAACCCAGCAGCTGATTGGGCACTAGTCCACCAACAACTTGCCATAGAAGCAATGGCGTACAATAGCAAAAGATCCAACCAATCATATTAATTAGCACACATGCATCAAAGAATTATTGAATGACCCTTTATGTCACATCAATCACTTTATCACTTGGCTCCTGATTGGCTTAAAGTTTATCATTAAGTTTTTGAATTTGGATCAGTAACAACTTTATCTAAAAACAGTTAACCTATAATTTTCTAATTCAAATTTAGCTGATCACCAAATTGTTGAAAATATTTTCACAAGGGGCTGTGCAAAGCGCCAAAAATAATATGGTAATCAAGGAAAAAATGCCAACACAAAGCAAACAACACATATTGAGTTGAGCGTAAAACATATGCACAATGGGTAAAAAGATGGGATAATGTAGTAAATGGGAAAACAAAAAGAAATAAACAAAGAGGCAATAGTATCAAAATAATACAGAATTTATTTGGGCAAAAGCTATAAAAACATATGAAATGGTTAGTAAAAAATCAATAAGAGAATTAGAGAAGCTTTTGAAGGATCTCAACTCAGCAATTGCTGAAATTAAAGAGATTAACCACAAGGTCAAAGCAAGAGTTAAGTCTGCCGTTCTTGAAGGGGACAAAATTGAAAAAGTGTCTGACAAGGCATTCATGGCCAAGATGCCAGACACCCCCAAAACAACAATTGAACAACTTTTAAATCTCCAGAAGCATGTCATGGAAGGCTTTAATTCAAGTCCTTTGCCCTCTCTGCACCGTCCATCTGGGTTGACAACCCTGAGATGTATGAACATTTCAACCTGCAAAGCGCGCACAAACTGTGGACACTGAATTGCCAGCACAATTACTTGCACCAAGAATGGCAAAGCCTGATGAAGCCGCCGGCAAGGAGGAAACCTGTGAAGGTAATGTAAAAAATAAAATTAATAACAACTTCAAAATACTTACCTTTTTTTAGAGAACATTGATGGTGAACTTTGCCCAGTCCTGGTTCCTTTTTTCCCGCCCACCTTCTATTCAAATTTTGCCATTCACGTGGCAAAACAACTCTATCTGTCCCCCCTGTCTTGCAGGAGCTCAAAGACAGGGTCCATGGGTCCTTTTCAATGTTGCAGGAGGCATTGGCCGGGCTGACACATGGCAAGGGGGCATCCAAGTGGGCAGTTACTGCCTACAAGGATGCCCAATTGGTCTGCATTGACCCGGTATCCCTCAGTGGAGTTTACTGTGTAAACTCCATTGAGCTTGTTTGGGACGTCCTGGCAACGCTCCCATTCAAGAATGTACTGGAGATGGGCCAGGCCCATGCGGCTGCTTGCTTCTGCTACCCCTTAGAGCACACAATTTCTTACCTGCTGGACAACTTTGGGCGCGCGGTGGGAAAATTGGCTGTTGCAGACGCAACAGCCGTCAAGAAGACAAAAATCCTCCTTGCCAACTTTGGGTTGGCCTGGAGTGCCAACAAGACAGGGGTCCCTGCAGCCATGTATCTGACCTTTGCAAAGACCAAGCATGAAAAGAAGATCAGTGCAGTTTTCTTTAAATTATGCAAGTTTACAGAAGCCTTTTCTGGGCAAAGGCTTCATCTGGTGGTTTACCTCGGGTATCTCTTCTACTTTAGAATGGGCGCCAGCTTGGAGGATCTTGATGGGGTCCTCCTATGAATAAACAAGGTCAGGCTCTCCCTGGATGGGAAGAAGGTCCCCCTGGGTATGACTTGGTGGATCACGTCATCCAGGACGCCCTGGTCCTGGCCGGTAGCTACGGGTTTGCAGCCCTGCCAGAGAAGCTGCTCCTCCATTTGCACCTGACCCTACTCCCTTTCACCAGCAGGCGGGAGTATTTTAACCAGGGTGTATCCACTGTCCACGGTGTGGCAGTGAAAGTTGTGCACCACCTCTATTGTTGGGTGGGTACATACAGAAGAAATCACTACAGGCGCTCTTAATAAATTCTCTCTTCCAATAAATTTCATTACAATTCATATTATTTTTATTATAATAAAATTTTCTAATTCTTATTTTGGCAAACAAGATTTGCAAAATGTATCCTAGAGAAGGTCTTAATAAAAGCATAATAATATATGTCAATAAAATCTACTTCTAATTAGTACACATTAAATTTAACTTTTTTAATTTGATTTTTATATTTATTTGCCAAATTGATATTAATGTGCTCATGTAATCCAGTATCAAGCGTTTGGGATACCCTTAGATGACACAATAAAAAATGATTATAAATAAATAAACTACTAACCTTCATTGATTGTCCTGATAAATGTGATTGCAGGCTTGAAAACATCTAAATATAAAATGATAATTAATAAATCTTGAATAGTAAATTAGAGAATATAAAAAAGTTGCACAAGCTAAGCCTTTAATTGATTGGCTGTTTGGCAAGGCAAGCGGGGATGAACAAATCAGCGTGGCCATAGAATTTGGCCACAGTCTCAGCTGGGAGGATGTGGATCCTGGCCTGCAGCAAATCAAATAGGTCATCAGTCCCAGTTGGGGTTCCTTGCTTGACAACTTGCTTGAGCCACCCAAAGACTTCATTGATGGGATTTAGGAAAGGCAAATAGGCTGGGAGGAAGAGAAGGTGTAAATTTGCTATGGCCAATTGCTGGGGGCCCACAGCAATGCTGGTGTCAATCATTGGGAATTCCTTGAGAATGTCAGCCACTTTATGGAGACCAATGTTGTCCAACACAATGACATTGGTGAAGCCCAGGCTTGTGCGCCTCAGGGGCTCCTGGACCAATTGGAGAAATGATAGAAAGGTCCAGCTATTGTGGGAGCCTAGTATAATTTGGTACAGCTCAACCCCCTTTGGACCAAGGAGAGCCACCATTGAGTATGCTGTGGCGCAGACTGCAGCACGCCAAGCCATCCCGTCATTTGAGCCTTTGGGGACATAGCCATATGCATTGCACATAGACAAGGAAAATGCCAATTTGTCAATATAGTAAAATTTGACCGTTCCCTTGGCTTTGAGGGCAGTGTACGCCTCTGCGTAGTTTTTCCGGGTCTCATTGTTGGTTGGGCTATTCTGATTGTACGGAGATACCCCAAGCTTTTTCCAAGAAATGAACATCTTCTTCAGCAGATGGTAGTAAAAGGAAATGGAAGCCTCAACCCCAAAAGTGGACTTGATAATTGTCTATATATTTTGCCAGTTCAATATGGCAGTCCCAGGTGATCCACTGGCGGATTACCCATTTGTGCTCCTTGGTGAGCATGGTGGAAACACACATGGATTTCTCCGCAGCAAGGACTTGACCTGTGTCAATGAACTTGTTGAAGGTCTTGGAGGTGTACTTGGGATCCACTCCAACAAGGGCCGCCTTGTAATTGCCTGGTTCACACATTAGCTTAAGTAAGATGATGTGTTTAATGTCAGGGATGCGCTTCTGAGCGGGCTTTTTAGCGGTAGGGATTGACTTGTTGGCATTGGGCACAACACAGGGCATGGGAACCTTGGTGTAAAATGCAGCAACTTTCTTCAACACTAACTGTCCCTCATCATTCTGAAGAAATCAGGCTCCTTTTCCTCTTCCTGATTGCCATCACTGACTTAGGGCTTGTAGCTAGTATCAAGTACAGGCTTCATCTTCTCCAGCATGGCTGACAGGACCAATGCTATGCTGGTACACAACGTCAAACATATATGAAGTAAGTTCTACCTCCTTGTTTCTAACTTTCTTTGTAGTGGTGACCTTGGTGGGCTTCCAGGTCAGCTTGGGGACCCAAGGGTTTATGCTCTCACCCTAGAAGCTTGTGCTCCTTGAACCAACTGTGACAGTGCAGCGTCACTACAGAACTCTCCTCTCCCGTATCCTCCTTGAGTAGGCACTTGGGTTGCACTAACTCTATTCTTTGACCTGCGGGGCAACCGCATTTGCGGTGCACAACAGGTGCATTGATACTCTGGTGTTGTGTTCCTTCCATTTTAAAATTTAACAAAATATTAAATAAATTTCAATTAAGTTACTCCCTAATTTTATTTTTTGCTTTTATCTGAATATGGATATTTAATTAGAGTTTTCCCCACTCAATATCCCAATTATAGATTTTTTATTTCTTAATTAGTTGTTTTTGGTTTTACAACAGCAATTTTAGATTACCTAAAATAATTTCCACCCATTTTCCCATATTTTACTGCCAAAATTAAACACCCAACACAATATTTTTAAAATTTATGTTTCAGATCTTGTGTCTTATTTTAGATACCTTGGTATCATTCATGAATACAATCCATTGCACACACTGAGCAAGTGATTTTGTTTACCTAGTGATTTTCTATTGTTTTTTGTTTTTGGTTTGAGTTTTGACTCACCTGGCTTGGGTGTATTTAATCACAAATTCACATAGTAAACATATGTACACCAAAAGTCAACTCACACCATTCTGTTTGTGAATCAATGTATTTTGTATTGTATTTTGAATAGTTTTGCTGTGCACGTGAGCCCTTTGTTGCTGTGTTGACTCATTTTGCCCATTAACACTAATAAAATCTGTTAACAGAGTGTATATTTTCACCTGAAAGTTGGTATTTTGTTCAAATCTGAAGTATTTTTGGTTGTCACCATAGCTTTTAAAACTACTGTACAATTATTCAAACACCACTTTTACTTTCACCATAATCTCCTCAGGCACAGTCTTGATGACCTCCAGACTTGCCCAAGCTTCCTCAAGAGAACTTTTAGGAACTTCTTTTCTGGCTGCTGATGTTTCCACGCAAAGTACTCTAAATTTTGCCCTTTTAAAAGATAACAAAGAAGACATAATAATTGAAAAAGTAATTGAGGGGAAAGCATCAAAATTGACAATATGTATATTTTAATAAAGTGTTGCTGTTTTTGATTATATACCATTTGGGGCATATTTGGCTGAAAACCCCTCTGGTTTCTGAATCAGCCTATGATTCATGTCACATGGTATATGACATTTTAGTCATCTGAATCCAGATCTTTACCTAAAAGATCTTCACACTTCTCAACCTATGAGAAGGTGTCTAGAGCATTCCAGAATCACCTGATTCCCTACAGTGGAATGTCTTGTTTTGGTTTGAAGCATTCTAAGCTATCAGTGTTCCAACTGGGAATCAGCTAATCAATTCTAAATACCCAGGCATCCTTGTCTGTATTTAGACGTTTTCCTTCTATTGATTGAGCCTATCAATTAACTTAATTAACCTTTCCAGTTAATTAATTCACACCAAATACCACAGGCCATTGTGAAAAATTCTGACTAAGTACACACCATATAAGCATTATTATAAACTATGCTATGGTAGTAAATCCACGCCATATAATTACTAGTCCATATAGTAATAACCATACATTATACAGTGTATAGGCTCCAATTTGATACTGGATCAAGTCAGCTATTATATGGCATATAATCACTAACTCAAACCACCATCTTAAAAACCTGACTCAGCCAACCTTGCCTTAGTTTTGTTTGTTAGTACGGCCTAACTAACAAAATACATTATGTTCTTCTATTAAATATAGATATCAAGTTTCCAGGAATCTTTATCTGAAGAATTCCAGTCAAACCTATCTACATAAAATAAACAGCAAAAACAGAACAACTTTATATATCTTGGAGTATTTATTTGGCTAAATACTAAAAGTGACTGTTGTACAGTCACACTGGTAAAGGGGAAGCGCTTTTCCTGAAAAAGCTCAGTGTATCCCCCTACAATAGAAACAGTCCTTCCAAAATTGATTTCCATAAAAAATACACAGTGGCGTACACTGCCCTCAAAACCAAGAGGACAGTCAAATTTTACTACATTGACAAATCAGCATTTGCATTGCCAATGCAAAATGCATATGGCTATGTCCCCAAAGGTTCCAATGATGGAATATCTTGGCATGATGCAGTCTGCATCACAGCCTATTCCATGGCGGCTCTCCTTGGTTCAAAGGGGATTGAGCTGTATCAAATATTATTAGGTTCACACAACAGCTATATCTCCTTGTCATTCCTCCAATTGGTCCAGGAGCACCTGAGGTGCACAAGCCCGGGCTTCAACAATGTAATACCACTGGACAACATTGGTCATCACAAGGTGGCAGATATTCTTGAGGAATTTCAAATAATTGATCAGGCAATGCAGTTGGCCCACAACAATTTGCCACATCAAATTTGCGCCTTCTCTTCCTCCCTGCCTATTCCACATTCCTAATACCAATTGAAGAAGTCTTTGGGTGGATCAAGCAAGTTTTCAAGTGCAGGAAGGTAACTGGGACAGATTACCTGTTTGATTTTCTGCAGGCTGGGATCCACATCCTTCCAGCAGAGACTGTGACCAATTTTTATGGCAATGCTGATTTGTTCATCCTCATGTGCAATGCCAAACATCTAATCAACTGAAGGGCATATCTATCCTGAATATTTTTATTCTTCTTTAATTTATTTTATTAAATGAATTTATCTTTTTTATAATTTTTAAATCTATAGATGCTCATTTTATATTTAGATGGTTTCAAGCCCGCAAAAACATAAAGCAGCATCATTGATGTAGATGCCTAATTTTTGTATTACAAATTAATTTATTCTATTGTATTCTGTGGTGAAAATCCAAAACACTTAATACCAAATTATAATGATTATATGAAAATGTTGCTTCTGGCAAATAAATATAAAAAGTGATTGTCAAGGATCTGGATGTAAAAGTATTCTGGCTACCACCAACCCACTTAACATCCAGTCATTGCCCAATTTGGTACCCTCCCAATATACAGGTTGACATACCAGAAATGGAAACCAAACAATATCACATGACTGTCCAAGTATCCAGTGACTCAAACCCATCTCACACATGACCAACCCCTAGGTTTGATCCAACTAAATCTTCACCACAGCTAAAGCTATATAAGTCTAAAGTATTATCCAATAAAAGATACTTCTCTTCTTTCTTAATTCCATATTTAAAGCTTCCCCAAAAGCCACTCCTCATCACTGGTAGCAGCTACAGTTTTTTCAACCACGCCCATGAAAGAGAAAATGACTGACCAAAACCCGCCCACCTTCACTCACGTACTTGACCAGGCCACATCCCAGGATACCTGAAAACATACTTCCGCGCCCACAACATTGAAAAAGACATAACTAGTGAATTTGCTGTATTTGAAGGTCTGGTCATGCCCAAAGCAGGAGCCAAGATAATTCAATACAGTTGCTCTCTTCAACCACAAATAAAGCACAACCACCTATCACAGGTGAAGTTACCAACACCAAATACATTGGTATTGACAAGTTCTTTGGAAAAAACAAGTAAAACGTCATCAACTGGCTAGACCACTCAGCCACTAAACTCTGCACCAGCCGCATCCCCCACAAAAAATGGGGCCAGGAAGCCAGCAAACACCTGTACGAGGCCGCAGCTAATTGGTTCGCCACCTGGGTCAGCTCACGGACTAACAACCAGCTTAAAAACTGGGAAGAGTTCAAAAAAGACATCACACACAATTTCTGTATCACCAAATCCCTCCAAGACATTGCAATATAGCTCAGTGATCTTCCTTAGAAGACCACTATCACAGCTTACGCCAATGAATTTGAGGAAATACACCGCAAAATCCAAACCCCAGCACAAGCTGACAACGTACACACCAGAGCCTTATTCATAAACAGAATTAAACTGTCTGTTGCTGCCCTCATCTATTCAGAGGCCAACACCTTAATTCTTGCGCTCATTGCAGAAGCCAAGCACGCGGAAAAACTCACAAACATGGAATATGCTACACGCAACAACAATTGCTCCTCAAACAGCAATGGCAGAGAAAAATCCAATGGTAACAAACGCCAAAAAACCAATCATAGCAACAGCAACTCCAATCAAAACAATGGCAATTACAGCCATAGCACAAACTGCTCCTGTCCCAAAAAAGAGGACACCACTGAAGTAAACAATGCTGAAATAGCAACCTGCTATGAATCTGACCCCACATTCTCTGACCTCAAATTTCTCAAAACAGAGGAACAGGGAAAAGAGGAGGGGGAACAGGCTTAAGTGCCCCTGTCTCCCCCCCAACTTGACAAGAAACTGTACCATGACACAAACCTTGCTGCTTGCATCCCACGTGTCCTGCAATACTCCATTTTTATGAACTTAAAAATTAAAGATTGCTCACAACTTATTGTCTATCCATGCACTTAAAAATCACATAAACATAAAATTTTATTTGACTCTGGTGCATAACACACCATGGTTAGCAAACTATTTGTAACCAAACACAAAAAACCAGTTTTTAAATCCAACTTCAAATATGCCAGAATTGCAGATAAATCAAAGGTTCTACTTGAAGGCAAAACAACTCCCTTCAGAATTGACCTCCAAGGCATACAAACGTCCATCAAAGGACTTGTCATGAACAACATAAACAACAACATTGTAGCAGGCATGGACTGTTTCACCCGAGTGAACCCCAGTGTATGTTGGAAAACAAAAACCATGACCATCAAATGCAACAGAGTCAATTTTAATATCCTCAAAGAACCCAACAACCTCATTCTAAGAGACACAGTATTTGACCAGGTCATAAACTAAGACAACTCAGAGCGTCTAACTAAAGATAGTACTTTCCACATAATGAGGTACACCAAATTCAATAATATACAAACAACAAAAATCCAATGCCCAGAACTTGTGGCACTCCTAAACAAATACACTCATGTATTCAAAGAAGAACTCACAGAGTTACCCCCCAAACAAGAGGTCAAACATGACATCAACCTATGAAAAGCCATGCCTAAATCTGCACCTCTCTACAGACTCTCCCCCATGGAGACCCAAACCCTCAAAACCCATGTTTAGGACAACCTAGCCAACAGATTCATTTGCCCATCAGAATCTCTGTGGGGGGCGGCATTGTTCTTTGTAAAGAAAAAAGAAGGCACTTTTTTCCTAGTGACTGACTACAGAATATTAAATGTAAGCTCAGTAAAGAATAAATATCCCCTTCCATTCATAGAGGATTTGTTTGCAAGACTCTATGGAGCCAAATATTTCTCTAAAATTGACCTCACCTCAGGTTATAACCAATTTGAAGTGAAAGAAAAGGACATACCAAAGACTGTGTTACATACATAATTTGGATCCTTTGAATGTAAAGTAATGAACTTTGAGATGACCAACGCTTGGCGCAACATTTGTCACTATGATGAACCAAGTGCTAAACAGCCTCTCAAATACATTATGCTACCTTGAAAATATCATTATATTCTAAAAAACAAAAGAGATACACCTCATGCATGTCCACAAGACACTTGATTGACTTGCAAAGCACAAACTCTATGCCAAGCCTAGTAAGTGCCAATTTATGGAAAATGAACTCCTGTTCTTGGGCCACATTGTCTCTGATGATGATATCAAAGCAGATGCAGACAAAATTAAAGCCATAAATAAGATGCAACACCCCACCTCTGTTAAACAATTTAGATGCTTTCTCAGAATGGTAGCTTACCTGAGGAAATACATTAAAGGCTGCGGAAAGTTCACCACACCAATCAATGACTTAACCAAGGGTAATGTCAAAAAGAAATTCATCTGGACACCAGAATGCGACAAGAATTTCCAGCTATTAAAACAATCTTTGATCATAGCACCAATCTTTCAATACCTTAATAACAATGGGTGCTATAAGCTCAAGTCAAATGCCAGTGACACCGCCATTGGCGCAGTCCTACACATCCACCAGTCAGGGCAGCAAGACTTCCTGCCAGTATGCTACAAAAGTAGAAAACTAACCAACACTGAGAAGAGGTACCCAATACACAATAAGGAATCATTAGCAATATATCATGCATGAAAGAAATGGAGATGTTATCTAGAAGGACACTAAACGTCTGAGTACTAACTGGCCCCAAATCCTTAATCTATTTCAAAACTCATAACACACTTGCACGGCAACAAGCCAAATGGATGTCCCTGCTGGAACAGCTCAATTTGGATATCCAATACAAAAAGGGTGCAGAGCTGGTCACAGCTGATTCTCTCTCTAGGCTATGTCAGCCAAGAGAGGATTATCCTTACCACCTGGACCCTGAATGACCAAACCTATATAATACTGAGTATAAAACCAAAGGGAATGACCCCTCAACACATCAGCTAACCCACAACACATTAGTAAGGAACAAAAAGTATTTACATTTATCAAATGGCACTGTATATCAAATAATTAATAACAAACATGTTCCCTACATCCCACTTGCACAAAGAGTTGACACCATATTAAGACATCACTGTCTGATAGGACATACAAAGGCTAACAACCTATACCTCACGTTAAAAGAGATAGTATGGTGGCCCAACCATAAACAGGATATAGTTGATGTTCTGAAAAAGTGCACAGTGTGAAAGAAATACACCAGCACAAAGGCTCCCCAGCTAACAGTTAACCCAGTACCAGACTCTGAACCATTCAAGGTTTGGGAACTGGATGTAGGGGGCCCCTTCTCAGAAATTAAGACAAATCAACATTTCCTAATTATAGCCATTGACTTTGCTACATGCTGGGCAATCTGCTGGGCAACAAAGGACCACAAAGCAGAAACAATGAACCAATTCATTAACAAAGCAACCATAACTGACTATGGCACTCCAGGCTACATCATAACTGATGGAGCACCAGAGTTATCAGGTCACATAGTAAACAACAATTTAGAATCCAAAAACATCAAACATTCTACAGCCTTGCCCTACAGGTCACAGGCCAACAGCAGAGTTAAACGCATAAATAGCAGCTTTATCAGGACCCTAGAGAGAATAATGGATGACAAAGCCAAAGACACATGGCCACTATACGTAAAGCATGCATTAATAGTATCCCAGGTCTGCACCAACCAAGGGACAGGCTATTCACTGTTTGAATTAACATACAGACACAAACCAGAGATAGTTACCTGTAACAACCAACCATACATAAAAAATTCCCTCAGGAAAGCCTCCCACAGTAGAACAAGTACCAAATCTACAATACATATGCCTCAAAGCTAAAATAGCAGAAACAAAAAAGGCTCAAATCACAAAAGGTGACCTCTACAGAGGAACCACTTCCCATCAACTCCCCAGTCTGGGTCCTGTCTGGAAATAGGAAAAGGCTAGACTCTGTACACAGGGGATCAGGAAGAATCATCAAGTACAGACCGGGCAGAAACACCTATCTAGTGAAATTTCAGGGTGCCAAAGACCCTGACTTCAAGAAATGCCACAGAGCCTGCCTTTGCCTTAGCAAAAGAAGAACACTTGACCCAACTGGTACCAACTAGCACACAACTCCAGGAACATCAGGCAGCAGCCATCAAGAAAAAGCCCCCTCCTGATGTACCAGAGTAACCCCTATAAGGGGGTGTCAAGGATCTGGATGTACAAGTATTCTAGATACCACCAACCCACTTAACATCCAGTCATTGCCCAATTTGTTGCCCTCCCAATATAAAGTTTGACATACCAGAAATGACAACCAAGCAATATCACATGACTGTCCAAGTATCCAATGGCTCAAACCCATCTCACACATGACCAACCCCTAGGTTCAATCCAACAAAATCTCTGCCACTACTAAAGCCATATAAGTCTAAAGTATTATCCAATAAAAGATGCTTCTCTTCTTACTCAATTCCATATTTGAAGCTTCCTTGAAAGGTGCTCTTCATCATAATAAAAAATTTAAAGGTAAAGCTCTCAAGGTATTTGTGATTTTTATTAACAGATAGTATTACACATGTATAGCAACCTTCTGTAAGATTTTTTTGTCTTAGTAATAGTTTGCTAAAATTAAAGTTGTTTAAAAAATATTTATTAGGAGAAGTTTAAAAATATCAATATATATTAAGAGAAAAGAGGTTTATTTAGTTACACCTATAGTGGGAACTGTAAATTCAGAACCTAAACATAAAGATGTGGGATTGTCAAATCCTTGGTCCAAATTTCCAATTGCATTTGCAGGATGTGCTTTTTTTAATTAAATTGAATTCTTTGTATTTTTATTTGGTTATTTAAAAATGTGGAAACTCATAGACACTTTGCATATTTCAAGATGCATATTTTAAATGGACAAAATGAATTAACTGGAATCAGATTTGAAGTGTTCAAATCCATCAACCAGTTCATTAAAGTTTACCATATTTTTTGGAATTGTAGGATTGTCACGTTCAAGAACCAAATTTCAAATCATAAATGAAGGCCACTAGTAATCTCAAATAATTATTGCAGGAACAGAAACCCAAATGAAATTTATAGCAATAATAGGACAAACCAATCCAAATCAAGAAGCTCCACTCTGTATAGTATCAAATGAAAAGTTCAATTTTTATAGCCATGTTTAGACATAAAAGTTAATTGAAGTATAGAATTGTCTAAACCTGGAAATGATATGTTGCAACATCTACAATTAATCCCTCTTGGGAAAATAATTCCCCAAGTGACTTGCCAAATGATTCCCCAACTAATCATTAGGTTGGTGACACTGTTATCATTTGACCATCTATTACAGGATCAAATATTTTGAGTCCTAAGCAGAGCACAACTTGGAAAAGACTTGTGACTTAAGAGAAACAATTACTTGGATAAGCCCCATAACTACCATGAGGTACATGAACAGTATGTGGCTTTCCAAGATACTATATAATACCCTATATTCATATCAAATAAAGTATCATTATCTTCTTAATTTAACCTTTATATTGTTTATTATACTTCCCAAAAGTATATCCTTGACAGCAGTAGCACAAGTAGGCTATCCACACCTACACAAATCAAAGGAAAAATTCCTCAAAAGAAAAGAACCCAGCAGATGACACTCCCCACTGGCTGGAGATTGCACAGAGAAGGACAGTACGTCCCAGCAGGGTTCATTGTCTTCAACTATTTCCTTGTACAAACCAAACAGTCCAACTTTCTCAGTATGCATGGAATCCTGAACCCACCTCCAATTCCCAAGACCATAAAATACCCAAAATTGTGTTTAAACACTTATGCTCAGCAGAGATTGGAATGTTTGCAGGACTACATCAAGAAAACGCAAACTTCAGGAACCAAAGCACCCAAAACAAGTTTACAAAGGTGGGCTATTCCTGCAGACTCTGGGCCAGTAAGATTTCTCTACACATCACAGGATCTGCCTCACGCTTTATAAGCAAATGGTTCAAACTAACATCCTGATCACAGTGAAGGATGGGATATGTTCAAAGCTGCCTTCCTGGAGAAATTTTCCATAAAAGATTCCGGTGTGGTGATTGTGACAGAGCTCAGAACCTTCAAAATGACAGGAACTATTGAGGAGTAAACTGCAGCCTATGAAGAAATACATGATTGAGCTCCCAACACCAGTCAACTTTGATGAAGCTGGACCACAACTGTACTTCTACAATGGCCTCCCACACACATCAGATGCCAGTTTGACATGACACACTGTAAAGACCTTCAGGATGTATTATTAGAAGGAAAACACACAACACAAAAGTCTGACAGCCTAAATACAACAAACAAATAAAAGGAGAGCCCTAAAGAAAGAAAAGACCCTCAACCTAAAAAACAGAACAACTGAGATAATAGTACCCATCCTTAAAACAGGATTTTAACTGCTCAAGATAATCAAGCAAGCACTGAAGACACCAACAAGGAGGGAAAAGCTTGGGGGAGTGCTTAGACAAGCCACCCTCCCCATTTTGAAAGACTTGTATAGGGACCAAGAAGTGGACTCAATTACCATGATCCAACTACTCTCCAGCAATCCTCTACTGTTTGCTGCCCAAACTGAAAATAAACTCCTCACTTATCCTTTCTTCTTTCATAGATATCAGGGCACAGCACTATTTTGACACTGGAGCAGACCAATCCCTTGTCAACAAGAAATTTGCCAACCTCATGAAACTACCCACGGTTCAAAGCAATTTCAAGAGAGTCATCATGGCAGATAACAGGAGCACACCAGTCACCAAAGAGGCAAAGCCCTTCTTCACCCAAATAAGAGACATGCAGACTACGCTCAGTGGCCCTATCATACCAACCCCCAAATATGCCATTATACTTGGCCTAGATTGGATGCAAAAGACCAAACCTTATATCAACTGGGATAGATCTACTCTCACCATACAACAAGGCAAGGTACACCACCATGTCTATCCAACCTACCTTGACACGCTTATGAGAGAACCTGTATTTGTGAAAATTACAGAAGCAGAAGGAAAAAAGGACCACAGCAAGATTAATTAGAACACCTGCACATATGAGATTATCCACTTTAAAAATAAAGAGGCCTCACGCAAACAAGACCCAATTTGACAACAGCTAATCCAAGAATTCCCTTCTATTTTCCAAGAAAAGATACCAGGGCTAGCGCCTAATCAAGGTATCCAGCATGAAATTGACCTCAAAGTAGTATGACCAAAGCACTCCCTATCTACTGCCTAACACCACAAGATGACAACACACTAAAGGCCCATCTAGACAAAGCTCTTGAAAAAGAACTCATACAACCCTCTAAATCTCCTTTTGGTGCAGCTGTCTTTTTTGTAGCAAAGAAATATGGAGGACTCCACCTGTTCACAGACTACAGGGAGCTCAACAAGGTCACAATTAAGAACAGGTATCCCCTGCCCCTGATTAATGACCTTTTTGACGCCCTGGGGGGTCCCAACTCTTCACAAAATTCAACTTGACAGAAGATTACTACCAAATATGATTTAAACCAGAGGACATACCTAAAACAGCTTTCAGAACTAAGTATGGCTTGTTTGAATGTGTGGTCCTTAAATTTGGCATGAAAGATGCCTCAAGCACCTTTGTGACCTTTATGAATGAACTTTTTAAAGAACATATGGGGAAAAGGGCTATCATCTACCTTGATTACATAAATGTATACAGTCTGACTATAGAGAAACACTTGAAAGATGTCTGCCTGATCCTAAACACCCTTCAAGAAAACCAACTAATAGCCAAACCCTCAAAATGCAACTTTTTCTCAGCAGGACTCCCATTTTTAGGACACACCATCAGCAAGGACAGAATAAAACCAGACCCAGTAAAGATACAAGCCATAACCGATATGCCAGCACTGCAAAATAAGAGTGAGTGTTGTACATTCCTAGGCATGGTAGACTATGTTAGGAGATTTATCCCTGACTGGGGTTCCTTGACTTCTCCCTTATCCACAATCACAGAAAAGACAAATAAAATTGTATGAACACCGTTAAGAGATCCACATTTTCTGCCTATTAAAAGAGCACATGGTCACCACCACCACCTTACAATATCCAAATTGTGAAGGAGTATACAAACTAGGAACTGATGCCTCCAATTACACAATAGAAGGAGCACTCCAAATTCAAATCAGATAAAATGACTTCCTCCTTGTAGCATATGAATCATAGAAAGCTGTCTGATGATGAGCATAGATATCCAATGCATGACAAATTTAACTGATAGCTATTGTCCACTGTCTAATGAAGTGACAATGTTATCTGGAAGGTGCACAGATATTCAAAGTTCTAACCAACCACAAGTTATTGGTGTTCTTCAAGACTCAACAACATCTATCTAGACAGAAAGCTGAATGAATGAGCCTCATACAAAGGTACTCCATGACATTTGAATACAAACCAGGCAAATAAATGCTTACTGCAGATGCCCTGTCAAGGCTATTTTGTAAACACCTCCTATGCACTAATGCAGATCCATTTACCTATGTTAAAAATGGGAAATCTCCAAGAGGGGTATCCACCTGGTACACTAATGAACATCCAAAAGAAATTCCTCAAGAACAAAAATATGTTGAAAATGTATATGGTACTCTACATCAAATAATACCAAGTGGCAATACTGTACCCTATGTTCAGTCAACACAAAAGATTGACGCAATCCTTTGATACCACAGAGATCTGGGACACACTTGTAGCAGGAACTTTCATGAATACCTCAAGACACACTACTGGTGGACTAACATACTAGACAAGATCAAGGAAGTACTAGACCAATGTAAAGTTTGTGAAAAGTAACTCCCACTCCAAGGCATCTCCCAAGTCATTAATACCAGTGTTAATCATACAGCCTTTCAAAGTGTGGCCACTAGATATTATGGGACCAATGTATAGCAATAACAAAGGCAAAAATTAAATTTTAATGGCTATTGACTATGAAACTAGATGTACTATATCACAATCCACAGAAGATTACAAAAGAAACAATTTAAGACAAATTATTGGCAAAGAAACCATAGCTAAGTTGAGAAACCTGGACTCTTAATTAAAGATAGAGGAACAGAAATCACTGTCATTGAAACCAACATTTACCTTGCTAAAAATATAATAAAGCATAAAGTTACCAGTCCCTATCACCCAAAAAAATGAGAGAGTGGAAATATTAAATGGTGCCCTCATAGAGGCGCTCATTATATTGTCTGTCAATGGCCCACAACTTGTGGGCCAACATTCTCCCAACAGCACTAATGGTATATCAAACTCAATTCAATTGAAAACAGGCAAAAGCCCTTATTAACTCATCTGTGGACATAAACCCGCCATTGTTAGCACTAAGACAGGACCACAATTACCTCTACCTAAGAAATTTCTAGATAACAATGACCCAGGCATACAATACACCAGAAAAGACCAAGAGGACAAGGAAAAAGAGAGGGTTGAGAGAGAAGCTGTACCACTACAACAGGAATGCTTCCAAGTTGGGGACAAGATTTGGGTCATTAATCACAACATGCACAAATCAGACTCAGGATTGAAGGAGTAGGCAGTTTCATGGAATTCAAATCAAACAACACCTACTTCATCAAAGGAAAAGGTGCTTTTAAAGAGCTCAAACATATGCAACATGAATGCCCCTGCCTGTTCAAAGCAAGAACAGCACAATGCAATTCCCAACTGCCTATACTCAATGCAAAACTGGATCAATACCAAGCCCAAATCTCCAAAACTCTTAAGAAAATTCCCAAGGTTCCACCTTCTAGCACTCCAGGGGGAGATTTTGAAACATATTTGATTACTCCCTATTGGGAAATTAATTCCCCAAGTGATTCCCCAACATATTCATTAAGTTGGTGGCCCTCCTATCAATTGCCCATCTATTACAGGGATCAAACCTTTTGAGTCCTGAGCAGAACACTACTTATACAAGACTATGGCTTAAGAGGAAAAATTATTTGGATAAGCCTCATGACTACCATGACCTACATGGACACCATGTGGCTTCTCATGATACTATATAATACTCTAAATCCATATCAATAAAGTTCATTCTCTTCTTAATTTTCCCATTTATTTTGTTTATTATACTTCCCAGAAGTTTATAATTAGCAAATATTTTCCAATTTACTACAATATCACATACTTTTACCCATTATGTATATGTTTTAAGATTATCTCAATATGTGTTTTTTGCTTTGTGTTTTCCATGCTTTCATAATTTCTGTATTGTTTTGCTCTTTAAACAGCCCCTTATGAAAATCATTAAAAACAATTTGATGATCAGCTAAATTTACTTATAGAAATATATATTCATAATGTTTAGAGAAATCTGTTGCTGATCTAAATTTAAAACCTTAATGATAAACTTTAAACCACTCATGAGCTGTCATGTGAGAAAGTGATTGTTGTGACATAAAGGGTCATTCAATAATTCTTTAATGCATGTGCGCTAATTAATCTGATTAGTTGGTTGCTTTGCCATTGTGCGCCATTTTTTGTTGTGGCAAGGAGTTGGTGGACTAGTGCTAAACCAGCAGCTTATTGAGCACTAGTCCACAAACAGGCTTGCCACAGCAGCAATGGCGCATAATGGCAAAACAACCAGAAAAATAGATTAATTAGCGCATATGCATCAAAGAATTATTAAATGGCCCTCTATGTCACAACAAGTCACTTTCTCATACAGCTCATGAGTGGTTTAAAGATATCATTAAGGTTTTAAATTTAGATCAGCAACAGATTTCTCTAAACACAATAAATATATAATTCTATAAAGTAAATTTAGCTGATCATCAAATTGTTGTTAATGCTTTTCATAAGGGGCTGTTTAAAGAGCTAAAAATAACTATGTACAGGATTGTGATACATTACATAATAAACATATTAATATATATAAGAGTGACTCTGTCTGTCTGGATGTCTGTCTGAATGTAATTTCACCTCAATTGGGATCAAGCTGTAAGGAATTTGACTGAATTATTATGTTAATAATACTCAGATTTAAAGTCAATGTCCAAGATAAAAGTGTGATCCAGTACATGCTTACATGTGATCCCTTATATGCATCTTTTAAAGTGCATATGTTTAATTCAGTTGAGTGTGGTTTAAATTATGTGGAACTGAGAATATAAAAGCTACTTGATATATTATAATTTTGTATTTATTAACTTGATTTTTAATAAGAGTGGTTAAACTCATTCAACCATATCACAGTGGCTTAGCTACAAATCTTACCCAACTACAGGATGTGTGGATTAAAATTGGAAGAGAAGCTGCAAATTTTTAGTATTCTTTAACATGATTGTATGGTTAAACTATTTGATGAGGATTAAATTGCTTATGAAAAGAGATCATGGTCACCTTACAGCAATCATTCAAATTAAAAAAATTAAAACAAGAGATTTTAAAAAGAGATGGTTGGCTTGGGCATTTGGAATTTATCTATTCCAAAGTAAAGTAATAGAGAATTCCACTTGAATGCATCACCTGAGTCAAAGGCTGCATATTGTTTCAGAGTAAACCTTACTTACCATAGCTTCATCCCAAAAGAACATCAGTGGAGTAAACTGGCCATGATAAATTTATGATCCAACATAATAACTTTCATGATATTTAGAAGACATAGATTAATTTTCAGATGATTCCAATCAAAACGGTATCAAACATGATAGCTCTAGATGCTGAGATATATAGTTAAGTGCTGGAACTGGGTTCACATTATAATCAAAGGCTTGAACTCAATTTGCTATTATCTGAAGTTACTTTTAATACACACATAAAACTAAAATCAGTGTATCTCAGTGAATACTAAGCCAATTTTGATGTCCAGTATCTTCTTTTAAAGCTGCAGATTAGCTCTAAATTTTAAAAAATTTAAAAATCAAATATAATTTTAAAACACTTAGTTTAGCTTTACTAAACTTAATATTTATACTACACTTATATAGATTTAGTTTTACTTATACTTGGATATACCTTAATTTTAAATTTTAAATTTAAATTTTAAAAAATATGATTGAAATTAATTTTAATAAAGCAATTAAATAAAATTTTAATTAAACATGTAAAAATAATCCAATAATAAAAATACATTAAAATATATTTAATTGATTTATTAAATTCAACTTTAATTCTGACCTTTGACAGAGCAACCACCTGTGATTTTATAGAAATAAGCTGAATATAAAGAATACAACAAACTAAAAACAAAGAAAAACAAATTGAAATTCTAGATAAAAAATAATATAAACAAAAATTATTTGGCAGCAAGGAGTTTATTTGGGACAGGAAGAGAGATGCCTAGTTAGTTAGAATAGTGTGGGAAGGAAGGCATAGAGCTTATGCTGGCACAAGGGGTCTGTGATTGGGTGGGTGGGGCTGGCAGGTGGTGGTGGGGGGGTAGGAGGATTGTGCGTGATGGCCGCCATATAAAACTTGTTCATTGTACTCCTCATCAGTCATTGGCTGTGATTGGCTGGTAGGTGGCATGTGGCACGGGGTGGAAGGCACTTATCCTTCTGTAGATTGATTGCCCATGTTCACATGGAAAACCATTTGCACAAACAATTTGGCCACCATTTTGAAACCAAAGGGAGAATTATGATCAAGGACCCCAAGATAGAGATCATTAAAAGCCTGTGGGTGGCACTCCTGGACTGTGTCTCTTAATATTGAAGTACACAACATCAGCCATATGGATGTCTTCATGGCTGACTGGGTAGAATAATACCTGATTCCTGCGTCCTTGGATTGACTTGAGGGCAGCAGAGCTACCATTCATCTGGTGGCTCAAGAAAACCTGGTAATTGGAATTTGAGCCATCCCAGGAGTCAAGTAATCCACCAATGATGTGGCTGTACTTGTAGCTATCAGTAAATCTGGGTTTTGTCCAATAGTAGACAGAACCCTTGGGTGAAACAGCCTGAAACGCACCAATGAAAGTCCCCTTCTTGACCTTATTCCTTCAATTTTTCTTTGTGGCTTTTCCTTTCTTGCCAAAATCATCAAAAGCAATGGATAATTTATAGTACAGAGATGAACATAACATCATCTAGACAGACTATTTAGGCATTAGAACAAGAGTGGATTTAATGGCAGGATCATATGGGGAATCCTTGCTGCCATCCCATTAGTCCCCGCTGAAATTGGTAAACACCAAGACTGAGGCTCACTTTCCTGTACATCCAGAGCTGCACCATGCACTTGGAAACCCATATGTCATGGTGTACAAGTTTTTTCTGGATCTGGGTCAGGGGGACCTTGGTATCCCACTGCAGGAGAACAAGCAAAATCAGATATGCCTTGTTAATCTGGGACTCTGGGGCCTTCTTCTACTTTTTGGCTATCCCAATCATATTCCCCTTCTTAATCAGGTTATTGTATTCTCTTCTGAAAGTGGCTTGGGTAAATTTTAATTTGGTGGCAATCTTTTCCCAGGTCAGACCACACTGGTTGAGTGTCACAGTTTCTTGGAGAATTTGGGAAGTGATTATTTGGTGCTTAGGGTGCTGGGCTCCAGGAGCTATAGCCTGATTGGCTGTATGGGGAGCAATTTGACTGTTGGCAGACAGTTGTTCCAAACCAGATTTTCCATTCTGATTGGCTGGTTGATTGGCTCCTTGAACAGGGTCAGGGAAGGGGATGGGGCAGATCTAGACATTAAGTAACTACTGAACAAGTCAAACCCATATGGATTGGGAGTCAGGTACAGGTCAGCTTCCTTGTTACCCACATCAAAGATCTGAGTGTAAACAGGGGCCTCCACATACTGAGCCTCACCTTCACAGAAGCTGTCTTGGCTGCTGCTGGATTGTTTGCTGGTGCTATCAAAACTGTTGCTGTTAAAAACTGTCTTAAAATAAAACCTAAGGGAAAATCACTAAAAGTAGAAGTTTAAAATTTTATGACTTAATTTTTACTGTAACACCAAGTCCAGATTTGGAAAGTTCTTTAAACCATTATACACAAATCAGGAGCCATGAAAATGAATAAAATGCCTCTGTTCCTAAATTAGATAGCTGTTAATTGGCCATCAAACTGTTAATTTTTTATTTTAGGCTGCACATACTAAACGTCTTGTGTGATTTCATTTTTTTTGTTTGCAAAATCTTGATTCTAGGGTGCACTATTTTTATTTCATTTTTTAGTCCTTTTTCTGGCACCTCAAATGAATTCTGGTAGGATTCCAATACATTCCAGAACAGCAGCAAAGCAGTTCACTTGATGTACCAGGTCATTTTGTTTGTGGTTTAAAAACACCATTTTATGTTTGATATAATTTTGTATTATGTGTTAGTGATATTTTGTTTATTGTTTGACAATTTTTACAGTTCACAAAAAATTCTTAAATTATTTGATTCCTGAATCTTGCCTGACTTGGGGCTTTCTTAAATCTGAGTTTATTTTATTTAAATCTGAAGTATTTTTGCTTGTTAGCATAGCTTTTAAAACTACTATAGCATCTCTACGTGAATCAACACAGCAATACTCTCATGCCATTCCTTACCCACCTTGCTCTGCTCCTACTCCTTTGGCCACACCTGCTTGTGTCCTCAACTTTGAGTTTTACTATCCTCTCCACCTGGATCTCTCTCCTGGCTATTCTAGAGTCCAGATTCCACCAACCATGAAGGCAATTCCAGCCAATCTCTCTTACAAGATGCCCTTCCTTTACATGACTTAAGTGAGCTGGTTTTTGTCTATATTACAGTGTTTGGGCTAGCTAATCAGGTTGTGCCCCATACTGAAAAGTTAGTGTCCTTGGGCTACTGCAGTCAATTATCTCTTCAGGATTTCCCCCATTTTGTACATGGCTTTCCAGGCCTGGCCTATCTCTCCTGTGGGAGTCCAGCCAAACACCAGTATGGGCCAGGATAATTTATATAAAAAAATCTATATATCTGATCTGCCAATCACTTCAATCATTCTAAATCTGCCCAATGATCCCTATTATTTTTCTATCCTACAAGGGCATCTAATTAAGATTAGATAATCTTTTTTGGTCTTTTATTAGCCCACAAGAGGGGATTTTCACAACCTAAATAATCAGTTTGATACAACTAAATACCTTTATATGACATTAGCTTCTTTCACACCTCATAATTACTCTCCTCTGTCAAAAATCTAAGCAAAATAATAACCTCATTTTTAAGCCTACCTTATTTCATCATCAGGTGATAGTGGGGATAAACTTTCACAGGATTTGTCTCTCTGCTCTGCTTTTTATAAGTGCTTAGAACAGTTCACTGCCTACCAGTAGTGGGGCTATTTCATATTCTTGTTTATCTATGAAAACCATAAAGACTATGTTATCTCTCAAATTAGAATCACCAATTCTATTGCCCACCCTATTTCTCTGTACCTCAATCTAATGTGAATGCCTTCAAGGGCTTAAAAAATACAGCAGCTATTGCCAGTTCAAGTTTACTCTAGTATAATTGCTCAAAGAATTGGATTTGAAAGTTTATTAGAATAACTTAACAAGTTCTGTATTTATACCTGTAATCAGATACAACCTCTGGCTGAAAGATGTATTCAGTAGTAGTGCTGAAGTTTAAAAATCATCAGAATGGAATAAGACTGCCTATGCTGCCACTATTCAAGAGTTTCAGGACTTCATAAAAGAGTTTTTCTAAACCTTTTCAAGATTATCTTTCTTCACCACCTGAAAAAGCCCTTATAGGTAGAGAACATAAGATACAAGAAGCCATCTATAAGTTACAAGCAACCACCTGAATTCAGGCCCCTCTAGAAGTGCCATCTCAAAATGATCCCAAAGTAGCTTTTCTCTCTGTATAGGTCATCATTTTGTATCAAGAAGTAGCTGCTCTGTGTAAAGATATAATATTGACTACCCACATGTATGAAACATAAATATTTTCAATATTTGCTGCCCTGGCTTACCTGGACAGCCTTGTATTCACTGTGCTAGTGAGTTGATAAAACTGATAAATGGCTTTAACAATATCAAGAGGAACTATGATGGATTTGATAAAGACTTTCAAGATTTGTTCAGGATAATTTACTCAGTAAAAAAATGTTTCACCCTGACTTTCAATGGGAAAATTTTTAAACTCTTGGCTTTTCAAGCTTTTAAAAGTAGTAGCCAACCAAGGCTGCACACTGGACACTACTGAGCACCAAACTACTGCCTTCATTAGCATAGGGAAGCAAAAATGGTACCATCTTGACCACTTCAGAAGAAATTTTGTGTCAACTATGAGCACAAAAGCCCCTTTGTGAATCATAGACTGATTTCTCTCCTTGTATCAATATGTTTGATAGCAGCAATAGGGCCCTACTCCTGAGATCTATTTCAAACCACCATCAAACAAGTGTTTAATCCTAAAAACTCATTCATACCTGCCTTTCTTACCATATAAAAAACTGTCACGAGAAGAGCTTTCAATGAAATTAAGAAAGAAAACATTCTGATGTGCCTCCATCCTATCTACCAAGAATTTATTTTTTAGAACTCCTCTTCATTACCACATGAAAATAGAAAAACAGCTTCTTGTCAATGAGTTTGCTGGAGATATCAGTCTTAAAATGAAAAAAGATTCCTTTATGTACATTGCCTTAAACCCCAAGGAAACAGCATTTGAGTTTGCTGACAAATTATATGTGAAAGGCCAACCATTAATCATTAGTAGACAGCTGACTGCTCATAAAGCCTACACTGCCTGCGCTTAGGCTCTCAAAGTTTGATAAACTCCTGTGATTACATTTAAAAGCTCAGAAAGCCCTGCACAACCCCATAAATATCATTAAAAAAACTCTTCAAGACATGCATATCACCCAAACTGGTTCTGTTTTTGTGAAAATCAAGATAATCTCTCTTATAGAACTAATTCTTGCTCTCTTCATATTCCAACAATGTACACTCAAGGCTATCCAAAGAAATAGGATTTCATAACTGTGGAAGAATAGAACATAACTTCAGCATCTGTACCAACCAATGTGTAGAAAGGAATAATCCCAGAGAATATACAGGAAAAGAGATGTCAGCCTAGAAGTAGAGATGTTCTTGGTTGAAGATCTCTATAAGTCACCCCTCTATCACTATCTACTGACTTGATTTCCCAAGCTCCTTTGATTCTTTACTTACTCCATGATATCTCTAATGACTCAGATGTCAAGGATATGTGGGTTATGCTCTAAAGCATATAATAATCCAGTCTTAGCTATACCAGAAATCATGGACTTCCTTCTATAAGTTACAACCTGGCAAGTATATCATCATCAAGCCTCTCCTTGAAGCTAAGACAATTGTGTCCCAGACATATGTCACTCAGTCCAAACAATCCCCAGTCTCAACAGTAATCTCAGAAAAAGTGGCAGAGTTTACTGATGCTGTATTCTGCAATTTTTCAGTGTTCCTCTCTCCAGACTGTTTAAAAGGAGCTCTATGGCCTCAGATGTATGACCAAAAAGTCAGACAAGGAATTGGCTGAGTCACAAGATTCTTGGCTGCCTCCCCCTTTTTGATGTACTACCACTCAAGAAGAAGTATATATTTAAAAATCAAAACCAAAGATTTTCTTGATACTGGTCCCCAGTTAAAATACCATTTCCTCCAAGATGACCAAGAAGCTTAAATTGATCTGGATCTCAATTACCACCAGCCATATGGGACAGTTGGCCTGTTCATGAATCAAGCTAACTGTGCTTACTCAGACCTTCTAGTGTGCTTTTGAAAGCTTTTTCTCATTGCTCCTACAGGCATCTTTGAGAAAAAGAGTCAAAACCTGTTGGTTATCACTCAATTTCTTTGAGAGTACAATCTAATTATTAAGATAAAGGATGTATATCCCTCTATAGTTTTTTATTAAGCTCTCCTCATATTTGAAGAGCCTTTCAAAGTCTCCAGTAAATATCTCAATCTTGTGTCCTTTAATATCACCCTGCATATTTTTTCTGAAACATTATAATTTCTTGTCAAATGTGGAGTTTCTTCATCCATTCTGCCCTGCCTCTGAGGGATTCCCTCTTTTAGATACCTCTGATGGAACCATTCCTACAGGACCATATGTGAAAATTGATTCCAAATCTCATAAAAACTACCTGAGCTTTACTTTTCTCAAGCTGTAATCCCCCTTCATTGTAATTTAATGGATCTTGTTTATGCCCAGGAATCTTATCTCTTCCCATAAATATCCTATCTAACTACTAGAATCTAAATTAATATCATGTACCTATCAATGTCTCATGATACTAAGTAGTTGGCTGTGGGTGGTTACCAAACTCCCCAGACTTTCTCTTGCCCCATTTATTTGGGACTTTCAGCAGTTTAAACCTACCTGTAGTAAGAGCTACAAGTCCCATCACTTTTCACTGTCAAAAGATTTCCTTAGTTTTCCATGGTCCAGCAGAAGGAAGTTCTTAATCTATTGGACTAGTATGCTGATATATTTTCTAAATATACTAATGACTATGGGTAAGCCAAAAGTGCCATCATTAAAATAGACACTGGTAATGCCCCTCCCTTTTGTACCAAACCTTATCAACATGCAGGTTTAAAGATGCTCAGGTCTCTAAAGAGCTTAATAAACCGCTTGATGCAGTATTAATAGCCCCATCACAAATCCCTTGGGTGTCCACTTTATTAATCCTCAAGAGGAAGGGCATATTTTACAATATTGTTATAGGTTATTGTCAGTTAAATCTTTTGCGCAAGAAAGATCTGTATCACCTTCCCTGCATTGATGGTGCTCTTAAGACAACTTGGAGGATCTAAGTTCTTCTCTGTCATGGATCTGGATTTAGGTTAGTGGCAGGTTGACTTCTAACCCAAGACAGACAGAAGGCTTTCCTCTTCACATCTAAAGGGTTATTTGAGCCTATCCAAATAGTGCAAGGCTTTTGCAATACCCCTTCAACCTTTAAGTGTGATATGGATTGTATTCTTAATGATATGAAGTTATTATACATGTTGGTCTACCTAGATTATATTTTTAACGCAACATTCATAGGTTATCTAGCTATCTCAAGAAAGCTTTTATCAAGATAGAGAGGCTGTAATTTAGTCAAACCCTTCTAAATTTGCCTTCTTCAAAAAAACTTGTATTTCTTAGGACATCAAGTGACTAAGACTGGTATAAACCCAATGATAAAAAAGTAAAGGCCATAGAAAAGATGATCCTACCAAACAAACTACAGGAGGTTCAGGTCTTCTTAGGGATGATGGTCTGCTAAAGGCTCCCATCCCTGATTTTGCCAACATCAGCAAACCCTTGGTCTAGTTGTTAAGAAATGTTCCTTCCAAATGGTTTGCCAGTCAACAACAGGCCTTTTAACCCCTTAAACAAAGGTTGAAAGAGGCTCTCATTGGCAACAGCGCCCATGTGACAAAATAAGCAATAGTGGCCATGTGACACTTTCAACATGCCACTTGACTCAAAACTCTAAATCTCCTATGTTCTATGCACTAGCTAATCTAAAAGCGTTCAGGGTGCAAACCCAGAAAACACAACAAAATGTGGCCATCCAACACAATAATATAAGCTAATAAAAAACCAATTAACCAGATTTTCCTTACTTACTAATAAAAATTAGTTTATTTTTTATTTGTTTTCACAACGTAAAAGTGTCAATGTTGACACTTTAACATAACTTATTTTAATAACAAAACTGAAACATCTACAGTAAAAAAAAAGGCACATTTAAAAATATTTTTTATTGAATTATATATTGAAAAAACAGCACATATATTTGATTGTTGAAATGTTCATATATAAATATTATGTGGCACTTATACGTTTAATATATTAAGTGGATTGGTGGCTAACAGTGATCCATAATTTAAGCGTGATACTATGAAGTTACTATAGAATATTATAAAAATAATGTTGAAACTTGTAAATGTCGTTTATTTGCTCATGATCATCCCCCAGGGTGGAGTTAACAAATTAAAGTGCCAATAAGCCTAGATAATATACCACCTCATATAAAGAATGTCATAAGTGACATTGTTGACACTTACCCTTCAATACTGAATACAACCTAACAACTCATATAAGTGCAATGGAAAATATCATATTCCCACACCCAAATATAATTTAATAAAGAAATAAAGAATCTTGATACTAACTTATTTTTATATGATTTTTAATTTTTATAGTGAACAAAAAACACAGGAAACAGTAATTTGCTACCCCAAATTTAATTAAGCGTACTATGAAAAAACATAAAATTTCAAATAAATGTCAACAGTGAGAATTTGTCAAAAATAATTCTATAATTTTTGTAATTGACAGTGAAATTCTCTTTTTTTACTAATTGTCACTCATAATGTCAATCTTTCACTTCCACATATAAAACTTTATTTTTATATAATAAAAACTTCTCATTTTTTATATATTGTATTTTTGACTTTGCTCTTATATTTAATTAAAATAAAATCTATATCTAAATATAATAATTCACATAAATATCTTAACTTAATTTTTTATTAAAACTATAATAAAAGAAAAACTATACAAGTATTTTTTAACTTTTAAATGCCAATATAAGCCATCTAAGATTTAATTTTTTGTATATTATACTTTTTAAGTTGTTTTGTTTTTTTTACATACATTCTTTATTTAAACCATTAATATTATTTAGGACAAAACACCCAAAACCCAAATAACCAAGTTCCCCAAACCCACAAAATCACAAGAAGAACCTGTCTCATCAAAAATCCACCCCCAAACCATCCCCAAAGCCCCCCCGACCCCTCTTGAGAAGAGCCCTGCTCACCCACTGGGGGAGAGGAAACTGATGGCTCTCTACAGACACAGTTCACAACGGCCTGACAAACCAACAAGAAAACGAAAGCAAAAGACCCCTCCCAAAATAATCTCCTCACATGAACACCATATAACCCCTTCTTCTTCCCCACCCCCCCAAACCCCCTTCAAGCTCATCTGGGGAGGATTCAAAGCCATGCCCCAATACCCCTGGCTCTGCCATGCTCCCTGGCCCTTGGGACCCTTGGTTGGCCCACAACATCTCACATTGATGGCAAACAAGGTTCCCCTTCCTTGCCAAAATACTCCCAATCATGAGTGTAAAGGGTGGATCAGCCATGATGGCCAATGGGTATACTTCAGCTGCAACAATGCCAACCGGGGCAAGAGCTGCCATACACCGCGAGGACTGCTCCGCCCAGACAGTCAACACTGAGAGCTGGGACCTGGTCCAAACCATCAAGGGCGACATACCCATCATCCCAACACACCATCTCCTGCCTCCTGAAGTGGTATCTGGGCAGATTATCCCACCCAAAGACCCTCCACCCAGCTGCCATGCCTTCAAGTACCTCTCCCCAACCAACTTGAAGAGGGTTCCAACCACAATCAGTTGGTCAAGTTTGTAAGTGATAGCGTAACCCCAATCCCCGGCCAAGAGTGCCACCACATCAAGGACCTTATCCCATAGACCCTCAAGAAGACAGAGGAGGTGAGATGTCCTTCCCATGACAATGGGCAGGAAGGGAGGATAGGAATTTAAATCCTGCCCCCTTTGGCCTTGGATAGGACTTATCCTTGCACAAAAAAGACTCACTAACCCACAAAACCACTAAATTCCCCAATGATTTAGCTCACACAGTGGATGAAAGATTTGTGTTGGCATATCCGCAGGACCCCCAGCCTGGTTGCTCCAACTTGGGAAGAAATGCTAGAATTTGGACTATTTATTGGCATGGTATTTCCAAAAGACAATAGAACACCCAATCAAATGGGCCACATCAACAACTACAAAGCCAACAGATCTGAAATGCTCATTACCTTCCAGCCAATCAGAGAAGTGCGAAAACACGGAACCCCCAGCCCCCCCCTGGCACAAATATCTCCCTGCCCAATCAAAGCCACATGGAAGCCAGTGACCAAATCTTAATCCCACCCCTTTTAACAAGGCCAGGGGACTTTGAGTCCCCTCTTGTCAATCCAATTATAAAAGTTTTGGGTTTTCTCTACACTAATTTTCAGTTTGGGTTGTTTGGGTGGGTCTTTGTTTGATCCTCTCAGCTAAAAGTGTATAAGTGTTAGTAGTGTCTTTAACATTACCTTACCCGCCCCAGTTTGAACCCGCTCTCTCTTCTGGAACCCTTAAATTTGGCTCCAGCGTATAGCATTTTGGTTTTTGCTTTCCTTTTAAAGTTTTACGTTTGAGCCTAAAGTTTTAGTAAATTCAATATAAAAACTTACTTTATCTTTATTTTCTCAAAAATATCAATTTTGAACCCGCTTTCATCCTGGTCACTCAAAGACCCCAAGCACACCCCAACTCCCCGAACCCTTCCTGATCCTACTTTTTCTTTTCTTGTGGCTGCCCCTGTTGTCCCCAAATTTGACCAAAGTTATCAAAAAATTACACCACTCTTCTCAGAATTTCCTGGAGAATCCACCCATGATACTCCCAGTTTTAAGATTTGTTGCATTTCTCTGGCCCCCTTTTTGCTCCTCTTGTGGTCCACCTTCCAGACCTGTGGTCAAACTCTCCTCTTCAGCGCAACTTGCAAGTGCGGCCCCCTCTAGCCTCCTGAGCTTGCCCGGCAGTCTTCTTTATTCTGGGGAGGCTGTGGTGAAGAGCCTAACCTGTGATGATTTGGATTTTGGGGTCCTTTACCATGCTTCTTCCACTCCAGTGGATGAGGAGGTGCCTAGGTCCTCCCCTCTTGGCTTAGAGAAAGCACCTCTGCACCTTTTGCGCATCTGTGCCTCCCTTCCACTCCCACTCGTACCCCCTGGCTGCTCACTGGGTTGGCGCTGATGGCGCTGAACGCTTACTTTCCTCAGTTGTCTCCTGTGTCCTCCTTGTGGTCTCCCTTTGACGGCCGTTCCAGTCCCCACTGGGCGGCATCTGGTGGTTTGTTTTGGGGAGGGACAAAAGTTAACCCCCTCCTCATTATACCATCCACACCAAACCCGGAGCAGTGAACCCACCACTGGCTGTAACATTTCTATTACCCCTCTAAGCAGCTTTGGGTCTGATGGAAATAATCATCCCTTATTTCTCCTCCTGGTGAAGGAACCCAGACAGCAATTATCCCTTCCCATCACCACCCCCCCCACCCCCCCAGGGCAAATCCCTCCTCCGTGAGAAGGATGACAACTACGTGAGCACAGCCATCACCCACTTGGGAAAGGATAATAATAGACTGAGCAGGATTTCAGACTTCCAGGCCACTTGATGAAGAAGTCCAGGGCTGCCTTCATAGGCAAGCCCTTGTAAGAATCTCAAGAGGAGAAGGACTTTTGAGAAGTATTTAACAATGGTAAGGGGAAGTGCGTTTGCCCTGACTCAGTTTGCTGCTTGGCTTTTGTGGTGGAGAATACTGGGGCTGAGCCCTCTGGATGATGTTATGGAAAACACCCAACCAAAGTACTGATTTGAGCACCAATGGGTGGGCAAGAAGATGACTGCTGGAAAGGTAAGAGCAGCCACTACCCCTTGGAATGTAAAGGCCCTGCCTCAAGGGGGAGATGAAACCACCATAGCCTTGAGGTTTGGCATAAGCACCTGAAGGTGAAATTTGGGACCACCCAAGTACATTAATACAAGAGGAGCACCCAGCTGCCCAAGTTCTGTGCTGGTCAAACGGGTGGCCCCCAAAAGAGGAAGTCCAAGGAGCAAGACTACCAGGAGGAATGAGAAGGTGGAAGAATAAGTATAAGGGGTAGAGATAAAAGTACTGAAGATTTCCACTCTCTTTGTCTTTAATTAAAATAAACTTTCTTTGCTATATATTTTTTACTTTAAATGTTTTATTTTTATTTTTTTGTATATCTAATCTTTTAGGTATAAATAGTAAGTTTCAGATATATTTAATGTGGTTTTGTAAAAATATCTTATTTTTTATTTATTAAGTTATTTGCAAAACCCACTCAACCCCTAAGGTTCAATCAGAGGTTTCACCCAATTGTTCTTACATAGAAGTCAACGATTACAAATCATCAATGAAAGATATCCTTCAGGTTCTTCCTTTTCCCCCCCTCTTCCACATTGTGATCACAATATTCCTTATCATTGATATACAATATATATAATCACTCCAAATAAAGTTATTAGCTATCTTTAAATATTTCCCCGTGTAACTCTCTAAAACAGCAAGTTAATAATATTTTCAGTTATTTATATAAAGTATAATAAATTAAAATTAGAATTTTTTTATATTTTTTAGTTATTATGATATATAAAATATCTTTATTTTTGGTTCATTGGGATTTTAATTTTTATGGGAATAAAAAATAATTTTATAATAGTGTAATTTACATAGTAAATTGAAAAATAATTGTTATATCTCCTTATTCTTATTACTTATGGTATTTTTTATTGCAGTTTTGAGCTCTCTGGGGTCATTCTAGTATAATAATGCATTTTAAAATATTTTTATATTGAAAATGTTCAGGGTAAAGTGTTTTGTTAATTAAAAAAGTGTCAACATCCAGGAAACGACATTTAGTAAAGCTGGGTTGTCACTTTACTATAGTATCAACATTAAAAGTGTTGACATGCCACTGTTACATTTTTAGTGTCAACATGAGCGCTGTTGCCCTCTCATCATTGTATACCCTGATTATGACAAGGAGTTTATTCTCTTCACTGGTGCTAGCAAGATTGTCATTGAAGCAATTCTGGCACAACTTGATGACAAAGATGTAGGCCACCTGGTAGCCTATACCTCCAGAGATCTAAACAAGCATGAAAAGGACTATAGTGTGACTGAGAAGGAATGTCTAGCTGTGCTTCACGCTGTCAAACAGTTTTGGTATTACATCTACAGTAGAACCTTCACTGTTGTCATGGATCACACCTTCCTCAAGTGGTTACAACAACTAAAAGAACCTGAAGGATGCCTGGCAAGATGGGCACTCAGCTCCAAACTTATGACTTTAGTGTTATTCACTGCTATGGGATTTAGCATTGAAATGCTGATGGGCTGTCTCACATGCCTATCCTGACACTGCATCCTTCTAAGCTAATCAATTTTATGAGTTTATTGGTTACCGGTTCACATGAGAAAGTGAGACTTAAGATGTTTTTTAGCAAAGGAGAAAATTGTCAGAAAATGCCCTCATAAAAGACAAGCAACTAAATAACCATATTAAACATCAATACTAGCCTTATTCCCCTATCTTATGCATGTCTCTTGTTCAACAAGCCCATAAAGGCACTGGGCATGGAGGAGTAGCAAAAAGGCATGATTTTTTCCCAGAAGCATTATTACTATGAAAACCTCACTTGCTCATACCTGACATTATTGCCAGTTATAATTATTGTCAAAAACACCCCTGTTCTACATTTCTTAAATTCAAGATTGTTCCCCTTGTTGTAACTGTGCTGTTTTAGCAGTGTTACAAGGGAGAAATAATTGCAAACTAGTTAGTTATCTTTATTGAGATATTGATGTTAAATATTTATTGTGAATCAGGGTAGTAGGAACATGATTGTGAAGATCACTTGGTTAGAGTAACAAGGAGGTGGCTTGATCCTTGTAATGAGTCAAGCACTAAATTGAGCTGTCCACTGTGTAAGGATTGTATTTGGTCATGTTGCTGGATTTGGTAATTCAAGTTGACTTCTGTATTTGGCTTCAGGTCACAGGGAACACAGGTTGTAGGTCACGGAACCATTTGGGTGGAACTTTGCTGGGGGTCAACCTGGATGTTTTGACAATTGATTTAAGATATATTTTATTGCAGAGAAAATAGGGTTTATAATCCGTAATAGGCCACATGTGGATTGCTTGTGAAAAGAGGTCTCTCAAGGTTGATATTTGGTAACTTGTGACCGATCCTATTTGAAAAAATAGGTGGATTACTTTATGAGGATAATTAATGAGGTTACAGCCAGATGATATATATGAGCAGTTGTCTGAATTGGGCAACAGGTTGAGTTGAGTCAGGGGTTGGATGGCTATCCGGTCCATTAAGGGTTCGGCATACCATGATGATTGAAATACTTTATTTAAATTTATAAAGGCATATTATCAACTAAAAAACAATAGCTTCTATGAGACTGCATGGTTATGATTGGTCACGAGCAAAACTGTATTGAATCGTGCTTTTGATAGCACGGTTCATGAAGATTTGTTTTGTGGCTTTGGGAGCCGGTGAGATAATGGGGCTGGTAAAATTGTGTCATGCCTCCTAAAGTCACGAAGCGAATCTGAATGACTTATGATGTGACTTGAAGGCGATAAAATTGTTTGTGGCCAGCTGCTAAAGTTACTAAACAGATTGTGGCGAGTGAAGCTTGGTCACAGCACGAATCATGATGGTTTTTGTGTCCATCCCTACTTCAATCTTGGTGAAACATTATTTTTTCACTCCAGAATAGATCAGGTTAGATGGGCAAGCCAACTATCTTGCTTAAACTTGTATATGTATAGTTAGGCTGGGTTGGATTGCTTTAAATTCATCAGGCTGTCTCTTCTCAACCTAGGTATATCCTCAACCCAGAGTTTAACCTTACAGGTATATAAGAGTTTAGTAAAGCGATCCAAATTTCAAGCTTATTCTCAATTGATCTATTACTCCTTGTTTGATTTAATCCGCACGGTCTGAGTTGGATGATCTATACAGTTAAGTGTATTTGTCATGGGGGCAAGGGTTGGACCCCAGTTTACAGATCGAGCAGTTAGATCTAAAGTAATTAAAGTCTGAGTGGCCTAAATTCTCATTTCAGCATAGTTTAAACCCTCCACTTTGTGCTTTTAAAGATGCATGCAAGTAGGGTTGCATGTAAGGGTGAGCCAAATCAGGCTTTTGGCTGGGCCATCGAATTTAAATTTATCACATGTGACAATTCAATCCCTTGCGGCTTGAGTGCACTCGAGCTGGAATTACAGATAGTCTCGTTTTTATATCTATTAATTGGAATGTTGTTTATTCTATGTACACTAGATTACGTTGTTGATGTGGTTGTAAGCTTCGGGCACTAGCATGTACTCTTGGTGGGCGACATCGAACATGTGGACATTAAATGTTTCTAGCTGGGATACCTCCTTACGATGCAGGAGGTAGCTCTGGACCCGCTGAGGATCGATGGCCCAGTCCTTGTTGGATAGGTAGATGTCGGCGGGGCAGGGGATGTTCTCTGGCAGGAGCCCGTTGCAGGGAAAGTACATCAGCCGTGCGTAGGCGGCGGCAAACAGGGGATCCTTGGTGATGAAGCGTACAGCAACGTACTGCAGGGAGCTGTCGGGCGTGGCAAACTGTGAGGTGTAAAGGAGGGAGGCCTCCCAGAACATGAAGCAGATGGGGTCAATCAGGGTAAAGTGGGTAATGCTGCTGGGGCGGCAGTTGGCAACGAGGGCTGCGAGTAAAGTGCCAAATGAGTGGCCGATGAGGGAGAACTTGTCGAAGCGGTGCTCGGCCATCAGGCAGTCTACAGCAGCGAGGACATGAAACTCGGTGGCGATCTCGGCTGCTGCGGAGAGGGCGGTGTGGGAACTCGACAGCACGAAGATTGGGCGGTTGGGGTGACGCTCCTGAACCTGGCGTAGGTGGTCGAGGTACTGCATGGGCCCAAAGCCGATGCCGGGGAAGAAAACGATGGGGGGCTGGCTGGTGTCGATGTCGCGGGGCAGGTGGAACCAGCATTCAATACCGCCGGCGAACTCGCGCAGCACGAAGCCATGGAACCCCAATGCAAGCCGCCCCAGGCGCTTGATGGCCCAGACGGTGCCATAAAACAGAGCCGAGCGCATCTCGTAGCGG
Organism: Entomophthora muscae; assembly: GCA_014839935.2. Lineage (NCBI taxonomy): Eukaryota > Fungi > Entomophthoromycota > Entomophthoromycetes > Entomophthorales > Entomophthoraceae > Entomophthora > Entomophthora muscae. Next base: position 467,585 of record QTSX02000712.1, read on the forward strand.
ATGGGGTTCAAGCCAGGAATCACCAAGCTGTCCTTCTCGCGGGACACGCGCTCAGGCGAGCCCATGCGGTCATGGAAAATATCAATAATTTCCGTGGCCTGGACTAAACTCCTCGGGAGTTGAGCTCCTCGTGAGGCTTGGCAAAGAACATATGCACAAGCCACTCCTCGACGTGCCCGAAATGGATATCTTTGCCTTCCTTGTGCCATCCACCCAAGTCCAAAGCAACATCCTCCATGTGCTCGCAGGTCTGTTTGGCTAAACGGATGCGGTCCTCGCCCTCAACCACCGCCACTGGCCGTGCACTCTCCAAATCAGTTAGCTTCACGCGCACGTACAGATGGAAGAGCACCTCAACCACTGCCCACGCCATGACCAGCCACTCGATGGCTGACAATCGCTTGGGTATCAGCATTAAATACCCCAAAACAAAAAAGGAAACATTCCCCAGGGCAATGGTGCTCTTGTCGAGCATAAAAAATACCATCTCGAGTACACGGCGATGGCGGCAGTCCAAAGTCGAGAACTTCCCGAACATTGTTCCCCAAATCAGATCAGGCTTTGCTTTCATTTCTACTCCCACCCTTCCCCTTCCCATGCTTATATCTTGATTATCCCCGCACGATCCTCAATCTCGCTCCCCACTGGGATGGCCTGTTCCAACGCTTATCCAGGCCCTACTAAAACCCCATAATGAAATTGCCTCTCCACAAATATAAAATTTAAACCATCCTTTTAAATTAAAAATATATTCCCCTTTTAAAAATCAAAATAAATGCACATTTAAAACCCACTTTTCAGTCTAGAAACAAAGTACATCTTCAACGATGGAATAAAACTAATAACACTGCTGCTCGTTTTATTTAAGCAATTCAACAAGAAAGTTGCATCCATTACATTCCCCAAAAAAATAAATTTCACACGTTAAGCACGTCGCCAGAAAAGTTGCTTCCATTCTGAAAAAGCACCAATATTCCTCTAACAGTTGCAATATCCGTGCCGATCAGACAAGCCATGTGAAGTGGAGTTATTCGATGACGTCATCGCCTACGCCAATTACCGACCAACCCCTGAATGATTTCACATCCCAAACTTTGTTTCGCAAACAATACTGCTCCTCCAGCACAAATTACCATTTCTCAAGAACTCATTATTCAAGTTACCTAACTAGGTTACTAATACTATAGTATAAATATACATTATATATGATATCAAGGACCACATCATTCTAGTAAAAGGCTCTATTTAAACCCCATTCTTTTCGAAAATCAAATTATATTTAAAATACTTTATAAAACCCAATTTAATACCAAAGCCATAGGTGAATTTGAAACCCACGACATCCACTTGATTCAGTCTTTACAAATAAAGCAACCCGAAATTGGTGTTTGCGGTAGAATATTTCACCCCAACCAACACGAATCACATGCCAGCCCTCCAAACCATAACTGGATTAATCACGAATCAAAGTTTCTCACCAACCAATCAGTGCAAACCAGAACCAACTTCCAAGTTTCAACAGCTCACTTACGCCGCTAAACCAGCACGAGTTCACAACAGATCTCCATTAACAATAACACAAAATTTTATCCCTTTCTGTTGTAGGATGGGTTGAAAATAAAACAGCCCATCGGATAGTTTCCCTTCACGTGAAGGCGAAACGAAAAGTTATATTACTTTCGAACTTATGATTAGTCAAATTGGTCCCGTTGGTAGGATAACGGTATATATCTAAACTGAAACAAATCCCAACCAGGAATCCCTTTAAACACCAGAAAAAAAGACCTCACAAGCATACGCAATTACCATGATGCGATACGCACATCTCAATCCTACTTCATAGAGACCGAAATTAAAACCAGTATTAAATAATGCTCATCCAACTAGACTCTATTATCATTCCTGTTATAGTTGATTGAAACCTAACCAATTTAAGATGTAAATTTATTAAGCTGAACCCATAATACATCTCAGCTATATCTAATCAATCAACCCCAAGATCTCAAGCGATACCTATCCACTCTCCCCATAGCCCTGAACATTACCATCCTCCACCAGCTAATCTTCCAGGATAGCTATGCCAGGAAACTGCTTCAAACTATAGATCAGCTAATAGCGAAACTGATCCCTCCAGAAAATATCCTCAACACTTTGCTTAAAATAAAACCCAACCCCTCAGCATCTAACCCATACCTGCAGATACATCCCCCAAAATGCCTTAACCCCCGTCATCAACTGGGATCCACCTGGTCCATTGAATATAAAGGCTGACATCTTCCAAATCCTCTCCTCACTAGCAAGAGTTCAAACCCACAGTTCCAAGATCTTCCCATCAAGATCCACTGGCTGTAGCAGCTATAGATATTGTCAAAACAGAAGGGTCACCCCGCCAGCAAGGCTCCAACTAAGCAGGTCTGTGACCCACAATATGACTTACCGGTGACCCAAAGCCAAATAAGGAAGTTGACTTGGATTTCCAGAATTAGCAACATGAAAAAATGATGATCCCATACAGTAAAGGGCTTGGTTTAGCGCTTGACTCATTATCAGGATCAATCACCCTCTCACTATTCAACTGAGTGATCAACACAATCATGTTCCTGATATCCACAATTTACATCAACTATATAATAACTATCTCTCAATAAGGAATATTATCTTGTTTTCAATTATTTTCCCCTTGTAACTCTGCTAAAACAGCACAGTTACAACATTGGTAGCACAGGTAGGTTTTCTATCATACCCCTTCCTCAAAAAGTCTACCTGTTGCCCATACTTGCTGTGGTCAACAGATATACAAAATAATCATGTCTGGCCTCCCAGTGGATTGGATGCCCTACACACCAGGGACCAAAATACCTGAAGGGTTCATACTTTACCAGAACATAGTGATGTCAGCTCTTGCCTTCAATGCCCTATCCATACAAGGGTTCTTCAAAGCGCCTAACACAATCCCCTGAGTGACAGACAAAAGTATCATGTCCTCCCATGTAGCCCAGCAAATTCCTAGCTCCAGCTTGGAATTGTTTGCTGGAGCCAATGACATCAACACCACAGTAGGGATACAATCTGCCCAAAACAAGATGGTGCAAATGGAATGCCAACAATTTTTCTGGATTGTAGAGATATCCATTTGCCTTATACATGGCACAGGGACCTAGTACAACAAGAGGCATGAGAATCACACCAAGAAATAGTGAGACACCTTCAAGCGGGAATTCTCGGCAAGACTTGTAATGAAGGACACTGCCCTTATGATCATAAGCTAAGTAAATAATCTGACCCAGAATGGCACAGTAAAAGAACTCACCCCCGCATACAAGGATCTCTGTCTATAAGCACCCTCAAATATGATGTTTGACAACCCAGCTATGTCCCTCATGTACTACAACGCACTTAAGTCACATGTGATGAGACACGTCAATCTGGACCAGGTGACCAACTTGCAGAGCCTATATTGCAAGGCAGAGAAAGCGGAACAAATGTCTAATGCCCTTCACAAGGCACAGGAGGGGAAAGGGAGCAACCCAAGGACTCTTGCCTTCCAGAAAACTCCAGTTGTCCTCTGCCTAGCAACAGCAACAACAGTACAACCAACAAACCTTCAGGTGAAAATGACCACAGTAACAGAAACAATGGCCAATCAAACTGCACTCACTATAGATTCACCACTACCCAGGACAATTGATATGAGAGAAAAGCCCACGGAGAGCATTAAGAAAGCCAAGCTCTCCCCACCAAACTTCTGCCTTGCCTAACAATGAGTACTGCCCTGAAAATGTGGACCAATGCCCAATGACCCAGGTTTCCTTGGGAGACCCAGTGCTCTAAAACATTGCCAGACATCCCAATAAACCAATGCCCTATCCTTTCCACTTTTGAGGTTAAACAGACTCAGCGCTTCTGGACTCAGGCGCAGATTGCACGCTTGTCAATAGCAACTTTTTAGACAAGTTCAAGTTAGCCACTAATCCTTTGCAGGTTAAGAATGTGGTCCTAGCTGATGAACACCCCATTGCTGTGACACAAGAGGCTGCTCCCTTTCCCATTACGCTAGAGAACCTCCATTCCACCATACAGGGATCCACCATTGATTTTCTCATATTTGATGTTGTACTTGGCTTATACTGGCCAATAAATAATAACCCACATGTAGATTTGGCCACCTCTGTATTGATCATCAAACGTGAAGGGGATAACCACCAGATCTACCCTGATTCTGTGGACCAACTCTTACGAGACCATGTCTTTGTACCTATCACAGAAACTCTTGAAGAAATTGACAATCTAAAGGCAGTCAATTGGGACATGTGTTAGTACAAGATCATACACTTCTAGGAGCACCTGGATACCACCACTCCCCAGGATAAAGAAATTGTAGCCCAAAACCCAGAAATCTTCAAATAAGCACTATCAGGGCTAGCTCCAGAGAAACACATACAACTCACCATCCAACTCAAAGGAGAAGTACCAAAGACTTGGCCCATATATTGCCTCACCCCAATCAAAGACAACACACTGTGCACATACCTCAAGGAAGCATTTAAAAAGGTCTTATCTGCCCCACAAAATCTCCCTTTTGCGCCACTGTGTTCTTTGTGGCAAAAAAGGACAGAACTCTTAGGCTTATAAATGACTATTGAGCACTAAGCAAGGATATCATCAAAAATTGTTAACCACTCTCACTCATTGAAAATCTCTTTGGTGCCTTAGAAGGAGCAATCCTCTTCTCTAGGATCAACCTGACTTCAGGCTACAACAAGATTTTCATTAAGGAAAAAGACATACCCAAGATAGCCTTCTTTACCAAGTACAGCTCATATGAGTGTGTTGTACTCAACTTTGGAATGACAAATGCGCCATAAACCTTTTTCACTTCCATGGACAAGTTTTACGCCCCACATCAGCAAGCATGCATTGGTATACTTAGACAACATAATTGTGTACAGCCCCTTGGTAGAACAGCATCATAAGGACTTGGAGGTGGTCTTTGCAACCTTAGCATAACACAGGCATCTTGCCAAGCTGTCCAAGTGCCAGTTTTATCATGAACAGCTCCCATTCTTCAGTAACCAAAGAGAGACAGGGACTAACAAATGGAGACAGACGCTTTGGATGCCTTTATTGGAGGAGTGTTGCAAATCAAGACAGAAACTGGTGATTTCTTACCAGTAGCTTATGAATCACGCAAGCTGACAGATAGTGAATGCCACTATCCTATTCACAATAAGGAACTGTTGGCCATCATACACTGTCTAGTTAAGTGGTGCTGCTACCTAGAGCACAATGATGAATTTATTGCCCTGATTGATCATAAGTCCATTATCTACTTTAAAACTCAGGCCAACCTATCTAGATGCCAAGAACACTGGATGAAGTTTCTTGAGAGATTCAACATAAATATTCAGTATAATCCTGGACCTTATCTAGTCATGTCTGATGCCTTTTCTTGCTTATACATCAGAGCCACCAGAGGGGAAAATGAGCTGGAGCCAGACTGACCCCTCCTGGTACTCCAAACCAAGCATGAGGGGTTTCCCCCAGGGACCACCCCCATCACAAGAGACACTGTTGTTAAGAATGAACACCTCTTTACAGATGTGTATGGAACATTGCATTAAAAAATGACCAACAGGTTCACCATGCCATACATCCTCACAAACCAGAGGGTTGACACTATCTTGTGTTATCACTGTAATTTGGGCCATAAAAAAAGCTGCAACCTCTAAGGGTTTCTAAAACACAAGGCTTGGCAGCCAACCCTGTACCAGGAGCGTGCAAGAGGTCCTCAAACAATGTGAAGTATGCAAAAAAATTGCAAAAAGTGATACTCCCCCAAAGTCTGTGTTTGCCAATTTGTTTCCAATTGCCCTTCAAGGTGTGGCCCCTTGACATTGTTGGGCCAATGCCAGGTAAATACAACAACAAAAAGTATATCATCACTGCCATTGACTTTTCCACTTGCTGGCCAGTAGTACAAGCAGTGAATACACATACTGGCAATGACATATGATGCTTTATTGGCAAAGAAGATTATTAGTAAGTTTGGTAAACCAGAACTACTGATCACATATGGAGGCAAAGAATTGTCCTCAGAAAGCACCAACATTTACTTCAAAAAGAATGGGGTCAAACAAACAGTAAAAATGTCATACCACCCTCAGGATAATGGCAAAGTTGATTGATTAAACAGTAGCTTAGTGTAAGCCCTTGCCAAACTCACTGCCAGAAGACCTGAGGACTGGTACAAACAGCTAGCAACTGCACTTCTTGTATGTTACACCTGGGTGAAAAGATCCATCAAGAAGAGCCCCTTTGAGCTTGTATATGGTACACAACCAAACATCATCCAAGCCCTTACATGACCAAAGTTGGAAATACCCAGCAAAGTTCCTTATTGTTCAGCACCCCAAGTACTACAAGCCAACAGTGACCAAGTGGAGAAGGAAGAAAAACAATTATAAAATATTTTTTCCCTATCCAAGCTAGGCATAAAGCTGGGGATGAAGTATGGGTAATGAACACAGACAAAAGAAAACTGCAGTCAGAAAAAGTAGGCTCCACCATCATACTAAAGATAAACAACATCACTTACCTGGTACAAGGACTCAGCAAGCGCAATAAGGACAAGGTTCTACACCACAACCAGTTTAACCCTTGTAAGGCCCAGCAGAAACAATGTGAGACTGTCATACCTGCAACCAATCAGCAACTGGTCCAGTATAGCGCTCAAGCTCCTGATAGCCTCCCCAATGACTCCCTCCAGAGGAGGCCAACCTTCAGCTGGGGGGTGTCAAAACAGAAGGGTTAACCTGTCATCAAGGCTTCAACTAAGCGGGTCTATGACCCGCAATCCAACTTCCAAGTGACCCATAGCCAAATACAGAAGTCAAATCAAATTTCAGAAATAGCAATATGAGCAAATAATGATCCCATATAGTGGAGGGCTTGGTTTAGCGCTTGACTCATTACCAGGATCAAGCCACCCCCCTTCACCATCCAGCTGTGTGATCAACACAATTATGTTCCTGTTATCCATGATTCACAATAGCTATAGTAACTAATCTTAAAAAAGGATATTATCTAGTTTCTAATCATTTTCCCCTTGTAAATATGCTAAAGCAACACAGTTAAAACAATATACCTTTTACCAGATATATTTGATTTACAGTGTTGAACAGAACTAATTATACTTCAGTTCTTGGAGTTGGAAACTCAAACACCCACAAGGGAAGCAGAAAGATTTACAATTAGAGGATCTTTATTGATAAATTAAGAAAATTTTCATACTGTGTGGAAAGGCTATCAGTCACCCAGGGTGGCCCATGTGGCATTGATCAAGTTAAGGATCAATAATGTTCTGGTGGTAGATTCCCCCTATCACCCTATAAACTAAACTTCCCCTAAAATTGAAAATATAGGATTCATATGTTGTAACTGAACCAATGAGGATTCATTATTTGGAATTGGGGAAGACCACAGTCTAATAGAAAGAACATAATAATAATAAGGTATTGTTTATTGTGGAATATTGTGATCAGTATACCATATGGGGAAAGCCACACAGCCACAAGGGGGTAACATGGTGGCTTGTTCCATGTAAGGATTTGAGCCAAGGAATAACTTGTGCGGGATCAGCAGGTTGAATTGGCAGTGCTCCTAATTAGGAGAAAGTGTCAGCAATTTGATATTGCCATCAGATTAATCCATGTTGTTAGATACGTCAAGGGGCGGCTTGTTGAGCGCCCCCTGTGTATCGTGAGATACATTGGTAGGCAAGTTGGGAAACTTGTTGCAACACATATATTCACAGGCAAGAAGACTATTAGCTTCAACTAATCATGGGGTGACTTAATGCCCACCTCCAGTGTGCTGTGAGATATGTTGGTGACTAAGGTGTCTGATTTGGTTCCATCATGCACAACAACAGGGCAACCTAGTGCAACCATACTCTAGTAATCTTTTTCCTGCATTTGAACAAAGTTACTAAATCTCACTAAATTTCATAGCTCAAAATAAAAAATTGTTTTTATTACTTGGTTAAAGATTCTCAAATGATGCACCATCTATGGTTACTCCCTCTTGAAGAAAATCCTTGAGAAACACCCTGAATCAAGAATAATTGGTGGCACTCTTATCATATGCTCATGTTGCACAGGAATCAACCCTTTTGAATCCCAAGCAGAACATTACTCATACATTCCCCATGACTGCTGTCAAGTATAAATTTCTGGGAAGTATAATAAACAAGATAAATGGGAAAATTAAGAAGAGAATGAAATTTATTGATATGAATTTAGAGTATTATATAGTATCATGAGAAGTCACATGGTGTCCATGTACATCATGGTAGTCATGAGGCTTATCCAAGTAATTTTTCCTCTTAAGTCATAGTCCTGTATAAGTAGTGTTCTGCTCAGGACTCAAAAGGTTTGATCCCTGTAATAGATGGGCAATTGATAGGAGGGCCACCAACTTAATGATTAGTTGGGGAACCACTTGGGGAATTACTTTCCCAAGAGAGAGTAATCAAATATGTTGCAAAATCACCCCCTGGGGTGCTATAAGGTGGAACCTTGGGAATTTTTTTGAGAGTGTCAGAGATTTGGGCTTGGTATTGATCCAGTTTTGCATTGAATACAGGCAGTTAGGAATTACATTGTGCTGTTCTTGCTTTGCATAAGCAGAAGTGTTCATGGTGCATACATTTGAGCTCAATACAAGCACCTATTTCTTTGATGAAGTAGGTGTTGTTTGGTTTGACTTCCATGACAATGCCTACTCCTCGCAATCCTGAGTTAAATTTGTGCATGTTGTGATCAATGACCCAGATCTTGTCCCCAACTTGGAAGTGTTCCTGTTGTAGTGGCACAGCTTCTCTCTCAACCCTCTCTTTTTCCTTGTCTTATTGGTCTTTTCTGGCATGTTGTATGCCTGGGTCATTGTTATCTGCACTTTCTTAGGTAGAGGTAATTGTGATCCTGACTTAGTGCTAACAATGGCGGGTTTATGTCCACAGATGAGTGATAAGGGCTTTTGCCTGTTTTCAAGTGAATTGAGTTTGGCATACCATTAGTGCTGTTGGTAGAATGTTGGCCCAAAATAATGGGACATTGGAAGACAATATAATGAGTTCCTCTATGAGGGCATCATTTTTTATTTCCACTCTCTCATTTGCTTTTGGATGATAGGGAATGGCAACTGTATGCTTTATTATATTTTTAACAAGGTAAAAGTTGGTGTCAATGGCAGTGATTTCTGTTCCTCCATTTTTAATTAAGAGTCCAGGTTTCCCAACTTAGCTATGGTTTCTTTGCCAATAAATTGTCTTAAATTGTTTCCTTTGTGTTCTTCTGTGGATTGTGATGTAGTCCATCTAGTTTCATAGTCAATAGATGCAATAATGTAATTTTTGTATTTTTTATTGTTGGACATTAGTCCCACAATATCTAGTGGCCACATTTTGAAAGGCTATGTGATTAACACTGGTATTACTGACTTGGGAGGTGCCTTGGAGTGGGAGTACTTTTCACAGAATTTTCATTGGTCTAGTACTTCCTAGATATTGTCCAGTATGTTAGGCCACCAGTAGTGTGTCTTGTGGTATTAATGCAAGTTCCTGCTACAAGTGTGTCCCAGATCTCTGTGGTATTAAAGGATTGTGTAAATCTTTTGTGTTGACATACATAGGGTACAGTTTGTCACTTGGTAGCATGCAATGTAGAGTATCATATAAATTTTTGAACAGATTTTTGTTCTTGGGAACTTTCTCTTAAATGTCCATTTGTATTTCAGATGAGAACACATCTTGGAGATTCCCCATGATTAACATGGGCCAATCAGAGTCTTCATCAGTGCATAATACTTAGTTTACTATATAGCCTTGATAGGGCGTCTGCGGTAAGCATTTCTTTGCCTGGCTTGTACTTGATTTGCATTGGGTATCTCTATATGAGACTCATCCACTTGGCTTGTCTTCTTGATAGATGTTGTTGGGTTTTTAAGAATATCAGTGACTTTTGGTTGGTTAGCACTTTGAATATTTGTGCACCTTCCAGGTAACATTGTCACTTCATGAGACAGTGAACAATAGATACCAGCTCTTTGTCATGTATTGGATATCATTGTTAACCATCAGACAGTTTTCTTGATTAATATGCTACAGGAAGGAAGTTCTTTTCTGCAGTTTGAATTTGGGCATTTCTCCCATTGCTAATCATATGTATCAGTCTCTAGTTTATATACTTCCTTGTGGTTTGGATACTGCAAGATAGGGGTTGTAACCATATAATCTTTTAATTTCCAAAAGTGTTGGTCTCTTAATGGTGTCAATACCAATTTTGTTGTCTTGCCTGTGATTTCAGATAAGGAAGCAGTCAAGGCCCCCTTTAGGGATAAATCTCCTAACATAGGCTATCATGCCTAGAAATTTACAAAGCTCACTCTTATTTTGCAGTACAGTCATGTTGGTTATGTCTTGTATCTTTTCTGGGTCTGGATTCACTTTGTCCTTGCTTATAATGTGTCCTGAAAACAGGAGCTCTGTTGAAGAAGTCACATTTGGAGGGTTTAGCTATGAGCTGATTATCTTGAAGGGTGTGGAGGACCAGGCAGAAATCTTTCCAGTGTAGTTTTTTATTCAGGCTGTATATTATTATGTTGTCAAGGTAGACAAAAGCTCTATTTTCAATGTGATATTTAAATACTTCATTCATAAAGGTCACAAAGGTACTTAGGGCATTTTTCATGCCAAAGTTGAGCTGTGTTCTAGATCTAGATACATAGCATAGTAAATATATGATTTTAAAGAAATAAACTGAACATAAATAAAAAAGAACTATAAACAAAGAGAAAATGAACAATTGAAATTCAAAATAAAGATAATATAAATAGAAAATGTTTGGCAACAGGGGGTTTTTGGGGCAGGGAAGAGTGATGCCTAGTAGGAAGAATAGTGCAGGAGGGATGGCGTAGAGCCTGTGCTTACCTGGGGGGTCTGTGATTGGGTGGATGGGGCTGGAAAGTGGGGGGTAGTGGTGGCAGGGGTGGAGGCAGGAGAATTTCACATGATGGTTGCCATATACTGCTCATTGTACTTCATATCAGTCATTGCTGTGATTGGTTGGTAGGTGGCAGTGACACAGGATGGGATGCACTTGTCCTTCTGTGATTGGTTGCCCATATTCACATGGAAAACCATCTGTGCAAACAAGTCAGCTATCATTTGGCAACCAAAGAGAGAATTGTGGTCAAGGACCCCAAGAAAGAGGTCGCTGAAAGCCTGAGGGCGGGTGCTCCTGGAGTGTGTCTCCAATTTTGAAGAACACAACATCTGCCAGATAATTGTCAGTGTGGCCAGCAGGGTACACAGAGACCTGGTGCCCGTGTTTCTGGATGGCCTCAAGGGCAGTGGAACCACCCTACATCTGGTGGCTCAAGAAAACCTCGTACTTAGAATTTGAGCCATCCCAGGAGTCAAGTAATCCACCAAGGATGTGGCTGTACTTGTAGCCATTGGGGAAATCTGGGGTTTTCTAATAGTAGACAAAACCCTTGGCTGAAACAGCCAGAAATGCACCAATAAATGTCCCCTTCTTGACCTTATTCCTTCTATTCTTGGCAACAGCTTTTCCTTGCTCACCAAAATTGTCAAAAGTATTGATAGCTTATAATAGGAGACAAACGTGATGTTATCTATTAGACTAGTCAGGCATTGGACCAGGGCGGATTCAATGGTGGGGTCATACAGGGAACCCTCAGGACCATCCCATTGGTTGCCAAAAAAATTGGTAATAATCTGTATTGTAGCAATCTTTCCATGCATCCAGAGCTACACCATGCGCTCAGACACCCAAATGCCATGGTGTGCAAGTTGCTTCTGGACCTGGGTCAAGGGAAGCTTGGAGTCCAACTGGAGGAGGTCAAGCATGATTGGGTAGGCCTCTGTGATTTGGGGCTTGGGGCCTTCTTGGGCTTCTTGGCTGTCCCAATCAGATTCCCCTTGTTCATTCAGTTATTGAATTACTGCATTGTTGTGGCTTGGGTGAATTGCAATTGGGTTGCAATATGTTCCCAAGACAGAACCTGCAGGTTCAGTGCCATAATTTCCTGAAGAATTTGGGCAGTAATTTTTCAGCGTTTGGGGCACTGGGCCAGGGGAGCTGAAGCCTGATTGGCTGTAGGGGAGCAGGTTGGCTTGTGGCAAGAAGTTGTTCTGGATTGAGGTTATCATCCTGATTGGTTGGTTGGCAGGCTACTTTTGCGGGGGTGGGTACAGGAGCAGGGGCAGAGGCAGAGCTAGACACTACGTGACTACTGAACAAGTCAAAGTCATAGGGGTCGGAAATGGGTATAGGTCGGCTTCCTTGTTACCTGCCTCAAAGGCTTGGGTATAAACAGGTGCCTCCACACCCTTAGCATTGCCTCCAATGAAGCTGGCTTGGCTGCTGTTGGCTTGGCTGCTGGCACCGTTGAAGATGTTGCTAGTAAAAACCATTATAAAAAACTCAGGATAAAATCACTAAAGGTAGAAGTTTAAGATTATATGATTTATTTTTATTGTAATCACTATTCCACATTTGGAAAGTTATCAAAACTATTAAACAAAAATAAGGATCCATAAAAATGAATAGAAATGCCTCTGTTCATAAATCAGATAGCTGTTGATTGGCTATTAAACTGTTATATTTCTATTTTAGGCTGCTCATACTACACATCCTGTATGACTTCAATTTTTTTTGTATTTATGGAATCTTGTTTCTAGATTGCTGAAATTCTGTTTCATTTTAGTCCTTCTGTTGGTGCCTCATCTTAATCCTGATTGGATTATAATATAATCCAAAACAGCATCCATTCATCTCACTTGTTGTGTCAGTCTATTTTGTTTGTGGTTTAAACAACACCGCTTGATATTTGATATAATTCCGTAAACGGGCTAGTGAAATCTTGTTTTTGGTTTGAAAGTTCATTTGTTAACCAAAAATATTTGAATTATTTGAATCCTGAATCTTGTGCAACTTGGATCTTGTTCAAATCTGAAATCATTTTGTTTAAATCTGAGGTTTTTAGGTTATTGCCATAGCTTTTAAAACTACTGTATTTATAAAAATTGTTTTTAATGATAAGTATTTTATTTCAGTTGAGTATTCACTCAATTCTTTTTGTATTTCTTCATAAATCAATCCAGGTGATTTTTTTTAGTGAAGTGCTGGTTGTAAATGAATTTTATAATATATTTTAAAATTATTTTTATCTTTTCTTTCTTTATTGAAATATTTTTCCTTTTTTTGAATTTAATGATACTTTTTTTAGCATTTTTTTATTTTTTTAGAATATAATATACTCTTTTTTTGTCATTTCAAACCCACAATCCCAAAGCTCTTTCAAACTGTAGCTTGATGTAACTAATGCTTTTAGGGAAGAAAGGTGCTTGGCAGGGGATTCTGAAACCAATTCCTTTAGATTGTTAAGGAAACCATCTGTCTTGGAATTTTGTATGACAGGTAAGAAAGTACTTTTTCCAAGCTCTGTTTTTAACAGAAACACTCAAAAAAAGCTGTTAAGATCATTTACAGCAGTAAAGAGGAATGCTTGCTTAAGAATAGAGATTTTTTCTCTCTTATTAGAAGCCCCCAGTGAGAAGAAGGGTGTCATCTGAGGTGTAAACTTGATAGGCTTCATAATGAGATAGGTTGGATTCCTTGTCTTGGTTTAGACAGTTCTTGCTTGGAAATGGATGTGCAGTTATCAGAGAGGAGTAAAGGTATGGATTTTAAAAAAATTCTGTAAAGTTGAGCTGGTTAAATACCATGTTAGCTGGGCTTTTGCATTACAGGAATAAATCTCCAACTGACCCCTAACTGATCTCCTTAACTTATCAATAACACCCCTGAAGTCTGATATCTTGTTTATTTACCCCTTTTTATATTCTGGTTAACTGTCAATATCTCGGCAGATAGTGCTTCAATCTTGCTCAAACTAGTATCATTAGAAAGCCCTAAATCTCAGCTTTTGGTATTGTGCTGCAACTTTATATTTCAATGCCTTTTTGGTATCTTGAAGCGGCTTTGGATGTAAGCTTATAAAATTATTCTTTGAAATAAAATATGCTAATTAACTCTTAAAGTATGATGTTTTAATAAGTAAACTAATTTTAAAGTATAAATCACTATTTAGCTTACTTTTAATAAACAACTCAAATTTTTTTATTTTAAATAAGATTAAGTCTATTATAACTTTGAACAGTTTTAAAAAATGAACTTTAAATATCTTTAATCTATCAAATTAAAACTGTTAATTTTAATTGCATATAGCTATACACTTATATAGTTAAATATATATCCTATTATTATTGATGAAATGACTAGCATTATTTTTATCATTTAATTTAGGTAAATTCTATCTCTCAAAAGTTTAATTGATTAAACCAAGATTTTGCACGTCTTTTTTATGTTTTAATTTAAATTTTTATATATATTATCTCTAGCATACAGTATAAATATATAATTTTATTAAATAGCCATATAAAGCTATTTTATTAATATTAAATACTTAAAAATTTAAAGAGAAAAAATTTAGTCTCTTATAAAGTTCTTATTATATATTTTCTATAAAATTTGACTTAAGAATAAATTGCTTATGATAAATAAAAATATTAAAATTTTAATAAGATTTTATAGCTTTAATTTAAATTTTAGTTTTAGTTTTTAACTTTTTACCAGATTTTTGTATAAAATAACTCTAAAATTATTTAATACAGTAGTTTTAAAGGCTATGAGTACAGCCACAAATACCTCAGATATAAAAGAAATGAATTCAGATTTAAGCAAATTTCAACTATCAGGTTAAAATATACACTCTGGTAACAGGGATTTTTGGCGTTAATGGGAAAAATGGGTCAACACAGCAAAGAAGTGCTCATGCGCAAAGCAAGACTATTCAAAATACAATACTAAATACATTGATTCACAAAAAAGTGGTGTGAGTTGATTTTTGGTGTACATGTGTTTACTATGTGAATTAGTGACAAAACACACCCAAGCGCAGTGAGTCAAAAATCAACCCAAAACTGAAACACAATAGCAACTCACTATGTAAACAAAATCACTCATGTGTTGTTGTAATGATTGTAATCAAGTATGATACCAAGGTATCTAAAATAAGACACAAGATATAAAATATAAATTTTAAAAATATTGTGTTGGATGCTTAATTTGGCATAAAATCTGAGAAAATGGGTGTAAATTATTTTGAGTAATCTAAAATAGGTGTTGTAAAACTAAAAACAACTAAATAAGAAATAAAAAATCTATAGTTGGGATATTGAGTGGGAAAAAATCTAATCAAATATCCATATGCAGATAAAAGCAAAAATTAAAACTAAGGAGAGACTTAATTAAGTTTTATTTAGTATTTTATTAAATTTTAAAATGGAAGGTACACAACAACAGAGTGATAATGCACTTGTTGTGCGCCACAGTTGACTCTGAGGGTAAAAGAACAGAGTTAATGCAACACAATTTCCTACTCAGAAAGGAGATGGGAGAGGAGAGTTTGATAGTGAGGCTGCGTGACACAGCTGGTTCAAGGAGCACAAGCTACTAGAGTGTGGAGCATCAATCCTCAGGTCCCCAAGCTGACCTGGAAGCCCATCAAGGTTACCACAACAAAAATGGGTGGAAACAAGGAGGTAGAACTTACTTTGTATGTGTTTGACGTTGTGTACCACTCAGAGTTGGCCCCGTCAGCCATGCTGGAGAAGGTTAAACCTGTGCTTGACACTAGCTACAAGCTTTACATCAGTGATGGCAATCAGGAAGAGGACAAGGAGCCTGAGTTCTACAGAACTGATGAGGACAGCTGGTGTTAAAAAAGGTTGCAGCCTTTTACAACAAGGTAGCCATGCCTTGCAAGCCTGCCACAAATCAGGATCCTAGTTCATCTGAGCCCACTAAGCCTGCCCAGAAGCATATTCCTGGTATCAAGAAGATCATCCTTCTCCAGGTCATGCAGGAATCTGGTGACTACAAGGCGGCCCTGGCTCTTGTTGGGGTGGATCCTAAGTACGCCTTGAAGACCTACAACTGGTTCATCAATACTGGTCATGTCCTTGCTGCAGAGAAATTCTTGTGTGTGTCTACCATGCTCACCAAGGAGCACAAATGGAAAATCAGCCAGTGGATAACCCAAGATTACCATCTTGAACTGGCAAATTTACAGGCCATGATCAAATCTACTTTTGTGATTGAGGCCTAGATTTCCTTTTACTATCATCTGGTAAAGGGAATGTGCTTTTCCTGGAAAAAGCTTGGGGCATCTCCCTATAATAGAAACAGCCCAACCAATGTTGAGACCCAGAAAAAATATACTGAGCCTAAACTTTCCTCAAAAATAAGGGATCAGTCAAATTTTACTATGTTGACAAATTGGCATTTGCCTTGTTTATGCGCAATGCATATGGCTATGTCTCCAAAGGCTCAAATGACAGGGTGGCTTGGCGTGCTGCAGTCTGTGCCACAGTCTATTCAATGGTGGATCTCCTCAGTCCAAAGGGACTGAGCTTTATCAAATGATATTAGGATCTCATAACAGCCAGGCCTCCTATTATTCCTCTGATTGGTCCAGGAGCACCTGAGGTGCACAAGCCCAGGCTTCACCAATGTAATTGTGCTGGATGACTTGGTCTCCATAAGGTGGAAGATATTCTCAAAGAATTTCCTTCAATCAACACCAGCATTGCAGTGGGCCCCCAGCAATTGGCCACGTCAAATTTGCGCCTTCCATTCCCCCCTTTTATTTGCCCTTCTTGAATCCCATTGAGGAAGTTTTTGGGTGGCTCAAGCAAGTTGTCAAGCAAGGGACCCAAACTGGGACCAAGGACCTATTTGATTTGCTGCAGGCCAGGATCCACACCCTCTCAGCTGAGACTGTGACCAAATTCTATAGCCACACTGATTTGTTCATCTCTGTGTGTCTTGTCAAACATCCAATCAATTAAAGGCTTGGCTTTTCTGACTTTTTTATATTCTCTAATTTGTTATTTAAGATTTATTAATTGTCATTTTATATTTGGAATCTTCTAAGCCCACAATCACATTTATCGGAATCATCAATGAAGGTTATTAATTTATTTATTTTATATTATTTTTTATCATAGCATCTGAGGCTATCCCAAACATATGATACTGGATTAAGAAAATATATTTATATCACTCTTAATAAATATAAAAATGAAATTAAAAAATAGTTAATGTACAACTTAGAGGTATATTTCTAACGTATATTATTTTTTTATATGAAAAACTTCTCTGGGATTTATTTTAAAAAAAATTGTTTGCTAAAATAAAAATTAAAAAATTATTATAAATAAAAGTAATCTAAAATGTAAATATATTTAATGGAAAAGATAGTTTTAAGGGCGCCTGTAATGGGTTCTTTGGTATTAACCCACCTGGCAATGGAGGTGGCACACAACCTCCACTGCCACACTGTAGACAGTGAATACACCATGATTGAAATATTTAAAGCAGCTGGTAAAAGGGAGTAAGGTCAGGTGGGAGTGAAGCAGCAGCTTCTCTGGCAGGACTGCAGACCTGTAAATTCCAGCCAGTACCAGGGCGTCCTGGATCACATGACCAACCAAGTTGTACCTGGGGGGACTTTCTTCCCATCCAGGGAGAGCCTGGCTTTGTCAATCCTGAGAAGGATCCTGTCCAAGTCCTTGACGTTTGCACCCATCCCAAAGTATAAAAAAACCCAAATAAACCACAAGATGAAGTCTTTTACCCAGCAAAGGCTTCAGTAAACTCACACAGCTTATTTAACAGGGTACTAATCTTCTTCTCATGTTTTGTTTTAGGAAAGATGAGATCCATTGCCAGATGGACCCCCGTCTTGATGGCACTCCATGTCAGCCTGGAGTCTGCCAGGAGGATTTTGGTCTTTTTTATAGCTGTTGTGTCTGCAACAGCCAATTTTAATACCTCATGCTCAAAGTTTTCCAATAGGTAAGAGAGTGTATGCTCCAAGGGGAAGCAGAAGCAAGCAGCCACATGTTTCTGGCCCATCTCTGGTATGTTCTTGAATGGGAGCATCTCCAGGACGTCCCAAACAAGCTCAATGGAGTTTACACAGTAAACTCCAATGAGGGATACTGGGTCCAGGCAGACCAGTTGGGCATCCTTGTAGGCAGTAAATTCCCACTTGGATGCCCCCTTGCCATGTGTCAGCCCAGCTAACACCTCCTGGGACATTAGAAAGGTACCATTAATACAGTCTTCTATCTTGCTCAAAACAGGGGGGACAGAAACAGCTGCCTTGACACATGATTGGTGCAGTTTGCATGGAATGTGGTGGGGGAAAAGAGGCCCAGGACCCAGCAGATTTCACTGTATATGTTTTTAAAAAAGGTAAGTATTTTAAAATCTTTATTAATTTTGATTATTAGGTTACCTTCACATGTTTCCTCTTTGCCCACAGCCTTGGCCGGCTAGGTCATTCTTGGTGCAAGCAATTGTGCAGGCAATTCTGTGTCCTTGGTTCTTGTGCGCTTTGCAAGTTTGAGATGGGCATATATCTCAGGGTCATCCGTCTAGACAGACAGCGCAGGAGGGAAAAAGACTTGAATTGAAGGCCCTCAACTACTGTCTTCTGGACATTTAGAAGGTGTTTGATTGTAGTTTCTGAGGTGTCTGGCATCTTGGCCATAAGTGCCTTGGCGGACACCTTTTCAATCTTGTCCCCTGTAAGGGCGGCAGCCTTAACTTTTGCCTTGACCTTATTGCCAATGTCTTTTATTTTTGTAATTGTCAAGTCAAGGTCCTTAAGCAGCTTCTCCAATTCTCTCATATGATTTTTTACTAACCTTTCCATATGTTTTTATAGCTTTTACCCCAATAAAATCTGTATTATTCTGATACTATTGCCTCTTTGTCTATTCCTGTTTGTTTTCACATTACTCCAATATCCCATTTTTACCCATTCTGTATATGTTTTACGCTCAACTCAATATGTGTTGTTTGCTTTGTGTTGGCATTGTTTTCTTAATTGCCATATTATTTTTAGCACTCAAACACTGCGCCCTGTGAAAATATTAACAACAATTTGGTGATCAGCTAAATTTGAATTAGAAAATTATATGTTAAGTGTGTTTAGAAAAGTTTTTACTGATCCAAATTCAAATCCTTAATGATAAACTTTAAGCCAATCAGGAGCTGTGTGATAAAGTAATTGTTGTGAAATAAAAGGTTATTCAATAATTCTTTGGTACATGTGCGCTAATTAGCATGATTGGCTGGTTGTTTTGAAATTGCTGCTGTGGCAAGTTGTTGATAGACTAGTGCTAACTCAGCAGCTGATTGAGCACTAGTCCATCATCAACTTGCCACAGTGGCAATGGCACACATTTTCAAATCAACCAGCCAAACATATTAATTAGTGCACATGCACCAAAGAATTATTGAATAACCTTTTATTTCACAACAATCACTTTATCACACAGCTCCTGATTGGCTTAAAGTTTATCATTAAGGTTTTGAGTTTGTATCAGTAACAACTTTATCTAAACACAATTAACCTATAGTTTTCTAATTAAAATTTCAACAACCACCAAATTGTTGTTAATATTTTCACAAGGTGCAGTGTTTGGGTGCTAAAAATAACTGTGTTCTGAATCTAGATACATAGCATAGTAATTATATGATTTTATAAAAATAAGCTGAACATAAAGAATAAAACCAACTATAAATAAAGAGTCATGAACAATTGAATTCAAAATAAAGATAATATAAATAAAAATGTTTGGCAACAGGGGGTTTATTGGGGCGGGGAAGAGTGATGCCTAGTAGGCAGAATAGTGCAGGAAGGAAGACGTAGAGGCAGTGCTGGCCTGGGGGGTCTGGGATTGGGTGGATGGGGCTGGAAGGTGGGGGTAATGGTGGCAGGGGTAGGGGTAAGAGGATTGCACGTGATGGCTGCAATATAACGCTTGGTTTATTCCTCATCTGTCATTGGCTGAATAGGCTGATAGATGGCTGTGGCACGGGGTGGGAGGTGCTTATCCTTGCGTAATTGTTTGCCCATGTTCAGATGGAAGACAATTTGGGCAAATAAGTCAGCCACCATTTTGTGACCAAAGAGAGAATTGTGGTCAATGACCCCAAGATAGAGGTCATTGAAATCCTGAGGGCGGTGCTCCCAGAGTGTATCTCCAATTTTAAAGAAAGCAACATCACCCAGATGGATGTCTGCATGGCTGACTAGGTACACAGAGGCCTGGTGCCCGCATTGCTGGATGGCCTTGAGGGTGGTGGAGCTACCCAATATCTGATGGCTCAAGAAAACCTGCTGTTTGGGATTTGAGCCATCCCAGGAGTCAAGTAATCCACCAAGGATATGGCTGTACTTGTAGCCATTTGTGAAATATGGGGTTTTCTGATAGTAGACAAAATCCTTGGCTGAAACAGCCAGAATTGCACCAGTGAATGTCTCTTTGACTTCTTCCTCACTTTTTGGGTGGCAGCTCTTCCCTGGGCGTCAAAATTGTCAAAAGCTATTGACAGCCTATAGTAGGAGATGAATATGATGTCATATGATATGCTTGTAAAGCATTAGACCATGATGGATTTTATGGCATGATCATACAGGGAATCCTCAGCACCAATCCATTGGTTGCCAGCAACATTTGAGAGAATGCTGATTGAAGCCACCTTTCTGTGCATCCAGAGCTGCACCATGTGCTCAGACACCCAAATGCCATGGTGCGCAAGTTGCTTCTGGACCTGGGTCAAGGGAAGCTTGGGGTCCCGCTGCAGGAGGTCAAGCATGATTTGGTAGGCCTCTGTGATTTGGGACTTGGGAGGCCTATTTGGCTTCTTGGCTGTCCCAATCAGATTCCCCTTATTCATTAATTTATTGAATTTCCGCATTGTTGTGGCTTGGGTGAATTGCAATTGGGTTGCAATCTGTTCCCAAGACAGACCCCTCAGGTTCAGTGCCATAATTTCCTGAAGAATTTGGGCAGTAATTTTTCAGTGTTTGGGGCACTGGGCTGGGGGAGCTGAAGCCTGATTGGCTGTAGGCAGGGCAGGTTGGCTTGTGGTGGGAAGTTGTTCCAAATCAAGGTTGCCATACTAATTGGTTAGTTGACAAGCAGCTATTGTGAGGGTGGAACGGGAGCAGGAGCAGAGCTAGACACAAAGTGACTATTGAAAAAGTCAAAGCCATATGGGTCAGGGGTCAGGTATAGGTTGGCTTCCTTGTTACCTGCTTCAAAGGCTTGGGTATAAACAGGTGCCTCCACACCCTGAGCCTTGCCTCCATTGAAGCTGGCTTGGCTGCTGGTGCTGTTGAAAATGTTGTTGCTAGTAAAAAACTATCTTGAAACAAAACCTAGAATAAAATCACTAAAAGTCTAAGCTTAAAATTTTATGATTTATTTTTATTGTAATCACCATTCTATATTTGGAAGGTTCTCAAAACTATTATACAAAAATAAGGATCCATGAAAATGAATAAAAATGCCTCTGTTCATAAATCAGATAGCTGTTGATTGGCTATTAAACTGTTATATTTCTATTTTAGGCTGCTCATACTACACATCCTGTATGACTTCAATTTTTTTTTGTATTTATGGAATCTTGTTTCTAGATTGCTGAAATTTTGTTTCATTTTAGTCCTTCTGTCAGTGCCTCATATCAATCCTGGTTGGATTATAATATTCTCCAGAACAACATCCATTTATCTCACTTGTTGTGTCAGTCCATTTTGTTTGTGGTTTAAACAACACCGCTTGATAATTGCTATAATTTTTTATAACAGGAAAGTGAAATTTTGTTTTTTTTGACAGTTCATTTAATAACCAATTTTTTTAAATTATATGAATCCTGAATCTTGTGCAATTTAGATTTTTCAAATCTGAAATCATTTTTTTAATCTGAGGTATTTTTGGTTGTTGCCATAGCTTTTAAACCTACTGTATTTATTTTTCAAATATGTAAAAAAAGCCATATGCCCTCTTTTTAAAAAGAGGGACTCAAAAATTATTCTATTTTTTATTTAATTACTTATAAAAAAGATAATATTTTAGGTAATAATTTGATTTCCAACAAAACTCATAATATCAGTTTTTTATCATATAATTATGTTGATTTTTAGAATGATGTCATTTTGTGTCAATCAGGTTTCAAGAAATAATGGTATCTGAAATAAGATTGTTACCAGTTTTTAATACAGTTTAACTTAGCTGTAAGTATAAAATGCTTAAATTGATATAGGTTTTTATATTATAAGGATTAAA
The DNA here is from genome assembly GCA_014839935.2 of Entomophthora muscae. NCBI lineage: Eukaryota > Fungi > Entomophthoromycota > Entomophthoromycetes > Entomophthorales > Entomophthoraceae > Entomophthora > Entomophthora muscae. The sequence goes on from QTSX02000712.1 coordinate 489,879, forward strand.
TAATATTTATTTCAAAAAAGTGTTGTAATTATTTAAATAAATTGATACAAAAATTAAAACATAATTTTAAAGTGCAAAGTAGCACAGTTAATAGGCAACATGTTAATCTTTAAAATAATAACCCATGTTTTGGTGGTATAAGATGTGGTCCCCAACCTTGAACTCTGGCAGGAAAGAACATCCAGCATTATCAGGAGAGAGCTCTAATGTCTTGGTTTTGTAAGCAGAGGTATAGGCAGAGGCTTGTATATCAATTATGTGGTTGATAAGGTTCTTGGTGTGAGAATCATGGTCCAGGGCATCATCTGAAGAGAGTAGGGGGCCTCCTAAGAGCAACATAGTGACTTTACGCCCATAAAACATAGCAAAAGGGGAGTACCCAGTGATACAATGTTTACTAAGGCAATAGGCAAAAAGGGCAGTGGGCAGGTATAGATCCCAATTAACAGCATCTGAATAGGTTAGCTTCCACATGATAGAAACTAAAGTTGATTTATTGTGTTTTACAGTCTCATTAGTAGACAGGTTATAGGGGGACAATGAAGACTGGTGGGACCCTTAAGCCTCTACAGAAAAATTTACTAGCCTTGCATTGAAGTTGGATTTGTTATCTGGCAGTAGTAATTGTGGGCAGCCATGTCAATAGAACACATACTGCAGCAAAAAGATGGCAGTAGTCTTGACAGTGATGTCCTTGGTAGGGCAAGCCTCTACCCACTTACTGAAGTGATCAAAAGCAATCAGAATAAAGTGACATCCTGACTACAAACAAGGAAGAGGCCCTATAGCGTCAATTCTGACTGTGTGAAATGCATGATGTGGGGATACTAGTTTGAACTCATGAGATGCAGCTTGGGGACACTGTAACTGAAATTCATGGCAACTAGCAATGACATCAGGTATTAGCAGCCAAAGATTTTTACAATAGTATTTATTCTGAAGACAATTGAAGATCTTAACAATGCCTTCATGTTTTTCTGTGTGCTTGGAGCATGCTGTAAGTGTAGACTGTTGGGTATAGCTAGCAAGAATCAGCCCTAGTAATTGTTCAATTACTATACCTGAATATAGGGTAGTAAAACCAAAGTAGGAGTGAACAATATGTGGGGGTAAAAACTTATCTTTATTTCATATATAAATCAAGTATATATAGAGAGGTGGGAAATTAGTAGAGGAGAAATTGGTGGGATAGAAGGCCAGAGAAGTAAGCCAGGTTTGGCATCAATACTATAATCACAATATCAATACCAATATTAGCTATTGATTTTGCACCCAGGAGTAGAGATTAATTGGGCAATTAGATTATTGATGTCACCTCTATTTAGGTTTCTGGACTCAAGTGCAAAGTATGAGCCTCAATTCTCAAATTGAAGGCCTTGTTTATTGTCCCTTTGTGTAACTATTGAATTGCCAAATTGCCAAGAGGATTTGAATGGAATCCACTAGTTCTTGATCAATTGGTCAAGTGATTGCCTAATGTGTAATTACATTCTGGATCTGACTTTGAACTTAATGTCCATCAAATTAATCACATATTAGAACATTGCAACATTGCAATATTTCCTGTCACTGGATTAGATGACAGGGTTTAAAAGTGCCTACAGGACCCCAGGTAGCAGTATGTTTCATTCCTATACTATAAGATCTCCACAGCTCAAAAGACAGACTGTTCAGGTGGTCATCCCTAAGAGAAAACAGGTCCAGCCAAGGCAGCTTGAGCCAAAAGGACCCCAGTTGTGAGGGAGCAGACTCTGGGCCAGCTGTCGCCTATGTTGGATGTGGACAGCCAGTACTTGGACTTGTCAGCCAAGTTTCAGTGGGAGTCAATTACTGCTGTGCCCTTGGAAGGAACTGATCCCTTACTGGCAGCCTTGTTCTTGGCTCTTCATCAGCCACTAGTCCTTACCCAGCTCAAGTTAGAGGAGAATAATTTGATTCAGTGGCAATTTCCCATGTTTCAGGTGGAGGAGTACTTGGAGAGTTATATTCAGAGTTTTGCTTTCTGTAATCAACAACTTGGTGCCACCCAGAAGGCTACTGTGTTGACCATTATCAAGGCAGTGTTCAGGGCTTGGGCCATGCCTGGCCAGACTGTTCCTCAAGTGGAAGGTTGGTTAGCTATTGATAACTTTGAATAAAGGCTTTGTTGTACATTTCAAGCTACTCTGAAGGGGATAGATTCTGTCAGTGGTGACCATCTGATTGCCATGGCCCTTACTGGGAAATTAATGCTGCATGGCGCCAAAAGGTTTGACCTTAATAATAATTACAACATGGCTGCCTTCCTTGACTGGCTTCTTGGGGTATAATACCGTCTAGATGGGAAGACTCCAGATGAGTATGTGCTCCAGGAATCCCTTCTGTGGGATTATCTCTTCCTTTGCTTGTTCTTCCCCGTGGCCGTGGGGATCAATTGTGTGAGGCGCTTAATGGGTCTTCAATGTCCCATCCTTGGGCATTGGCTTTGTGGGTCCTTGAAAACCAGCTTTGTTACTTGGCCTTGGTTCAGGCCTTAGTTAAATTGGTCTGGTATATGCAAGGCCTAATATCCCAACAATAAAAAAATCCAATTTTCTTTTCTTATATATTTTTTGGCTTTGGCAAACTGGACAACAACCCATGGATTTTTTATTTTGAATTTCTTTTTTAGGTTTTTATCTTCATTGTGGCTTACTCTTGACTACTAGGAGCGGCACACATATATTGTTCATGCACTCTAGTAATTGATTGCCCAGAAACTGGCTCCTTCAATGTATATGAGTCAGGGCCAGTCTTTTGGATGACTTGAACAGGACCTTGCCAGAGAGAGGAAAGTTTAGACTCTCAACCATAACCTCTGTGCTAAAGAAGTAGACTTTATCTCCAACCATGTAGGACTGTAGGGGAGGGCACTTGGCCATGGCTCAGACAAGGTCTTGGAGTTTGTGGTTAAGGTTAACCGTGTAAGCTTCAGATTATATCTAAATCAACGTATGTGCCAGCTTATTGAAGTAGGCGTCCAGGGATACTACCAGAATGTTTTACCATCAAGTATAGCAGGTGTGATAGTCCTAGTTGCTGCCTGTAGAGTAGCTGGAAGGGTGGCTTTCCTGTGGCCCAATGATAGCCAATATAGTACGCAAAGGTTGCAGCTGGTAGAAATTTATCCCATACTGTCTCCTGTTGATGACTAAGTTTCCAAAGTATCTGTACCAGGCTTCTATTTTTGAGTTCTACCATACCATTTGTCTATGGGTGGTAGGGAGTAGATAGTGTACCATTTAACTCCATCAGCTGATTTAGGCGGGGAATCATATAGCTGATAAAGTTGGTGCCATTGTCTGTCAACAGTACTTGGGGTTAACCATGCTTGTATATTATGTTCTCCAGTATGAACAAAGCAGTGGTCAGGGAAAACTGGTTAGGGATAGCCTTAGCCTCTATCCATTTGATCAGGTGATTTCCAGCTACAATAATGAGCTTGTTCTTACTATTGGTGAATGACAAGGGACCCACTACGTCAATAGCCACTATATGAAAGGTAAAACCAGGTCAGATTAGAATGTACTAGAACTTGGCTACCTTTGGGTGTTCAATATTACAGTTGTGGCAAGAGGCTTAAGTCTCCACCATAACTGTGTGCATTCCTTCCCAGAAGCAATGTTGTTGTAGCATTTCTAGTGTCTTCTGAATACCACTGTGCCCAGTAGTCTTGTGTGCAGCTACCACTGAGTCCATGCAAAGAGATGGACACATATACAGGAGACAGGGATCCCAGCAAAGCTTTAAAAGCTGTCCCTTGGAGACCTTGGTGTCAACATCTAGCTTCTTGAGGGCCTTCTGTATTTCTGCCGGTTTGCCCCCCCCCACAAACATGGGTCCTCTGTAAGTTTATCATAGATAACGTCAGCCATGGGGGAGACTAAGGCAACAGTAGGCAGACGGGAGAGGCAGTCAGTTTTTGGTGATTTGCGCCAGCTCAGTGAATGATTTCATAGTCATATGCCTGTAGCTTAATGGCCCAACGTGCTAGCCAACCTTTGGGATCCTTCAGTGTCTTCAGACATTGCAAGGAAGCATGGTCTGTAACAACTGTGAATTGTACCCCATGAAGGTACACCCTGAATTATTGTTAGGATTAAATCACTTCAAAGCACTTGTGCTCTGTGAATGTGTAGTTTCTCTCATAAACATTGAGGGTACAAGAGCAGTAACCCACTGGATGCTCTAATCCATCAGCATCCAGCTGAGAAAGCACACCACCAATGGCTGTCAAGCTGGCATCAGTGTGAGCTACAAAGGGTCTGGAAAAGTCTGGGTAGGCCAGTACAGGTGCAGCAGTGAGAGCCTTTTTAAGGGCCTCAAATGCAGTCTGGCATGCCAGGCTCCAGAAAAAGTCTACATCAGCGCAAAGGAGTTGGAAGAGTGCATCTCCCAGTGTGGCGAAAGGAGGATTAAGCAGCAATATTAGACTATCATCACCAGGAAGACTTGTAAATCCCTTTTACTAGAGAGTACCTGCATCTTTTCAATGGCCTCAGCCTTGAAAGGGACAGTAAGGAGTCCATCACAGATGATGATAAAACCAGAGAACTCTAGGTGCTCTTTGAAGAAGTTACAATTATGTGGCTTCAGCATTAGATTGGCAGCTAAAAGCTGCTTGAAAACCTCCTTCAGATGATTCAAGTGTTTGGTAAGGGTGAGAGGAAATACATTGATGTCCCAGGATATACTAGGACACAGGAGAGTTTGAGATCTTCCATCACTGCATATATGGCTCTCTGGAAGGTGGCTGGCGCATTGGATAGGCCTTGGGGCATCCTTGTGGATTGGAAAAGCCCTTGGTTGGTAATGCTGGCGCATTTCTCTTGGTCAGCAAGCAGTAGATCAATTTTCTAATACCCAATGATAAGTTCCATTGCGCTAAAGAACTTGGCACCTCCCAGTTAATCTGGCATATAACAATGAAAGGAAGTGTGTAGGAGTCCTTCTTAGTGACTGCATTCATACGGAGGTAGTCAATCACCACTCAATTACTACCCTCCTTCTTTTTGACAATCAGCAGGGGAGCAGCCCAAGGGCTCTTGCTGGGGACCAGGAGTCATGTACCCAGTAGTTTCTGGAGCTCTTTGTTGGCCACATAACAGTCTACTTGGCTACGCCAAATTGGTCTAGAGCAAATTGGTGGGCTATCCTGGGTATCAATGTGATGCACTATGTCTACTGCCTTCCCAAAGTCATAGTCTTCTTTAGCAAACATGTCCCTGTATTGGGAAAAGAGATCCATAGCCAGGTTTTTTTGCTCTTCAGAGAGGCCTGATAGCAAATCACGGCTGATGACTGATAGAACTCTTGGCTGCTCACAGGGTAAGCCCAACTCTGAGAAGTCTGAGAAAGGGGAAGCTTTCTGTAGGTTCCCATGTTCTTCTAAACATATGTAGCCCATCAATTGGTACTTAGAGACAGTCATTGGCTATTGACTCATGCTAGCCAGCAATACCAGAATTTCCTGAATACTAGGCATGATGATTCCTGGTGCTATCAAGGGTTCAACTGAGATGCATTGGGGATCTCAAAAATCTTTAACATAAGTATCAGTAGATAGTGCAAGATATAGGCCAGTGTTATGTATTACTTGTGAGCCTGGTGGTATGAACACTGTGGAGGGCGCATACACAGGAGTGCCCTTGGTTTTTCCCACCAAAAGCAGGAGTAATTTTAGCCTTCTTACTGCACAACGTAAAGACAACTGGCAGTTCTCCATCTGCGTACTTCAGGTTGATGTAGTGCAACCAATGTAAGGGCAGGTCATAAGGGCAATTGCCATGATAGAACATGGGGATTGAGTGGCCCAATATTCCAAATGTATGGTCTCCATGGTTAGTCATAGTGCCATACTGAACCATAAAGCTAGTTCTAATAAGAATGACATAGCTGTTATTCTCCAGAACTATGGCAGGAGCAGTGATCATGAGTTTTCCAAAATGGAGGGGGAGAGAAGAGTAAGCTCTTTTGGCTCTAGTAGTCTGTGGCCCAGATTTACCAAACTCTTCATGATAGGCTAAGTCTGGTGCCAGCTTTAACTTCTTGACCAGCTGCAAGGATATAATGTTTCCTGGGGCACCAGTATCCATTATGGCTTGGACATGGGTTTTGTTCACTACCAGGCTGATATAGGTACAATCCTGGTGGTCTTCTCTGATCCCCACAATATTGGAGACCTGATACAGGCTTAGATTTTGAACCTCTCTAGGAAAGTAGCCATGGCAGCTCCTACATCTGGGCTTACTTCCTTGAGGAATTCTAGAGGAGCTAAGACATTTACTGTACACAGGAGCTTGGTCATTTGTTCAACGCTGTCCTCCTTGGGAGTAACTTCCATGCCTGGTTGAGCCAGCTGCCTGGCATACGGTAAAGAGACCTATTCCAAGCTATCTGTGGGATGACCACCTCAGGGCAAAGCGTTGTCCAATGGGTACAAGTGTTAACCGTGAGAACTTGATCTAAGAGGTTCTCTTGAACTCCTTCCAAGTCAGTATTCTTGTGTAAGGGTTGAGAGTTTAAGTCAATCAGGGAGGGCTCTTTTTTTAGGACTCAACTCAGAGGGTAGTGAGGCAGCAGGCCTCAGAGCAGGTTTGTTTGGGGCAGAGGTATGAGGGGAGATGAGAGTGTCTTAACTACAAGGGCAGCCAAGGAATTATCTTTATCCTGGCTGCTTAGTAGTTTTTGACTGGTCCTTGTTTTCTTCCTCCATATCTGCGTCATCAGCGTAGTCCTCCTCCTCTAGTTTGCTCCTACCACCAAGACCTTACAGGGGGATTTACAATCCCAGGAGAGATACCCAGGCTTGTTACACTTAAAGCAAAGGCGTGCTGAGTTATTCAAACTACCAGGATTGAGATCAACCACCTTCAAATCATCTGTACTGAAATTTCTGGTTCTGGCTTCAGTGGGAGGTTTGGGTGTTCCTTTAGGTAGGAGGATCTTGAACTCTTTCTTGTAAGTTTGCCTCAATTGGATCAGTTCAGGGACTGTCTGGACAGTGTAGATCCAAGATTTCAGTACAAGCAATAATTTCTTGTTGATCTGTACTGCATTAAGAAGTTCTGATCTCACATCAAGAACAACAATGCCTTCATGAAAGCCAAGGTATGTGCTTCCAAGTAGAATCTGGAAGTGAAATCCTCCAAGGTTTCTCCCACTCTAAGCTTAGTATCCAAAAAGTCCATCTTCTGTTCTAGGAGGGATTCCTGGCTACTGAACTCTTCCATCAATGCCCAAGAAATTTTGGGGTAGGTCCAGCCATTTTCTGGGAGGCAGGTTAATAGCAACGTCTGTGTGTCAGTGTCCAGGAAGTTGATTATGGTAGCGTCCTTCATAGCCTCATCTACCCCATACATTGAGCTCTGGTATAGTAAGAGGAACATGTTTACATTACTATTTCTGTCAAACCTGGGGATGTTGGCTGGTTTGAAGAAGGACAAAGAGTTGTGGGGAGCAATTGCCACTTGTGCAGACTGCCAATTAGGATAAGCAGGTCTGTTGCAATTGGCCTTGAAGGCAGCAAAGCATGCTTTAGACACAGCTTTGTGTGCCTCTTCCCATTGTGCTTTGAGGTCCTGTACTATCTCTTCAATGGTAACCATAGCTGGACCACTATTCTCTGTCACCACTTCAAGTAATTAGATGGAACTGGGAAGCCTTTGGTTGGTATCTTCCTTGCTATCCAGGCTGAGGTATTCTTTTTGCCCAGATGAGTTCTGGCAACTAGCTTGGGATTGATGTTCAGTCTCCATAGGATGATGTTGGGTATGAAATCTATCCATCTTCTGTTCCAAGGACGCCATTTTACTGTTTGCTCTCTCCAACTGATCCTGGATTGAATTCATCAGGGCCCTGTGCTTATTCATTTTGTTGGCATAAGCTCAGTTCTCTAGACGTGTGACATCTAAGTACTCTTCCAGTAGTCGTATCCTCTTCTCCTGGTTGGTTGGTGTCTCTTGGAGTTTTGAGAGCTTCCCAGCATTGGTTTTGTCTTGGCTTTGGTACCAGCTAGACAAGGTGGCCTTCTCAGCCTGGAAATCATTAACCTTGTGTTTGACTTTGCCAAATTCTCTGTAGATAAAAGTTAAGCCAATGCCTTCTTCCTTCACTTCATGTTGTAACTTTGATAGGTGGTCACTAAGTTTCAAGATATCTCTATTAATCATTGTATTCAAAGGGGAAGGAGTAGATACCACCAGTTAGCTGGGGCCTGCCAGAGGAAGTGCTGCCAGGCGTTGGCTCAAGATAGTCACCTCTTGGACCAGCTCACAGCTGAACAGTTCATTTTCTTTGTTGTGTGCTACCACTATAGCAATTCACATGGAGTCCAACCCTTGGTGGCAGAAAGTCTGGATTACTTGATTGGGAACTAAAGAGTTCAGTCCCTGTTCAACCGCTTTAAACCAGGGGATTATGCTGTTCTGGACCATCACCACTTCTGAGAGCTGATTAATCAACAATTCAAAGTTAGCAGACAAGTTGTTGTACAAGTGCTGGAGGAATGCTTGTTGGTTTTTCACTAGTGCTCCTTAGTCTTGTATAAGCTCTGTAGATGTCCCAAATTTAACCAATTGTGACAGACAGCTGGATGTGCAAAGTTTTGGATGTAGTCCTTCACGTGTTCAGTGGTTCAGAGGTCCTTATGTAGTTGGTCAAGATTTACCAGGACTATGTTAAGGAATCTTTCCATGGATATTTCAGCAGATGGATGTTGAATAGCCAGAAATTGTGATTGTTGGCCTTTGTTGTCTGCTCCATTGTCTATTTTGGTTATGGATTGCCAGATGGCTTCTTCAGAGGGACTGGCATTAGCGTCCACTTTCATGGGTGCAGGTGCAGTCAATAGTAGTGGGCTCTGGTTGCCAAGTGGTAAGGGCCAGGGGGCATCATCCATAATTTTTTGGAGTTGGGCAAGACTACTGGGTAGGTCTTGGTAGACATCATTGTTGCCACAAGGCATCCCTCTCTCCACCAAGAAGGAATTGCAGGGGTGAGAAGGACCAGGTGCTTGTTCAAAGATTGCCATGAGCGCCAAATTTTGTAAGTGTATACTGTTGGGTATAGCTATAAAGAATTAGCCCTGGTAATTGTTCAATTACTATACCTGAATACAGGGTAGTAAACCCAAAATAGTAGTGAACAATATGTGGGGGTAAAAACTTATCTTTATTTCATATATAAATCAAGTTTATATAGAGAGGTGGGAAATTAGTAGAGGGGAAATTGGTGGGATAGAAGGCCAGATAATTAGGCCAGGTTGGCATCAATACTATAATCACAATATTAATACCAATATTAGTTATTGATTTTGCACCCAGGAGTAGAGATTGATTGAGCAATCAGATTATTGATAATACTTCCATTTAGGTTTCCAGACTCAAGTACCAAATAGGCGCTTTGATTTTGGAATTAAAGGCCTTATTTGTTGCCCCTTAGTGTAACCTCTAAATTTCCAAATTGTCAAGAGGATTTGAGTGGAATCCACTAGTTCTTGATCAATTGGTCAAGTGATTGCCTAATGTGTAATTATATTCTGGATCTGACCTTAAACTTAATGTCCATCAAATCCATCACATTTTAGCACATTGCAACAGAGCATCAACAATAGGCAAAGACTGGGGAAAGTGTAGGGTAGTTACTGGTTGCAAACTTTCTTGAATAGCTGGCTGTTGTAAATATTGGTGTTTTCTGATAGTTTTGTCTGAGTCAATTTAATTTCCTCAGTTTAACTCTCACAAACAGAAGAATATCTAATAAACTCATACAACTAGTCTGCCTCTGCAGGGTGAAGGGCTAAGATAGGAATTTGTGATAAACTAGCTGCATTTTAATCTTGGATCCTAGCACAATGTTTACTGTGAAGGCATATCCTTGAAGGCAAAGGGACCACCTAGCTAAACGCCTTTCAGGCTCCTTGAGTTGTTATAACCACTTCAGAGGGCTTTGGTCAGTAACTACAGTCAAATGGATGCTATAGATGTAATTTTGTAATTTCTTGACAGCATGCAGTACTATGAGACACTCTTTCTCTGTAAACCTATAGTTTTTATCATGCTTGTTGAGAACTTGAGACATATGAGCCACAGGGGATCCACTCCATTATTGTCTAGTTAGGTGAGGATGGCCCCAATGGCCAGATTACTAGCATCAGAGTATATGATAAACTCTTTATCATAGTTGGGGTATACTAGTATAGGATCCTCCTTGAGCTTTTGCTTAAGGGTCTCACAGGCTTGTTGTTGGCTGGCAGTCCATTCAAAGGGGGCATTGTGTAGTAACTAGACTAGGGGCTCACTAGTGTTGGAAAAATCAGGGATAAACTGCCTATAGTTACCCATCATGCCTATAAAGACCTGTATCTCACAAAGATTGGTGGTCAGAAGCATCTTTTCAATAGCCTCAACCTTCTTGGTCATTTGTTGGATTCCAGTCTGAGTTACTCATGACCCAAGAATTCAAGATGTTCCTTGAAGAAAGCACATTTAGAAAGCTTTGGTTTGAGGCCAGCCTCTCAAATCTTAATGAAGATTTCTTTTGGGTGAGCCAAGTGATCTGTAAATGTTGAACTAAAGACATTTATTTCATCCAAGTGTATCAAGTCATAAGAGATTTTTAGATCATAGAGTATGAAATCCATGGCTCACTAGAAGGTAGCAGAAGCGTTACATAGCCATTGAAGCATGTGTTTAGGCTCAAAAACCCCTCATAAGTAATGAGTACTGCCTTCTGCCAATCTTTAGGGGGAGAGTAACTTACCAATATCCAGATGCCAGATTCATGACTGAAAAGAGTTTTGAGCCTCCAAGACAGTAAAGGACATCATCTATGCAAGGCAGAGGATATGAGTCTTTCTTAGTGAGGGAATTCAGCTGGCAGTATTCCATCACTATATGATGTCCTCTGTCTTTCTACTTAAGTATTAGAAATGGCAAAGCTCATGGACTCTGTGAGGGAGCAAGCGGCTAAGCATCTATTAATTGCTTCAGTTCCCTAGATACTTGAGCATATTCTACTTGACTACGTCAGTAAAGTTTAGCTCAGAAGTGGGACACATCACCAGTATCATTTTAATGAATAACCCCTTTGACTAAGCCATAATCTGTGCTATCCTTAGCAAAGATGTTTGCAAACTGATCCAACAAGTTGAGCACTTCTTTCTGCTGAACTGGATACAGCTGTAAGAAGTATTGGGCAGTGAACAAGAATAGAATATGTGCTTTATTCTCAGGTAGATTGAAGTCCTGGAATGTGCCAAATGGGTGTAGAGAGAGGGCTTAGAAAGCATTCAGTAGCTTCCCATACCCAACAACTTGGCCTCTAGATATGTAAATGGGAAAGGCAGTTAGATTAGCCACCAGAATCTGGACAGGGTCTTTATGAGAGACATCTAGAATCCCAGGACACACATAAGGCACATTACAACCTAACAAAGGAGGAGAGTATCTCTCCAAGAACATGTGTTTGGGTAACTTATAGGAGATCTGAGAGTCTAGGATGACTTGGGAGACAGGAGAGATGGTTACAGACAAAGTGGCTAGGAGTGGAATTCCTTAATATGCAGGGAAATCTTTGGGAAGATACTTCATGTTGGACAAAAAGGTAAAATACTTAAGAGTGAAGACACCAGTCAGATACTCTAAAACACACGTTTTGAGGCATTTCCCAGGGACTATGATAGGTTCTTCAAAGATCAGAGGGACTTATTAACCTAGAATAGAGAGATACCTGTCCTTTAATTTGATGATCTTATTATATTCCCTGAGGAATTTGGTATCAACTAGAAGATCATAAATCTCATTCTCTAGAACTACAGCAGGCACAGCTAGGAGTAGTTTACCAAAATGCATGGTAAGAGCTGATTGCGCTCTTATTGCATGAGTCATAGACAGGCCTGTAGTACCATATAATTTATGTTGGTTGAGACTGGTTCTGGTTTAAGATTCTTCACAAGCTTGGAGGATACAACATTAACTGGCAACCCAGTTTCCAAGACAGCCTTGATCTTCATCTTTTGGTTAGATATCTCTACTAAAGTAGTGGTACACCAAAGGGTGGGAGGACATACAGGATATCTTGCACTTCAGATAGTTTCTTGTCCCATTTTAAATTACACCTCAAACCAGGGAGCTCCTTGTAGACATCCTGAAGAGGAAGAGAACTGACACATTTTTAAAGACAGTGTCAGCTACTTTGGCCACTTCTTCATATGGCTCTACTAACACAGGTGATCTCTTAGCTTGTGTGAGTAAGGGCAAGAGACAAACTCCTTGGCTTTGGCCAGAGTTTTGGTGATGGTTGTAGTCTTTCTAGAGCATAGTTTGTATGGAAAAGAAATGGTTTTGGGCACTGCTAGAAACAAATATTCATAGGCATTGGAGTCTTCAGTATCCAAATCATTGATGTCTGAATTATCAGAGATGTCATGGAATAATAATATAATTAGAGGAGCTTGGAAATTTGAAAACTTGGAATCTGCTATGGGTGGGGGAATTGAAGGAGACTGGGAGGAACCATCAACCAAGAGCGTCTCTGCCTCTAGATTGACTGTTCTTTTACTGCCTGCTCTTTAAGGTTAGCATCTTCAACCAATAGGTTGGTACAGACACAAGATTAGTAGCCTATTTGTCCACAGTTATGAAATTCTTAGAGTCTAGGAGGATTATGTGAGTTCATGGTGAGGATATGAGTGTAACAGAGATTTCAGGATAGTAAGAAACCGTTTCTAAGTGAAGGGGAATTACCACCCAAATCCACATAGAGTTAATGATTAACCACCATTGTGGCTTCAGATACTGTTTTGTAAAATTTCCAAATGAGATACTATGAATAAGTAAACAAATAATCCTAACCAAAGTAGCCCAAAATAAATACCCTGTGAAAGCATAGGAGTGTCTTCTGAATAAAATTCAGGAAATTGAGATGAACCATGATTTTCAGTTTCAAAGACATGGGGTACAACTTCAAGATTGGAAGGCATGAAATTAATATTGGGCAGTGCCAACAACAAAGTTCCAACTGCAGGGGCCTATCTTACAGTAATGATTTGGTTGAGAATCAGATTGTAGGGAATGTAGCGCAACAATCCAACTACAGGATGCACTTTAAAAATGTAAGTTAGACCAATGGATATATGATTTTTATTGAGTAAATTTTTGGGAGGACTCAACTCTTAGAGTTGAAACAGTGAAAATTATTCATTATATAACAAAAATTGACTAAGCAACACCACCTGGATCCTGAGCTCCTATTCCTTCTACATTGTCAGGTGAGTATCTGTCACATGTTGCAAAGAACCCTTGGGTGACCAATTTCTGATGACCATGCTTATAAATAAGTTTATATCTGGTGATCCTTAAATTATGTCAATTTATCAACCTCAACTTACAGGGAGGAATCAGATTTGACTGGAAAACTAGAGCAGCTGTGTTGCAATAAGCTAGAATGTAATGGATTTGATGGACATTAGGTTTGAAGTCAGATTCCAGAACACAATTACACATAGGTAATTTCTCAACCAATCAATTGAGAATTAGTGGATTCAAGAGCATTCTAGATTCCACTTGAATTCTCTCATTAATTTGCAATTTGGAGGTTACACTAAGGGGCAACAAATAAGGCCTTTAATTCCGGAATCAAAGCGTCTATTTGGTACTTGAGTCTGGAAACCTAAATGGAAGTAATATCAATAATCTGATTGCTAAATTAATCCCTACTTCTGGGTGCAAAATCATTAATCCATATAGATATTGATATTTTGATTATGTATTGATGCCAAGCCTGGCCTAATTCTCTGGCCTCCCATTCTGACAATTTCCCCTCTACCAATTCCTCACCTCCCTATATATACTTGGTTTCTATAGGAAATAAAGATAGATTTTTACCCCTAAATACTGTGCACTCCACTTTGGTTTTACTACCCTGCATTCAGGTATAGTAATTGAACAGTTTCAAGGTCTAATTCTTGTTAGCTATATCCAACAGTCCAAACATACAACATTTGGTGCTCATGGCAATTTTTGAACTAGCACCTGGTCCTTCCAACCCCCGCAATTCCTTCTTGGTGAAGAGAGGGATGTCTTGTGGCAACAATAATGCCTATCAATACCTACCCAGTGGTCTTGCCCAACTCCAAAAATTTATGGATAATGTCCCCTGGCCCTTACCACTTGGCAACCAGAGCCCACTACTATTGACTGCACCTGCACCCATGAAAGTGGATGCTAATGCCTGCCCTTCTGAAGAAGCCATCTGGCAATCCATGATCAGAATGGACAAAGGAACGGGAAAAAAAGGTAAACAATCACAACTGCTGGCCATCCAACACCCCTCTGCAGAAATATCCATGGAAAGATTTTGTAACATAAGCATGGTAAGCCTTGACCAACTTTATAAGGACCTCCAAACTTCAGAGCATGTGAAGGACTAAATCCAACACTTTGCCCATCCATCCATATGCCATAATTGAGTACACTTGGGGCGCCTACAGAGCCTGATAAAAGATCAGGTAATACTAGTGACAAACCAGCAGTCATTCCTTCAGCTCTTATACCATTATCTGACTACTAACTTTGAGTTAATGAACAACCAGCTTTCAGAAGTAGTGACAGTCCAGAACAACATTATACCCTGTTCTGAAGCAGCCAATGAGGACTAAACTCTCTGGTCCCCCATCAAGTGATCTAGAACCTTTGTCACCAAGGGTTGGACTCTAACTGGATTGCCACGGTGGCAGCACACATCAAAGAGAATAGGCTGGTCATCTGTGAGCTGGTCCAGGAGGTGATCATCTTGAGAAAACGCCTAGCAGCCCTACCCTTGGTAGAGCCCAGCCAACCTGTGACCACTACTCCTTCTCCTTCAAGTGCAATGATGAATAGAAATATATTTAACTCTACAACCACCTATCTAAATTACAGTATGAAGTAAAAGAAGCAGGCATTGACTTGACTTACATCTACCAAGAGTTTGGCAACTTCAAATACAAGGTTGATGGGTTCCAGGCTGAGAAAGCCACCTTGTCTAGCTGGTGCCAGAGCCAAGACAAAACCAATGCTGAGAATATATCAAACATTCAAGAGGTACTGACCAACCAGAAGAAGAGGATAGGCCTACTGGAAGAAGACTTAGATGTCACTTTTCTGGAGAATCAGGCCTACACAGACAAACTGGATGAGCACAGGGCCCTGGTGGCTTCTATCCAAGATCAGTTGGAGAGAGCAAACAGAAAAATGGCTTCATTAAAACAGAAGCTGGATAATCTCCCAAATCAACACCAACACAGGGGGACTGAACGCCAATCCCAGGGAAGCTACCAGAACTCATCTGGGCAAGAAGAATATCACAGCCTAGAAAGCAACAAAAAGACCAACCAGAGGCTCCCCTGTTTTATCCAAGTGCAAGAGATGGTAATAGAGAATGGTGGTCCAGCTACGGTTACCATTGAAGATACCGTACAATATCTCAAAGCACAACATAAAGAGGCACACAAGGCTGCGTCCAAAGCCCATTTTGCTGCCTCCAAAGCCAAATGCAACAGACCTACTTCCCTTATTTGGTAGTATGTACCAGCTACAACTGTGACCCATAACACTTTTCCCTTCTTCAAACCAGCTAATCTCTCCAGTTTTGACAGAAAAAGCAACATAGCCATGTTTCTTGTGCTATACCAGAACTCAATGTATGGGGCATATGAGGCTATAAAAGACGCTACCATAATTACTGCCTGGACACTGACACGCAAAAACCAATACTACCCTGCCTCCCAGAAAATGGCTGGACTTACACCAAGATCTCTTGGGCATTGATGGAAGAGTTTGGTAGCCAAGAAGTCCTCCTAGGACGGAAGATGGACTTTGCAGATACTAAACTCAAGGTGGGAGAAACCTTGGAGGAGTTTAATTCTATATTCTACTTGGAAGCACAGACTTTGGCTTACATGAAGGCAGTGTTATTCATTGATGTGAGGTCAGCACTTCTTGATGCAGTAAGGATCAACAGGGAACTCTTTCTTCCCTTAAAGTCTGGAATCTACACCTCCTAGACAGTTTCTGGCCTGATTTAATTGCTGAGAACTTACAAGGAGGAGTTTGAGATCCCTCTACCTAAAGGATTTTCTAAACCCCTTACTGAAACCAGAACCAGAAATTTTAGTACTGATGATTTGAAGGTGGTTGAGACCAATCCTGGTACCTTGAATAACTCATCATGCCTTTGCTTTAAGTGTAAAAAACCTGGACATCTCTCTCAGGATTGTAAATCCCCACACAAGGTCTTGGTTTTAGGCGCAGAACTAGAGGAGAAGGACTACGCTGATACCACAGATATGGAGGAAGAAAACAAGGACCAGTCAAAAAACTACTAAGCAGCCAGGATAAAGATAATTCCCTGGCTGCCCTTGTAGTTAAGACACTCCCATCTCCCCTCATACCTCTGCCCCAAACAAACCTGCTCTGAGGCCTGCTGCCTCACTACCCTCTGAGTTGAGTCCTAAAAAAGAGCCCTCCCTGATTGACTTAAACTCTCAACCCTTACACAAGAATACTGACTTGGAAGGAGTTCAAGAGAACCTCTTAGATCAAGTTCTCACGGTTAACACTTGTACCCATTGGACAACGCTTTGCCCTGAGGTGGTCATCCCACAGATAGCTTGGAATAGGTCTCTTTACCGTATGCCAGGCAGCTGGCTCAACCAGGCATGGAAGTTACTCCCAAGGAGGACAGCGCTGAACAAATGACCAAGCTCCTGTGTACAGTAAATGTCTTAGCTCCTCTAGAATTCCTCAAGGAAGTAAGCCCAGATGTAGGAGCTGCCATGGCTACTTTCCTAGAGAGGTTCAAAATCTAAGCCTGTATCAGGTCTCCAATATTGTGGGGATCAGAGAAGACCACCAGGATTGTACCTATATCAGCCTGGTAGTGAACAAAACCCATGTCCAAGCCATAATGGATACTGGTGCCCCAGGAAACATTATATCCTTGCAGCTGGTCAAGAAGTTAAAGCTGGCACCAGACTTAGCCTATCATGAAGAGTTTGGTAAATCTGGACCACAGACTGCTAGAGCCAAAAGAGCTTACTCTTCTCTCCCCCTCTATTTTGGAAAACTCATGATCACTGCTCCTGCCATAGTTCTGGAGAATAACAGCTATGTCATTCTTATTAGAACTAGCTTTATGGTTCAGTATGGCACTGTGACCAACCATGGAGACCATACATTTGGAATATTGGGCCACTCAATCCCCATGTTCTATCATGGCAATTGTCCTTATGACCTGCCCTTACATTGGTTGCACTACATCAACCTAGAGTACGCAAATGGAGAACTGCCAGTTGTCTTTACGTTGCGCAGTATGAAGGCTAAGTTACTCCTGCTTTTGGTGGTAAAAACCAAGGGCACTTTTGTGTATGTGCCCTCCACAGTGTTCATACCACTAGGCTCACAAGTAATACATAATACTGGTGATAAGGAGCGCCTTTTGGGGAAGCTTCAAATATGGAATTAAGAAAGAAGAGAAGTATATTTTATTGGGTAATACTTTAGACTTATATAGACTTGACTGTGGTGGGGATTTAGTTGGATCAAACCTAGGGGTTGGTCATGTGCTAGATGGGTTTGAGCCACTGGATACTTGGATGGTCAGGTGATATTGCTTGGTTACCATTCTTGGTATGTTGAACAGTATATTGGAAGGGGACTAAATTGGGCAATGGCTCAATGTTAAGTAGGTTGGCGGTAACCAGAATACTTGTACATCCAGACCCTTGACACTGACCTATCACTTGCACTTTCCACTGGTACCCATGGAGAGATTTTTGTCATCCCCAATGCATCTCAGTTGAAGCCATGGGTAGCACCAGGAATCATCATGCCTAGCATTCAGGAAATTCTGGTGTTGCTGGCTAACATGAGTCAACAGCCAATGACTGTCTCTAAGTACCAATTGATGGGCTACATATGTTTAGAAGAACATGGGAACCTACAGAAAGCTTCCCCTTTCTCAGACTTCTCAGAGTTGGGCTTACCCTGTGAGCAGCCAAGAGTTCTATCAGTCATCAGCCGTGATTTGCTATCAGTCCTCTCTGAAGAGCAAAAAAACTGGCTATGGATCTCTTTTCCCAATACAGGGACGTGTTTGCTAAAGAAGACTATGACTTTGGGAAGGCAGTAGACATAGTGCATCACATTATACCCAGGATAGCCCCCCCAATTCGCTCTAGACCAATTTGGTGTAGCCAAGCTAATCATGATGTGGCCAACAAAGAGCTCCAGAAACTACTGGGAAATGACTTCTGGTCCTTAGCAAGAGCCCTTGGGCTGCTCCCCTGCTGATTTTCAAGAAAAAGGACTGTAGTAATTGAGTGATGATTGACTACCTCCGTATGAATGCAGTCATTAAGAAGGACTCCTACACACTTTCTCACATTGATGATACGCTGGATCAACTGGGAGGTGCCAAGTTCTTTAGTACAATGGACCTTATCAGTGGGTATTAGAAAATTGATCTACCGCTTGCTGACCAAGAGAAATGCGCCAGCATTACCAACCAAGGGCTTTTCCAATCCACAAGGATGCCCCAAGGCCTATCCAATGCGCCAGCCACCTTTCAGAGAGCCATATATGCAGTTATGAGAGATCTTAAACTCTCCTGTGTCCTAGTATATCCTGGGACATCAATGTCTTTCCTCTCACCTTTACCAAACACTTGAATCATCTGAAGGAGGTTTTCAAGCAGCTCTTAGCTGCCAATCTAAAGCTGAAGCCACGTAATTGCAACTTCTTCAAAGAGCACCTAGAGTTCTTGGGTTTTATCATCAGCTGTGATGGACTCCTTACTGTCCCTTTCAAGGTTAAGGCCATTAAAAAGATGCAGGTACTCTCTAGTAAAAGAGATTTCCAAGTCTTCCTGGGGATGATAGGCTACTATTGCTGCTTAATCCCCATTTTTGCCACACTGGGAGATGCACTCTTCCAACTCCTTTGCGCTGATGTAGTCTTCTTCTGAAGCCTGCATGCCAGACTGCCTTTTAGGCCCTAAAAAAGACTCTCATCAATGCACCAGTGCTGGCCTACCCAGACTTCTCCAGACCCTTTGTATTCCACACTGATGCCAGCTTGACAGCCATTGGTGGTGTGCTTTCTCAGCTAGACGCTGATGGATTAGAACATCCAGTGGGTTATTGCTCTTGCACCCTCAATGTCCATGAGAGGAATTACACAGTCACAGAATGTGAGTGCTTGGCAGTGATCTACTCCTACCAACAATTCATTGTGTGCCTTCATGAATTACACTTCACAGTTGTAACAGACCATGCTTCCTTGCAATGGCTGAAGACACTGAAAGACCCTGAAGGCCAGCTAGCACAATGGGCCATCAAGCTACAGGCATATGACTATGAAATCATTCACCAAGCCGGCACAAATCACCAAAAACTGACTGCCTCTCCCGTCTGCCTACTGTTGCCTTAGTCTTCCTCACAACTGACATTATCTATGATAAACTTACAGAGGACCCATTTTTGTGGGGGGACAAACCGCAGAAATACAGAAGGCCCTCAAGAAGCTAGATGTTGATACCAAGATCTCCAAGGGACAGCTCCTAAAGCTTTGCTGGGATCCCTTTCTCCTGTATATGTGTCAATCTCTTTGCATGGACTCAGTGGTAGCTGCACACAAGACTACTGGGCACAGTGGTATTCAGAAGACACTAGCAATGCTACAACAACATTGCTTCTGGGAAGGAATGCACACAGTTGTGGTGGAATCTTTAGCCTCTTGCCACAACTGTAACATTGAGCACCCAAAGTTAGCCAAGTTCTAGCACATTCTAGTCTGACCTGGGTTTGCCTTTCATACAGTGGCTATTGATGTAGTGGGTACCTTGCCATTCACCAACAGCAAGAACAAGTTCATTATTATAGCTGTGGATCACCTGATCAAATGGGTAGAGGCTAAGGCTATTCCTAACCAGTGCCCTCAGACCACTGCTGTGTTCATACTGGAAAACATAGTAAATAAGCATGGTTGTTCCCAAGTACTGTTGACAGACAATGGCACCAACTTTACCAGCTATATGATCCCTGCCTTAATCAACTGATGGGAATACATGGTACGCTATCTACTCCCTACCACCCACATATCTATGAGAGAGAGGGGCTAAACAAACTAAGTTTGGCTCCCATCCCGGTGCAACAAACCACCAGGATGCCATCCAGTGCGCAACTGGGATGGCCGCTCAGAGAGGTTACCACAGGGAGGACACCAGGGACAACTGGGGGAAGTAGGCGTTCAAACCCATTAGAATCAGGCCGGTGAGCAACCAGGGAGTGCAAGTAGGAGTGGGAGAGGCCACCTTGGAGGACCCGGGGGGCACCACATTCTTCTGAACCATGGAGGGGAGAGGAGGTGTGGGGGGCATTACCTCTTCAGAACTAGGCAAAGCAAGCTCCACAACGTCCAGGTCCAGATTGTCACACGTCAGGCTCTTAACCACAGCCTCTCCAGAAAAGAGAAGACTGCTGGGGAGGTCCCAGAGACTGGCAGGGTCGCTACCTACCAGATGGGCTGATGAGGAGATTTTCCCCAACAGTTCAGGGGAGGCGGATCACAGAAGCAAGAGAAACAGAGCCAGGGAAAAGACGACAAATTTAAGAGCCGGCAGTATCATAGAAAGAACCAGCACAAAATTTGGGGTAGGATGGTATAGTTTCTGGAGAAAAAGGAGAGAAAATGGCAAGACTAGGGCAGTCTTTGGCAAATCTTTGGTAAAACAGCAGAACAGGTTTGGGTAGCCTTGCTGTTGTCTTGGGGGCCTTGGATTATAACTGCAAGCAAAAGTGGGTTCAAAACAATGATTTTTTAAAGGAAAATTCATAATAATAGAAATTATAGGAAAATTCAATTGAAATTTTGAGCTTTGAACTTTAACTTTGAAAGCAAGGGCAAAAGAGATGACAACTAAGTGAAAGAACACTTGTACAAGGAGCCAGAAGAGAAGCCGGGTTTGAAACCAGCTGGCTAAAGGTAAGCTTAGGGCAGGGGCTACACTCTAATATTTTGAGCTTTAGGGACACAACTGGTTCCAGGCAACTCAAAATTAAGAAAATTAAGGTGCAGGTGACTCCAAACTTTAATGTAAGTGGAATATAGACAAGCAGGGGACTGAAAGCCCCCTTGCTTAGTTAAAAGGAATGGATTGCAAAAAACTGGTCACATGACAGTTGAGGGTGAGCCTGATTGGCTAGGTACAAAACTTTGCTGGATGGGCTCAGGGGGACTGGAGAGTTTTACTCCGATTTCCAAAATCAAATCTGATTGGCTGGAAGGGATGCCAGACATTTGGGGGTCAAATGGGTTATCAAGCGTCAATGTGGCTACACCTGATTGGGTGGCTCTGATAGTTTTTAAAAATGGACAACACCAGGCTAATAGGTAGTCCAAATTAACCAGGGTTTCTTCCCAGGAAGGAGCAACCAAAGGCAGGGATTCCACAGGATAAGCCAGCACAAACCTCTCATCAACCGTGTGAGCTAAAACATTCATCAAATGGAGGGGTTTGGCAGGCATTTTGGGACCTTTCTTGGTACAACGGGGAAAGATTGAGTGGTCCAAAGCCAGAGGTGGCAGTGAATTTACATTATCCTTTCCTTTTTCCTGGGGTCGGATTCCTCCCTGGGGAAGCGTAGCCACTGAGAAGTTCTTGTGTGCCTTGGGGATCTTGAGTGCCAGAAGGGACTTAGGGGGGCCAAGTTCTGAGGGGTTGTTCTTATGGAATTCCTGTACCAGGTCCTATAAATTTCCGCAATTGGAAGAGCTTACCCAGCTGTTGTTGTAAGATGGATAACCTTTCCAAGATACACAATACTGAAGTTACTTGCAAATCCTACATGAGGCTACTATGGCTTCTACCTCATACTTGGGGGATCCATCCACCAAGGTGGGGTCCAGGGTACTGAGGAGGTCCCCCTCAAAAGGGGACAGGCAACAAGCGTTGAAGGTACTGCGGATCCAATAGGAGGGGGGGAGGTCCAACACAAATGCGCCGTTACTCTTGTCTTCTAGAACCTTGAAGGGACCCAGCCTCTTGGGAGCAAACTTCCTTGAGGGGACCTTCATTTGGATATTGGTGGCATCCAACATCACAAGGGAGCCCACCAGGTAGTGGGGGGCAGGCCGTCTATTCTTGTCTGCTGCTTTCTTGTACGCTTCAATGGACTTAGTCAGGGTGCTTTGGACTTTGAGATGAATGGCTTTGAGGTGAGCCGCCATGTCTGCGGCAGCTGGTACACTTGCCTGGAGTGAGGGACCTATCACAAATGCTGGGGAGAACCCCAGGGTAGCCTGAAATGGGGACACCCCTGTCAAAGCGTGCATAGTATTGTTGTAGGCAAACTGGGCTAATGGGAGATCATCCGGCCAGGAGTCCATTGAGGCATTTGCGTAGCAACGGAGGTGCTGCTCCATGGTTTGGTTGACTCTTTCCATTTGGCCATCTGACTGGGGATGGAAGGAGGTGGACCTGCATGGCTTAATGTTTAGGATCCCCAGCAGGGACTCCCAGAACATGGACGTGAACTGGGGACCCCGGTTGCTGATGATTTCCTGTGGTAGACTAAAGTTGGAGAAGATGTGTTTTACAAACAGTTTTGCCATCCCTACTGAATCCAGAGTGGTCAGGCATGGGATGAAAACTGAATATTTGGTGAACCAATCCACTACCACCATGATGGAATCAAAGCCTCCCAACAAGGGGAGGGCCACCACAAAGTCCACCGATATGGATGATCATGGGCCTTGAGCCTGCTGTAGGGGGTGGAGAAGACTATTGTTCCCTGGACAATCTGGTTTGGAGCGGGCACAAGTAACGCACTTCTTGATCCAGGGGCCTACTGCCTTAGTTATCCCGGCCCAGCTGTAGGTATGCCTGATGAGTTCAAGCAGCTTCTTGGTACCAGGATGACCAAACAGAGGGGGGTCATGATGTTCAGTCATGACACACGGCCGCAATTCCTTTGGAACCCACACCTTATCATTTTGGTAAATTATCCTATCCTTGAGAGTATAGGGACCGTTAGATGCGGAGTCCAGAGACAGCTTAGCGCAGATAGCCTGGCCGTCCAGTGAAGAGTGCTGGGCCGTCAGGACGTCATACAAGAGTGTTCCAGGGAGAGCCAAGGGTGGGGGGTGCCGCCAGGGAGGGGGCAGGGCCAATGACCAGGAGCTGGGGGTAGGGGCCGGCACCGTGGCGGGGGTGTGAAGAGGAGGTGAACCAGGCGGCAGGAGGACCAAAGACTCTGGGATGACAGTGACTTGAGGATCCTCATCACCTCTCACTGGGTACATTGCCAGGTTGCAACTCAGCAGGTCAGGGAGGATGTTAAGTTCCCCTTTCACAAACTTGTATTTGAATTTGTAACCTGAGAGCGTCTGCATGACATGTGCCTGGCAAGGGAGTAGCTTCTGAGGCTTTCAGAAGTAGCAGAGGGCTTTGTGGTCTGTGTGGACCACAAACTTGTGCTGAGCGCCCTGCAAATAATGGCGCCAATGGGTGATGGCGTCCACCACAGCCTGCAGCTCCTTGTTGAACACCGCCCAGGAGCACTTGTTGGGGGCAAACTTCCTGGAAAAGTAAGCAACCAGGAGCTCCTGACCGTTGTTTTCTTGAAGGAGAACCGCCCCAACGGCCACGTTAGAGGCATTGCAAGCCACAATGAACTGTTTGCTTGTGTCAGTGTGACAGAGGACTGGGGTGGAGACAAAAACCCGCTTTATGGCCTCAAAGGCTTCCTGACATGCCGGGGTCCACACAAAGGAGGCGTTCTTGCCTGCTAGGGGGTGTTGGGGAGCGGCAAGCTCTGAGATGGTGGGAGAGAACTTCTTGAGAAAGATCACTGTACCCAGGAAGCAGCATAGTTCCTTCTGATTCTGGGGGGTAGCCCACTCCCAAAGGGCCTTGGCCTTGTCAGGAGATACCGCGTGACCATTCTTCAGGACTAGGTTGCCCAGAAAGGTAACCTCAGACTTGAAGAACTCACACTTACTGGGCTTGATGAAAAGCCGAGCTTTGTGAATGGCCGCCACCACAGCCACTAGGTCCTTAGCGTGCTGCTCAGGGGTGGGGGAGTGGATGAGAATGTCATCAATGTACGCCACAGCATAAGAGAAGCGGAGGTCTCCCAAGGCGTCCTCAATGACTCGTTGGAAGATTGCAGGAGCATTCTTCAAGCCAAAAGGCATGACCTTGAATTGGAAGCAGCCACGTCAAGTCTTGATGGCAGTAAGCCACTTGTCCCCCTCCGCCACACAAACCTGGTTAAAGGCATTAACAAGGTACAGTTTTGAAAAGACACAAGACTTGGCAATGGACTGAGCAATTGATGCTTCCAAGGGGAGGGGATAACAGTCCCAAACAGTGACGTTGTTGAGGAGGGTATAATCAACGCACGGCCGGAGGAATCCATCCAATTTCTTAGCAAAGACTACTGGGGAGCTCACCAAGGAGGCCTTCTTGACTATCCACCCTTTAGCCAGCATATCATCCAACCATGCGCCCAAGGCCTTATCCTCCAGTTCACTGAGGGGGTACATTGGGGCGTCAATCTTCACAAGGTCAACTGTTGTCTTGAAGGTCAAATTGTGACGAGAGTGTGGATGGAGGGCGCAGGAAAGGGTAGCGTCAAAGGCGTCCTTGAAGGGAGCCAGTATGGCTGGCAGGGCAAAGGGTTTGGGAGGAGAGACTGGAGAAGCCGCAAGAGATAGGCATGACTCTGACAGTTCCCACCCCGGGGGAAGGAGGGGGAATGACCCAGGACACCCGTCCAGCAAGAAGTGAAGCTTGTTGGTGAGGCAGTCAATCTGAACCAAGTGGCGCTGCCACCACCCCACGCCCACAATTACAGGATACAGGAGGTCCTCCACAGCAGAGAATTTACTCACAAACACATGGGAGCCTGTACAGTAACTAAGTGGGCTAGTGAGGGGGTAACTAAGAACCAGTACCTGACTAGCAGCAATCAGGCTCTGGGGAGGAAGCAGGGACAAACCCAAGGACTGAGCCAGTGCCAGTGCCAGGTCCATAAAGTTGCCTGCAGCACCTGTGTCTACCAAAACCGTAGCCTTAGCCTGGCAAGATTTGTTATAGAAGGTTGCAGTAAAAAGGAAATAGGAGAGATCTTCTTTATTCTGCAGGGTCAGAATGGAGGCGGCAGGATTGCAGGAAGAGACCTCAGGAATGGCAGCTGAAGCCGCAAAGACAGGGAGGGAACCTGTGGAGGTGGGCCAGTTAGGAGCCTGGCAAGGGCGGCACATCACGTTGATGGCGGGCGTCTTGGGGGGCTTAACCGCAGGGGGGCTGTCCCTGGGCAGACTTAGAAACCAGGAGGTGGGCCAATACACCAGACTTGGGCTGATAAGCTGGCTTAGCGCCAAGCTTGCAAGCTAACGCAAATGCCTTCTTAAGGGAGGTAGGAGCCGGATCCCACACACTCTTGTCAGCCAAAGCAGCATCTAAGGAGTTGCAGAACATGGCCACTGCCATCTCAGTAGGGAGGTCCAGGGAGGCAGCCTTCACTGCAAAACACTCAACATGAGCGGCAAGATCAGGGGCAAGGCCCTTGGAACGGAGAGTCTCAAATATTACTGAGGCCTTGGAACCCGGGGCAGCTTTCGCTGAGGAGACCAATGTGAGGAGGGAGGAGGTGTCCCCAAGCTCCTGGCTTTGACAGAGGAGGGTGCACACCCAGAGGCGGGCATCTCCATCAAGTGCATCCAAGAGGGCCACTGATCTTTGTGCGTTGTAGATGGGGGTGTCTGTGGAGGCTGAGTCCGCGGAGAGGCAGAGCTGCAGCTCCCCAAGAGCATCCAGCACCTTCTCACGGACGGCCACAGAGGGGGGGGTACAGGGTGACACCAGGGTAATATTTACCGCAGATGCGGCCAAGGAAGCTGTGGAGGGAGAGGCAGGCTTCTTGGTGATACACAACTTGAAAGAGGACAGAAGTGACTACACAGCCCACACTGAGAGGAATCCGGTAAGGAGAGATCCCAAGCTGGCTCAGATGAGGGCAAGAAGTAAACTCCACACCCAGTAGCAAAAGGCTTCAAAGGCAGAAGAAATTGGCTTGTCTATTATGTGAGAGAGAGGGGCTAAACTAACTAAGTTTGGCTCCCATCCCGGTGCAACAAACCACCAGGATGCCATCCAGTGCGCAACTGGGATGGCCGCTTGGAGAGGGGACCACAGGGAGGACACCAGGGACAACTGGGGGAAGTAGGCGTTCAAACCCATTAGAATCAGGCCGGTGAGCAACCAGGGAGTGCAAGTAGGAGTGGGGGAGGCCACCTTGAAGGACCGGGGGGAACCACATTCTTCTGAACCATGGAGGGGAGAGGAGGTGTGGGGGCACTACCTCTTCAGAACTAGGCAAAGCAAGCTCCACAACGTCCAGGTCCAGATTGTCACACGTCAGGCTCTTAACCACAGCCTCTCTGGAAAAGAGAAGACTGCTGGGGAGGTCCCAGAGACTGGCAGGGTCTCCACCTACCAGATGGGCTGATGAGGAGATTTCCCCCCACAGGTCAGGGGAGGTGGACCACAGAAGCAAGAGAAACAGAGCCAGGGAAAAGACGACAAATTTAAGAGCCGGCAGTATCATAGAAAGAACCAGCACAAAATTTGGGGTAGGATGGTATAGTTTCTGGAGAAAAAGGAGAGAAAATGGCAAGACTAGGGCAGTCTTTGGCAAATCTTTGGTAAAACAGCAGAACAGGTTTGGGTAGCCTTGCTGTTGTCTTGGGGGCCTTGGATTATAACTGCAAGCAAAAGTGGGTTCAAAACAATGATTTTTTAAAGGAAAATTCATAATAATAGAAATTATAGGAAAATTCAATTGAAATTTTGAGCTTTGAACTTTAACTTTGAAAGCAAGGGCAAAAGAGATGACAACTAAGTGAAAGAACACTTGTACAAGGAGCCAGAAGAGAAGCCGGGTTTGAAACCAGCTGGCTAAAGGTAAGCTTAGGGCAGGGGCTACACTCTAATATTTTGAGCTTTAGGGACACAACTGGTTCCAGGCAACTCAAAATTAAGAAAATTAAGGTGCAGGTGACTCCAAACTTTAATGTAAGTGGAAAATAGACAAGCAGGGGCTGAAAGTCCCCTTGCTTGGTTAAAAGGAATGGATTGCAAAAAACTGGTCACATGAAAGTTGAGGGTGAGCCTGATTGACTAGGTACAAAACTTTGCTGGATGGGCTCAGGGGGACTGGAGAGTTTTACCCCAATTTCTGAAATCAAATCTGATTGGCTGGAAGGGATGCCAGACATTTGGGGGTCAACTGGGTTATCAAGCGTTGATGTGGCAACACCTGATTGGGTGGCTCTGATAGTTTTTAAAAACAGACGACACCAGGCTAATAGGTAGTCCAAATTAACCAGGGCTTCTTCCCAGGAAGGAGCAACCAAAGGCAGGGATTCCACAGGATAAGCCAGCACAAACCTCTCATCAACTGTGTGAGCTAAATCATTCAACAAATGGAGGGGTTTGGCGGGCGTTTTGGGACCTTTCTTGGTACAGCAGGGAAAGATTGAGCGGTCCAAAGCCAGAGGTGGCAGTGAATTTACAATATCAATGGTATGATAGAACGCACAAATGGAAGTTTGGTACAGATACTACAGAAGCTTAGTCATTAACAAGAGACAGAATGGGATACCTTTCTGCCAGCCACAACCTTTGTGTACAATATTGGCTATCATTGGGCCACAGAAAAGCCACTCTTTCAGCTACTCTACAGGCAACAACTAGGACTATCACTCCTGCTATACTTGATGGTAAAACCTAGCCTGACAGTATCTCTGGACGGCTACCTCAATAAGCTGGTACAGACGTTAATACAATTACAAGCTGAAGCCTATACGGTTAACCTTAAACACAAACTCCAATACCTTGACCAAGCCAGGGCCAAGCGTCCCCCCTACAGTCCTACTGGTTCTAGATGAGATCTAATTATTCAGCAACAGAGGTTACAGACAAGAGTCTAAACTTGCCTCTCTCTGGCAAGGTCCTGTTCAAGTCATCTAAAAAACTGGCCCTGACTCCTATACATTGAAGGGGCCAGTTTCTGGGCAATTGATTACTAGAGTGCATGCACTTATATGTGTGCTGCTCCTAGTAGTCAAGAGTAAGCCTCAATGAGGACATCAACCCAAAAAAGAAAACCTATTGAAAAAAATCCATGGTTTGCTGTCCAGTTCACCAAAACCAAAAAATATATAAGAAAAATAAATTGGAAGATCTTTATTATTGAGATATCAGGCCTTGTATATACCGGACCAATTGAACCAAGGCCTGAACCAAGGCCAAGTAACAAAGCTGGTTTCCAGAGGACCCACAAAGCCAATGCCCAAGAATGGAACACTGAAGACCCATTAAGCGCCACACACAATTGATTCCCACAGAAACAGGGAAGGACACACCAAGGAAGAAACAATCCCACAGAAGGGATTCCCAGAGCACATACTCATCTGGAGCTTCCCACCTAGATGGTAGTACACCCCAAGAAGCCAGTAAAGGGAGGCAGCCATGTTGTATTCCTTAATAAGTTCAAACTTGTTGGCGCCACAGAGCATCAAGTTCCAATTAAGGGCCATGGTAATCTGCTGGTCACCACTGACAGAATCCACCCCCTTCAGAGTAGCCTGAAATGCACAACAAAGCCTTTATTCAAAGTTATCAATAGCTACCCAACCTTCCACTTGAGTAACAGTCTGGCCAGGCATGGCCCAAGCCCTGACCACTGCTTTGAGGATGCCCAACACAGTAGCCTGCTGAGTGGCCCCATTTTCTGACCACATAAACCAAACCTGGGAGATGACTCTCCAATTACTCCTCCACCTGTTGCATAGGAAATTGCCATTGTATCAAATTGCCCTCCTCCAAATCAAGATAAGTAAGGACTAGTGGCTGATAAAGAGCCAAGAACAAGGCTGCCATTAAGGGATCAGTTCCCTCCAAAGGCATAGTAGGAATCAACTTCCATTGAAACTTGGCTGATAAGTCTAAGTACTGACCATCCACGTCCACCATGGGTAACAGTTGGGCCAGAGTCTGCTCTCTCACCACTGGAGTCCTTTTGGCTCAAGCTGCCTTGGCTGGAGCCTGTTTCCTTTTAGGGATGACCACCTTATCAGTCTTTCTTTTGGGCTTTGGAGATCTTAAAGTATAGGAAGGAACTATACTACTACCTGGAGTCCTGTAGGCACTTTTAAACCCTGCCATTTAATCCAGTGGCAGAAAATGTTGCAATGTGCTAGAATGTGATGGATTAGATGAACATTAGGTTCAAAGTCAGATTCTGGAACACAATTACACATAGGCAATCACTTGACCAATTAATTGAGAATTAGTGTATTCAAGAGCATTCTAGATTTCAATCAAATTCTCTAAGTAATTTGGCAATTTGGAGGTTACACTAAGGGGCAACAAATAAGGCCTTTAATTTTGGAATCAAAGCGCCTATTTGGTACTTGAGTCTGGAAACCTAAATGGAAGTAATATCAATAATCTGATTGCTCAATCAATCTCTACTCCTGGGTGCGAAATTAATAGCTAATATTGATATTGTGATTATGTATTGATGCCAAGCCTGGCCTAATTCTCCGGCCTCCCATTCCAACAATTTCCCCTCTACTAATTTTCCACCTCCCTATATATACTTGGTTTCTATAGGAAATAAAGATAAGTTTTTACCCCTAAATACTGTGCACTCCACTTTGGTTTTACTACCCTGCATTCAGGTTAGTAATTAAACAGTTACCAGGGCTAATTCTTGTTAGCTATACCCAACAGTCCAAACATATAACAACATGTAACTCATTTTTAATCAACTGTTTGATTTAAGTCCGTTAAATAGGTCAGTTTTTTAAAGGTTTCATGGCTTTTTGAGCTTTCCTACTTGGCCAAATAATCCCTGGCATATGAAACTTACCGTGACAATGAGGGCCGCAAGAAGAAGAACCATAATTGGAGACTGCTTGATTCTCTTGCACAACAGATCCGGAGTGATTAAGGTACATATCATGTACTAACGTCTTTATATTCTTCATAGAAAAGTACATGGCCTTATGCGCCTTAAAGTGCAAACACAGGAGTTTGTTTACTTTAAGATCATTAGAAAAAACAGTGTATGCCATACAAGGAGTTAATTGGCAGCTGGTGATGAGTTGTTGACCTTCAATTTAGAAGCAATCAGCAAACTCAGCCAATGTTTCCTTAGTTCTGAAGGAAATGTGCATGAATGCATCCTTCTAAACCTCTAGACTAAAGTCACCACTAAAATCATCAATGATAAGCTGGTTCATCTCCTTCCAAGTATCAATGGTGGGCAGTTCAGGTACCACCACCTTTTGACAGGTAGGGTTCAAAGAATTAAAATTTTATTCTTCTTAACCTCATCAGAGGCCCTTTACATGAATGTTTCATAGATAGTCAAGAAGGCTGCAATGGTGGACGTTTTAGGGTCAAAGGCCTGCTTGAATGTAAGTTTGAAGATAGTTTTGAGGTTAGGTCCACCATTGTTGCTATCTAAAACAATAATGCACAGAGAGAATTCAGCTTCATATTTAGAGGGGGGTTGTTGTGTCCACATCTGGCAGACACTCTCCTCAAGAGTAGAAATGTAGCGTTTTTTGGGGAGCTCATGTTGTTAGCTTGATCAATGTGCTGCTCAGAAACGTCCAGTTGACAACCATGTGTGGTTGCCACAGTAGAAAGTTGAGTCAAGTGAGAGGTTAAAGATGCCACAGAGAGGAAAGGGGAGAATCTTTCATTTACAGAGTCAATCAGCCCACCTATTTCTTGGACATCTCTGTCCAGGATGGTGTGATTCTGCTTGAGATGGTCAACTTCATTAGCTAGGACAATCAACTCATAAAGTGCAATGGATTCAAGGACTTCCAGGCAGCCCAGGGCAGCAGCTGTTGACATCAGTGGGTCAATCAGAGCTAGTGGCGTCAGTCACTTCAGCACAGAGAGCATTAACTTCTTGCTGAAGAACAGCAACCTGAGAAGCCAAGACAATCACCTGTAGGTCAGGCTGAAGAGTTTCTTCCATGTGTCCTTGGCTACAATTAGATACACATAATTCACATATAGCATCCCATAACTTCTATTCTCTATCCAACATATCATCAGACAGAGGAGGAGGAGCTTCCACCTTGGGTGCAGACAGCTTGTCCACTTGGGCTTGGAGTTTTGCAATGAAAGAAGCAGAAGTTGTTCTTTCTTGAGCAACTTCCTCCTGTAGCACATGGAAAATTTGAGAAGTGTGTGCTGCCATCTTCTATAACTGGTCAAAGGAGTAGGCACTAAACTTGTTGAGTTGTTCTGTGAGCTGTTCAAAATAAGAGCAATAGGCATTCAGGGTGGTTTCCACTTGGTATTTCCAGGGCTGCTGTAACTGATGAAATTCATGCAGACGCTCCATGGAATATTCAGGGATGGACAAACCTGCTCAATAGAGGTAACCAGGAAAGATTTAGAAGAAATCAAATCATATTGGTTATCAGACACCAGAGAGTAAACCCACTGCTGATAAGCAGCAAACTGGTCCCAATGATTGTTTACAGCAGCTTTAAGGACAAGATTTCCTGGACAGGAAGCCCCAACACCATATGGTGATGGGCCAAAGAAGGTTGGACAAAAGACAATAGCAGATGATCAGCAGAAATAGCTGTCAAGAGAAGATGTTGCAGGAACTTTGGGGCAGCAATTAACCCATAATATTATGCTCAATTAAACTGTAGTTGAAGGCTAGTATTGGCCCCATCACAAGCTATCCTAAGGGCTACTGCCATGATCTGTTCCAAGTCAGGGGTACCCATTGGGTAAGCTACTAGGTGCAGGCCATTTTCTAGGTTTAAGACAGTGAGGACAATAGGGGGGTCTAAGATGACCTCTTCAATAGGAGAACTGATACTTTCAGGTGAAGACAACTCCTGTAGCGTGGGAGGAGACATGCCTGAAAGCGTAGTGGCAAAAGGTGTAACCAAGGGGCTTGCAACCCCTGTAGTGAGCACCATTTTTATCCTGTTCTGGGGCGCGGTATAGATACACAACAGGAAATCTTAACCTTAGGATTGAGTCTGTACTAAGCCTCAGGTTAGTTTGCAGGGAAGTTGAAACAATTACCTTGTGGCCCTGAATAATAAATTTCTGCTAGTCATAGCTAGAGAGAGGCACCAAATTACTGAAAGACACAAAGTTAAAAATGTGAATAGAACTTATCTTTTATTGGTGATAAAAAATAGAATATATATCATTTGGTGTTACTACCAAACAATATAGGGACACTAGGATCATTTTCACAGGTATGAGTGAGGCAAGTGAGTTGTATAGGGTGAGGAAGGCAAACAGTTGTATTTCCATCTTTGGAAATCAACCTATTTTAAGGGGAAAGGGCAAAAGCAAGAGATTTTTCCTTGAAAGAACCCACTAAAGGCAAAATCAAAAGAGCGTGAATATGAGCATTCACAATATTAGTTATCCTTAACCCACTTATGAGAGTGGCCAGTGATCTCTCTGTCCTTTTACCATTTTGTGTTAAACATTTTCTGTATCAGTATTGATTAGCTTCATCCAATAAAAATAAGCTATATTCACATTTTCTCTTTATGACTTTTATTTTACTTCAGCGCCATCTCCCTAGTTGTATCTATAAGAGATTTCTGATAATTATTTTTCCCAGGGCCTTAAGGCAAATACATTATTCATCCCTGAAGACTGATCTCTAGCTTAGTACAAACCCAATCCTACTTTTATGATTTCCTGCTTGTTTCTTGGTTGCTCCCAATAACACAACAAAAATGGCGCTCACTACAGGGGCTATAAGCTCCTTGGTTACCCCCTTTACAACCAACTTATCTGGTCCTTCATCTCTGCCAATTCAGAACCTGTATTTTCCTGAAGTTTCTCATCCTTTAATGAAAGAAGACATATCCGGCCTGACTATCACTCCTACTGTTTGGGACTTGGTTAATGATCCCTGTCTTGTTTCTTACCCTCTGGTTACCCTTGATCTAGATCAAATCACTTCAGTGGCCCTTGGGCTGGCCTGTGAAGGAGCTGTCTAATCTAAGTCCAGTTCAAATCTACCAAGTATTATTAGATGATAGTTGTACCTTGTATCCTGCATTACCTCCCTTCAGCAGCTGACTCTTCTACTTGCCTGATATCCTCCTTTTTCTAACCTACCTTGGTTCATCATCAGATGGTGCTGGGGCTCCACATCCACAATATCTCTTCCCTTTGTGATTCTGTATCTAATCCCTAGGAAAATTTCTCTGCCTATAAAAAGTGGGTATACTCACTATTCTCCCTTTTTTCTGATCACCAGAGAGATTTAATTACCTCTCAAGATCAATTAACTAGGTCTATTGAACATGTAAGCTCTTCTGTCCCTGATTATGTCCGTGAATGACTTCAGGAATTCCATCAGCTTCAGCAACCCTGGAAGTCCCAGGTTGACTCTTCACTCAACACCTAATGTACTAACTTTTAGCAGTTGGTTGAGCAGCTCAATAAGTTCTGTGTCCATACTACCAGGAAGTTGCAGCATTTATCTGACATTGGCTTAAAAAGTATGCAGGATATGTACAATGAATTGATAGAAGAGAAAGCTGCTGTAATTAATATCATACAAGGAGTTCAGGCTTGCTAGATTAACCAAGCAACCCCTGTGTTGACTTTCACTCTTCTGATAGCCTAGTGAGACAAGAGCAAGATTTATGGGATGCTATTTACAAGTTAAGTACCTCTACTTATAGTCAAGCTTCTCTAAAAGTCACGCCTCAGCCTTACCTGCAAGTGGCTGCTTTTATAGCCCAATTAGCTGCTTCCAACAAGATATCACAGAGTTGTGGGTGGCTTTCACTGAAGCTATCAGCTTACCAGGAGCTTCTGGGGCTAATGGTTGTTGTCCAGGGATGCATGGACAGCCTTTTTTTGTGCTGGAGAGTTGATTGCTCTGGACAATAAGGTTGACCACTTCAAAAAGGATCATGACACTCTAGATAAATACTTCCAGGAAATGACTGAGTCAATTGATTCTGTCATTGGCTTGCTCTCCCCTTGCTTTTTGATTTGCCCCTCTTTGACCTCACAACTTTCTGATCTTTCCCCTATGATGGATAGTTAAGGATGTTGTTTGGATACTACTGAACAAAAACAGGTTGTGCCTATGAGAATGAAACTTGTAACAGAACTACTCTGGTGAATCTGGAAGAGAGTGTTTATCAGTTGTAGGCCAGACAACCTCCCTCTGAATCAGAAGCTGAATTCTCCCCTTGTATTGATATGGTTGATATCAATAACAGTGACCCAACTACTGAGGCTCATTTCAAGCCTACCTTCAAACATGTGCTTGATCCAAAGACCTTCACTATCACGACCTTCATTACCATATAAAAATTACCATATGTAGGTCTTCAGATGAGATCAAGAAGGAACATAATTTTACCTGCCTCCATCCAACCTTCCAAGAAGCGGTGGTGCCAGAAGTTCCCTTTATTACCCCTTGGGAAGAAACAAGGCAACTACTGATGGATGAGTTTGGTGGGGACCTCAGCTTAGAGGCAAAGAGCAATGCATTTATGCATGTTTCCTTCAAACCTAGGGGAACTCTGGCTGAGTTTGCTGATAGGTTTTATGTGAGAGGTCAAAAATTGATAAAAAGCAAACAGTTGACTTCCCACTAAGCCTATACTGCTTGTGCTCAAGCTCTCAAGGCCAACCAGCACCCATATATGTACTTCAAAGCTCATAAGGCATTGTCACGTGTGTGAAGAGTATCAAGTCTCTCCTTAAGATATGCATCTTACCCACTCTGGGGCTGTGGTTTTTGAGAGTTGAGCTGCTGCTTCTGGTACAAATCCTTGCACTCCTCAGATCTTGGCTATGAAGGCTCAGGATCAGCCTAAATAACAGGGCTGCCACAACTGTGGTCAGATAGGCCATCACTAGCATGCCTGTACTGGTTCCTGTGTTGAAGGGAGAAATTCTTTTGGACCAAGCATCAAAGAGAGGTCAATCTAGAGGCAGAGACAATATTGATTGATAACTCTTTGCAGTCTCCCCCTTCACCTCTTTTCACCTCTGCATATGATTCATCTGATTCCCAAGCCCCTCTAATCCTTCTCCTCTTCTATGATACTTCATATGGCTCTACTATGGAGGAATATGATGCTGCAGACTTAGATGTCTATGAATGCTTGGTACTAGCTATACTAATAACCACCCTGTCCCTTAAAAACCATGCTCTGGGAGGACTACTACTGCTGCCAAGCCTTTTGCTGAAACCAAGAAAAATGTGTCAAGCCCATACCTCACCTAGTCCAAAAGGTCTCTTGCCTTGATGGAAACCCCTGAGGATGCTGAAGAGTTGGCAGAGGCTGTCTTCCAGAGCGTCTCTGTACTGCTCTCCCTTCAAGCAGCTTACAAGGAGTTCCCTGGCCTTGGATATATGATGGAGAAATGGGACAAGGAGCTGGTAGGGGCACAAGATGTCTCGGCCATCACAACTCCTTTTGGGTGTACTACACCAGAGTAGAGATATTCATCTGTCAATTATATACTTTTGGGAGCTATATAAAACAAAATAATTGTGGGAACTAAAAGGAAATGGTACTTTGTTGGTATGGATTTAGAGGACTTATAGTATCATGCAAAGCTGCATGCTGTCTGTGTATACCATGGTAGTCCCAGGGCTTGTCTGGGCAATGTTCTTCTTCAGGATTGAAGGGGTTGATCCCTGTATCAACTGGGCAGCTGATGGGAGTGCCACCCTCCTATATGAAAAGTTGGGGATGGCTCAGGGATCCCCTTCTTGAGAGAGAGCAATTGTAGATGTTGAAGCATTGCTTGGATGGAACTCAAAAATTGTAGCCAAGGCTACTGTTTTATTAGCAGCCTGTAATAAAGTATATCACACCATTAAATCAGCCATCTAACAGCTATGCTGATCTATCAAAGATTTAGGTCTAGCACACCTGCTTATCCAAAAAAAACACTGCTTTCTGGTGTGGGTACAGGAACTTATATCATCAGGAAGCTGTAGACAGGCTGAGCGGAGGGTAGCTTTTCTCTTTTGACAGCCTGGCCCACTTGTCTTTTGCTTAACTATTGCTGATAAATCTATCATCTCTAGCTCAATATCTATTTGCATCTCTAAATAAACCAAAGATTTTTGGATAAGCAAGGGCTCAGGGTCAGATCCCAGCAGACTGTCTAGAGGGTTTCAATCCTGGACAATGGGGATTTTGAAATAAATGTGGGATAATAAGACACTGTCTCCATATGGTGGGGAATCACCCATCAAATCCCCATAGAGTTCATGATTGACCACCAACACAGCTTCAGATAGCCTTTTTTGAAATTTCCTAATGAGATACTAGGGTTAGATAAAATAATTAACCCCTACCAAAAAGACCTAGATAAATAGCCTGCAAGAGAATCAGAGTGTCTTTAGCATAAAATTCAGGACATTGAGATAGCACAAGAGTTTCAGCTTCAACAGTAGGGGGAACAGCTCCAAGATTGACAGGCATTTAATTGACACTTGGAAATGACAACAGCAAAGTGCTGACAGCAGGCCCCCATCTTCCTGGAATAATTCGGCTAAGGATTAAATTGTAGGGGATGTAACGCAACAACCCAACTACTGGATGCATCCTTAAAATAAAATTTGACCAAGGGATATGTGATTTTTATTGAGTAAATTTTGGGAGGACTAAACTCTTAAGAGTTGAAACAGTGAAGATTATTCAATATATATCAAAAATTGACTAAGAAATACCACCTGGATCCTGGGCTCCTATCCCTTCCATATTGTCAAGTGAGTATCTGGTCCAGGTTGCAAAGAACCCTTGGGTGACCAATTTCTGATGGCCATGCTGATAAATAAGTTCATATCTGGTGACCCTTAAATTACGTCAATTTATCAACCTCAACTTACAGGGAGGAATCAGATTTGACTGGAAAACGGAGCAGCTGTAACCCATTCATGATCAACCGTTTGATTCAAGTCCGTTAAACCAGTCAGTTCTGTTAAAGGTTTTCTGGCTTTCCAAGATTTCCTACTCGGCCAAATAATCCCTGGCATTATAGAACTTAACATGGCAGGGATAGTCTGTTTGCTTTTGGTGGTCTGCTGACCAGTACCTGCCTGTTCAGCTAAACCTTGCCGGGAAGGGAAAGGTTGCCAGTTTTAAAGAGCTTTAAAGCTGATATCTGCAGCACCCGCTTCATCTGCCCTCTATCTCCATATTTGCCAGGGAGCCAACCCTGAGCTTCCAGCTGGCTAGCGGCTTTGAACTGGCCAGCTGCGGACCGGGGGCAGAGCCCATCAGGGGATTGGCCCAGACTCAATTAGGTAGGACTTTGACTCACCCTCCCAGGACCACAGGCAGGCGGTTGGGACATCAGTGTCTATTACTCCTGTGAGAGTAATGTGTACTATCCCAAATAGCTTGTTATCATGGTCCAGGGGAAGCTTGAGGGTGGATGCAGGCATTGGCTTGGGGGTGATGGGTGGTTCCATATCTAATTGGTAGGCAGGGAGGAAGTTGTATTTATCTCTGAACAGGCAGGGCTCAGTAGCGTACCAAGGGCCCTTCCTGTTGTATCTGGTTAATGCTTTGGTTTGGACCAAGGGATCCTGTGCTGATATCTTGTCAGAGGTGTAGTCCTTGCATTCAGGATTCAAGGGGTATTCCATAAAATGAACAGGACTAAAAGGAGCACCTGGCAGACAATAAGTAGCTGGCAGGGCAGCAGAAGGATCGACAATGTTTGAGTTAACTGGCAGATGACTAGGATAAAGTATGCCAACAGTTGGGGAAACTAATATCTCATAACCTTTATTTAAAAATGATGGTGGGGGTTGATCTTGGCTCAGCAGATACTTATACCACGCTGCCAGGCCTCATCTCCTGATCTGGTTTCTTGAGCTTGGGCAGATTGGCATTGGGGGTCTTAGATGGTGGAGTAGTGTTTGGCACTGGCGGTTCACCATTGGCCACCTCTAGATAATAACACTTTGAATCCTTCTGTTTGGCATCTCGGGGAAACTCCCAGCATCAGGAACTTGTGGTTTGCTGGCAAAGCTATGTGGAGCAGGCAAGGATCCAGATCCTGGCAGGTTGGCATTGACTTTATCAACCAGTTGTGGGCTGTCAAGTTCCCAGTCTTTGGAACTGGTGGTTTGCAAAGGGCTTTTTCCAGGGTTCAACCCTGGCTCCATACTTTGGGGTTTGGGTATGACAATATTCTTTCCTTGTACCCCTGATAACTTCCCTACTCGGAGATTATATCAGGATCAAAGCTGGCCAAGAATCCTGCTCAGGGAGATCAATTGGCAGGGTACATTCCAGCCTTAAGGCATGGTTTTTGGTACTGGGTAAGGGTGGCGCAAAGATGTACCCATACTTTACATTAGGATAACCTTCAGTTTCTCGAAGAAATCTGGATCTTCTAAGCTGCATGGATACTGGACATTATATAAGTTAAATTTATGATACTCTTATTATAATTATTCCACTTTATCTTGTATTGTATACTTCCCAGAAGGATATGGTTGGCAAGGTTTTTGTGGGGTTGATTGAAGTCTATCTAGGGTTTGATGGGTTGGTAATGGAATCGGGACAGTCTTGTTGATTAGAGACGGATGCATAGATCAGATATCAATCGATTGGTTGTTACCGGATCAAACTCCGGGGGTAGCTGGCCAATCAGGACCCCGGCCTAGCGGTACCGCCGAAATGAATGCGATGGGGGCGGTTAAGAAGATGTAGCTCTGGGTTAGGATAAAGTTGATTGATGCTCGATTTTTGTGCCACGGATAAACTTTTCACCGAGGCTCCAGGGATATGGTTTATGAAGCCCTGGGAGTTGATGCATCGAAATCTATAGTGTAGGCGATCCGGAACAGGTTGTTCAACTATTTATTGCTTGTTTATATCCCATGAAAGGTTGGTTCACCGGGTGGGGATAAGTTGTTACTTGGGTGACGGAGATTTATTGTTGATGGCATGTACCCCGTTGTGCGGGTACGGCTTAGTTCAGCACAAGTTATTTTTTCTCGACCTTTGGGAATTGGGTTCAATCGGGAGGGCTTCGAGCGGATTTAAATCCGGATTCCTCGGCAGAATGCGGTTTGATAACACCTTTGCCTGCAGTTAAACGACACTTGTTTGAAGTTAAGAATTTGGCCAATCAGATGCAATGGATTCGATGGCTCAGTTTCATAGCCATCAGCTTAAACTTTTGATGCTTATTGATATTTGCCCGGCCTTATTCGGTACATTAGATGGCTACAGCCAATGATATCCAGCCGTGTCTTTCTGGCCAGCCAATCAACCGGTGGCCAGTCAGGTGATGTATGGAGTGTTTCTAGATAGCTGGATCCAAGACTGGTTGTATAGAATGTCTGGTGATTTAAGCTGGTGGAGAGGGTCAGTATAGCAGTCTTCTAAATATGTCAGGGGGAGGTTGGATAGATTTTCTTTGTGAATGCAAATGCGGCTTAGGATTTTACTTCTCCCACGGCGAAGCATCATCGACAGGGTAGATTTGGAATTTATACTTTCGTGGAAGTGGCTCAGGCAAGTTTAATTCCGTTAAAGATTTGGTTTTGTTTGGCAATTTATTTTGTGTGAACCTGGAGGAGAATTCCTTTGGCTTGCCTTTGGCTTGTTTCGGGGGTAGAGGTTAAGCCTATGTTCTGGATCGGCGCTCAGGCTTTGATTTCTAGCCAGGGGTAGTTCCAATGTGGAATAACCACTGCTGCCGGTGCCGCGTATAAAACCACCTCGGTCTCAGCCATGCCATCATGATCCTTTTACTCACGGTGGTCTTGCTGCTCCTTGCGTCCCTTGTGCTGCTGGCACACCAGTGGAAGCCCGAGCCCCGCATCGCCCCCATCCCCTCGTTAAGCTTGTTGCAGACGCTCAAGCTGATGTTCCAAGACATCAGCTATAACGATGCCCATGCCATGACGCGTCAAGTCACCGAGGAGCACAAGGTGATGCGGATGGTTAGCTTCGGTAACTGGGCGGTTGTCGTCACGTCAAAGGACGCCGTCCCCGCCATCCTCAGCGACTCCGCCACCTTCCCCAAAGCCATGCTGACCGATGCCATCCCCGGGACCCTCTTTGCCCGCTACATGGGCAATAGCCTTGCCTTTAGCCACGGCGCCGATTGGAAGCGCCAGCGCAGCATTGTCTCCCCTCCCTTCCGCAAGATGTTCAGCATCCAGCTGTTCCACCAGCTGGCGGAGCAGTTTGTTGCCCAGATGAAACCAGGCGTATCCTTCGATCCCCATGTCTACACCCAAAAGATCACCATTGACGCTCTCGGCAAGGCCCTGCTTGGTCTAGAGTTTGGCACCCTGGGAGGCAACAACAGTGAGTTTGTCGAGGCGTACCGCGGTGTCACCGATGTATACCTGCATTACACCTACCTCGCCATACCCTGCTTGGACTCGCCAAATAACCCCTTCCGCGCCCAAGCCTTCCGGGATATGCGCTTTGTGGAGGATTTCCTTGCCGACACCATCCGCCACCGCCACCAGGACCTCAGGGATGACTCCACCGACATTCTCAGTTTGATGCTCAAGGCAAAGACCTCGCTCTCGGACCAAGAGCTCATGTACA
Source organism: Entomophthora muscae (assembly GCA_014839935.2). Lineage (NCBI taxonomy): Eukaryota > Fungi > Entomophthoromycota > Entomophthoromycetes > Entomophthorales > Entomophthoraceae > Entomophthora > Entomophthora muscae. The sequence goes on from QTSX02000712.1 coordinate 530,597, forward strand.
ACATGAAGATGTTTATTGTTGCTGGCCATGACACCACCTCGTTTGCCCTCTCTGCCGCCATGTTCCTCTTGGCCCAGCACCAAGAGATCCAACGCCAACTGCACCATGAGATCATGCGCACCTGTGGCACCCGCCCTCCAACCCATGACGATCTCAAGCAGATGCATCTGCTGGATGCCGTCATCAAAGAGACCTTGCGCATGTATCCTCCCTCGGCCATCCTCGCCCTGCGCATCGCCACCAAGGATACTACCATCTGCGGCTACGATATCCCCAAGGGGACCGGCATCATCCCCGACGTCTTTGCCATGCAGAACGATCCCGAATATTGGCCCGAGCCAAACAAGTTTATCCCATCCCGCTTCCTCGATGCTCACGGCAAGCCCCTGGAGAAACTCCCTGGGCCATGGCTCCCCTTCAGCGGTGGGGAGCGCACCTGCTTAGGGCTTGGCTTCTCCCTTCTCGAACAGAGGGTCGTTCTGGCCAAGACGATTGCCACCTACAACATACACTTGCAACCGCCTGCCGCCAACATCTCCCTCCTCAACTCCATCATCCTTCGGAGCAAACCTTTCCACGTCAAATTTCTTGAATGGCAGTAGCTACCCAATAAAATATATACCAGGATTACTCAACTTACTTTCACCTAATAACAACTACAACAATTATACAAATCTAACTATAGCCCATTTAACATGACAATACATTTGCATTTCTTATGTAACCTACTTCAATTACAAATTTATAGACCGCGGTTGAATTGCGCTTAACCAGGGTAAAATAAAGCCCTATAGAACATCAATAAAGATATACTTACAGGCAGTCCCAAATAGATTTAAACCTTGCCCATACCATCCAGCAATCTAACCCTTCCCCACCTAAACCAACTGTTGATTTATATACCGAAAAGTAAATAAATGCCATCCAGTTCAATTTAATCCCATTACCAGAATTAATCTGATGCCAACTAAAACTGCATTTAAAATAAACTTCATCAGCTACCAGCTATTACAGTCTCTGGTATCATCTAAATTGGGAATAAAATAAATGCCTTCCAGTTGAATTTAACCCCATTACCGGAACTAATCTAATGCCAACTAAAACTGCATCTCACCTAAAAGCTTATGTATCGCCAGCAAATCAGGCCACCCAGCCCTTGGCCGATGCAAGTCTGAGCTTGGTTGAAATATCTAAACCAAACTACACCAGCTGCTCCTGGGACGGTAATCGTATCTGGGCCAAGGTTTAACCGGGCAGGTTTTTTTATTGAGATAAGACATTCGAGTGAAATTTCTCTAAACGGGTTGCGGCAACCCCAAGCAAGCTGTATCATTGCCCCTATACTGGGATGAAATAGTTGCCCAGCGTCAGCTCAGCAATAAGCAGCTCAGCTGATTTGAGAGATGTATATGAACTAATCCCTACGCTTCAAATAATCCGATAGTTGATTAAACCGATTGCATTTGACATAAGTTATATCCCAACTCCATTGCTGTTGTCATACCTGGGATCCATAGCAATCTCCCGCAGATTATGGAAAATAGCTGCATGGTTTTCAGAGGGGAATTTACAATATGATACCAGACAAATCAACCATCAAGCCAAGATATAGTCACCCTCAAATTTACTAAAATATAAGTGGATCATAAAATAAACATATGCCTAATCTTCTTGATATTGAGCTCTATATAGGTGTAATCGATCCTTGAAACTGACTCCTCAGTCATGAAAATTCTGGGCAGTAAAACACCCAACTTGCACATGTGGCATCATCCAAAGCATGCTGCAGCAACTTATCAATCAATCTTAATCAAGAGTATCCTTCAAAAAGGAAATGGATGTATTCACCGCAGATCTGGTATTTTTTTAAAAATGATGGTATCAGGCTTCACATCCAGCTTTCTAATTAGGCCAGCCAAGGATTTACCATTAATTGTTTATGTCGTAACTGTGCTGTTTTAGCAGTGTTACAAGGGGGAAAATATTTAGAAACTAGATAATATTCTTTATTGAGAGATAATGATTATATAGTTAGTGTGAATCATGGATAACAGGAACATGATAGCGTTGATCACACGGTGGGATAGTGAAGGGGGTGGCTTGATCCTGGCAATGAGTCAGGCGCCAAAACAAGGTATCCACCGTAAGGGATCATCATCTGTTCATGTTGTCGGATTTGGAAATTTGAGTTGACTTCCTAGTCTGGCTTCAAGTAACTGGATAATTGGGTTGTGGGTCACAAACCCGCTTACTCAAAACCTTGTTGGTGGGTTGAGCCTGCTGTTTCAACACCCCCCAACTGAAGGTTGGCCTCCTCTGGGGGCAGGTTATCAGGGAGGTTTTCAGGAGCCCAGGCACCATACTGGACTAACTGTTGTTCTGTGGCGGGTAGGGAGGTCTCACGCTGTCTCTGTCTTGCTTTGCAGGGTCTCAGGCAATCACAGTGGAGAATTTGTCTTGTGTATGTTTCCTGAGTCCTTGTACAAGGTAAGTGTTATTTTTGTTAACTTTAGGATGATTGCTGGGCCTACTTTTTTGGGTTATAGTTTACTTTTTTCAATATTTATGACCCAAACTTTGTCACCAACCTCATGTCTGTTCTGGATGGGGACAAATATCTTTTGTAGACACTTGTTTTCTCTTTCTGTTTGATCACCATTGGCCTCTATGGCCTGAGGATCTGAACAAGGGGGACCTTGCTGTGACCGTATGACAGTCACTGTTAAGTATTTAGCCAAATAAATACTCCAAGATATAAAGTTGCTCTGTTTTTGCTGTTTGTTTTATGTAGATAGGTTTGGTTGGAATTCTTCAGATAAAGATTCCCAAGAACTTAGTATCTATATTCAATAAAAGAACAGAAGGCAAGATTGGAAAAATCAATCTTGGAGACTAGGTGTCTCAAAAACAATTTAATTAATTGGGAAGATTAATTAATAAATACATGGGAATATAATTAATGAGGTTTTAATTATATTGGTTAATTGCCTTGACTGTTTCAAGAAGTTTGGTTAAGGTTAATCAAAAGTAAACCCCCAAATTTTGGGTTAAAAGCGCCAAGGCGCCGCCTAGTGAATTTTGCTGGGCGCTGTGGTGGCTCCTGGTTCAAGTTTTGAAGCATTTTAATGGGTTTTAAAGCAAAACCCCATTAAATGTGAAGATAAATAAATAAAGGCAATTATGCCTAGGGATTCAGGTTTGATCAGCTGGTTACCAGTTAGAACATCAATAGCTGAGTTTTGAGATGTGTAATCCACAGGGTTTTGGCGCCGGGAGCTGGGGAAGTTTCATGCTGAATTGGTACATTGGGATGAATGGAGTCAGGTGATTTCTTCCCATTGTAGGTTGTTTTTCATAGGTTGAGAATTATTGGTGATCTTTTAGGTAAAGATCTAGGTTTGAATGACTTGTATGTCATAGATCACGTGATATGAATCATAGGTTGATTCAGGAGCTAAAGGGGTTTTTAGCCAAATATGCCCCAAATGGTATATAAGCAAAAACAGGTAATTTTAAATAAAGATATATTGTCAATTTTGACGCTTTCCCCTCAACTTCTTTTTAATTATCATGTCTTCTTTATTACTATTGGAAAGAGAAAAATTTGGAGTTCTTTGTGTTGAGGCCGCTGCTGCAAGAAAGGAAGCTCCTACCAGCTTGCTTGAGGAGGCTTGGGCAAGTCTTGAGGTCTCTAAGATTGCACCTGAGGAATCTTTGGTAGAAGTAAAAGCAGCTTTTGAAGAACTATACTCCAAATATTTTGCCAGAGAAGGAACCCTGGCACAAGGAAATCAAGTTTATGCATGAGACTCCTGGAACTTGCTGTTAGGGGTTGATGAAATTTTGCAACAAGTAAAGGACAGAGCCAATTGTGAAGTTGAGGCGTTGAGAAACAGAGAGAAAAAGAGTGTCAAAATTATTGCTCATTGGAGAGATGACAATAAAGTGTTGTCTCACAAAATTGCCTCCCTAGAGGCAAAGCTACTTGAAGCTTTGTCACAGAAAGGTACCAGTAACAAGAGTCGAGGGCACAATAACAGTAAGTTTCACTGGTTAGGCCTGGATCCGTCACACTTGCTTGGAATTTCCAGCCTGGGTCCTGATAGTGCTTGAATGATATTGGGCTGTGTGCCATATACCAACTCAAAAGGGCTTTTCCCAGTGGATCTGTTCACATAAGTTTGGCATACAAGTATTGCAGTTGGTAGCTGCTTATACCAGTCTTCAGGTCTTCCGGCAGTGAGCTTGGCCAAGGCTTGCATGATGCTGCTATTTAACCGCTCCACACGTCCATTGGCCTGCGGGTGGTATGTGTGACGGAAATAGCGGTATAATATGAAGCTGTCTCTAAATGGCGGGGAATTACCACCCAAATCCATATAAAGTTAATGATTAACCACCAACGCAGCTTCAGATGCCGTTTTGTAAAATTTCCAATGGAGATACTAGAATTAAGTAAAATAATTAATCCTAATCAAAGTAGCCCAAGATAAATAGCCTGCAAGAGAATCAGAGAATCTTCATAATAAAATTCTGGACATTGAGATGCAACATAATTTTCATTTCAAAGACAGGGGGACCACTCCAATATTGGAAGGCATTGAATTAACATTGGGCGGTACCAACAACAAAGTTCCAACTGCAGGGCCCCATCTTCCAGCAATGATCTGGCTTAGAATAAGATTGTAGGGAATGTATCACAACAAGCCAACTACAGGATGCATTTTTAAAAAGTAAATTAGACCAAGGGATATTTGATTTTTATTGAGTAAATTTTTGGGAGGACTCAACTCTTAGAGTTGAAACAGTGAAAATTATTCAATATATATCAAAAATTGACTAAGCAATACCACCTGGATCCTGGGCTCCTATTCCTTCCACATTGTCAAGTGAGTAGCTAGTCCAGGTTGCAAAGAACCCTTGTGTGACCAATTTCTGATGACCATGCTGATTAATAAACTCATATCTAGCAAACCTAAAATTATGTTGATTTATCAATATCAGTTTGCAAGGGGGACTCAGTTTAAGCTGGCAGACTGGAGCAGCTGTAACCCATTTTCAATTGACTGCTTGATTTAAATCTGTTAATTGGGTCAATTTTGTTAATGGTTTGTTGGCTTTTCAAGCCTTCCTACTTGGCCAAATAATTCCCGGCATGATGGAACCTACCTTGACAGTATGGTGTTGTCACGGTGTGCTTGACCCCATTCTTGGTGAGGTATAAATTGGTTTCTTCAGAGGTCAATTCTTTGCCTCCGTCAGCTATCAGGAGTTCTGGCTTTCCAAACTTGCTGATTATTTCTTTTCCTATGATCTGCCACACGCCATTGCCAGTGTATGCCTTTACTGCTTGGGCTACTGACCATTGTGTAGCAAAGTCTATTGTGGTGATGATGTATTTCTTATCATTGTGTTTTCCTGGCATGGGGCAAACAATGTCTAAGGCCCACACCTTGAAGGGTAGTTGCATGCAGATAGGTAGTACTGACTTTGGTGGGGTTCTGCTTTTTGCAAATTTCTCACATACCTTGCATTGGTCCAGGACTTCTTGAATGTCATGGTACAGGGTTGGCCACCATGCCTTGTGTTTAAGAAACTTGTATAGGTTGCAACTTTTGGTGTGTCCTAGGTCCCTATGGTAACGTAGGATGGTTTCAACTTGCTGATGAGTGGGAACATAAGGAATGGTGGTTCTGTCAGATATTTTTTAATGTAAGGTTCCATATATGTCTGCAAATAAGTGCTTGCTCTTAACGACTGTTTCTTTTGTTATGTCTGTAGTGCCAGGAGAAAACCTTTGTCCTTTGTCTGAAGTACCAAGAGGGGCCAGTCTGGGTCAAGCCCATTTTCTCATCTTCTGGCACAGATGTACAGGCGCAAGAGTGTGTCCACCATGGCAATTTCTGGGCCAGGTTTGTATTGTATGAGCATATTGAATCTCTCTAAGAGTTTCATCCAGCAAGCTTGAGGGTGGGATAGGTTTGCTTGGGTTTTGAAATATATGGGCAACTTGTGGTTGGTCAGCGCTGTGAATTCTTCCTGTTGTTCTAGATAATAACGCCATTTGACTAGGTAGTGTACAATGGCCAACAACTCTTTGTCATGTATGGTATATTGACGCTTGCCATCTGTCAATTTTTGTGATTTGTAGGCTATGGGCAGGAAGTCACCATCATTTTTTTTTTTGATCTTTAGTACTCCCTCAATGTATGTGTCTGAGGCGTCGGTCTCCATTTGGTACTCCCCATTGTGTTTGGGGTATTGCAGGATAGGCACTGTTGTGAGTTTCTCCTTGAGGCGTCTAAAGCAGAGGTCATGCTGGGGGGTCCACACAAACTTGGATTTGGTGCCAGTTATGGCAGATAGGGGTGCCGTCAAGACGCCGCAGTCAGGTATAAAGCAGTGTACATAGGCCACCATTCCCAGGAATGTGCAGAGTTCCAACTTGTCCTTGAGTGGTGGCATCTTGTAGATGACCTGTATCTTTTAACTGTTGGGCTTGATGCCGTCTTTTGAGACTATATGCCCTAGAAAAGGCAGTTGTTTGCAGAAGAAATGGCATTTGGAAGGTTTGGCTAGAAGCTTGTGTTGTGCCAGGGTAGCAAAGACTGCCTCTAAGTCTTTGTGGTGCTGTTCTACTGAGGGGCTATAGACAATAATGTTGTCCAGGTAGACTAAGGCATTCTTGCCTATGTGAGGGGCAAACACCTTGTTCATGAAGATCACAAAGATTGAGGGGCATTTGTCATACCAAAGTTGAGCACCACACACTTGTAGGAGCCGTATTTAGTGCAGAAGGCTGTTTTGGGGATATCTTCCTCAATAAAAATCTGGTTGTAGCCTGTGGTTAGGTCAATCTTGGAGAAGACTGTGGCCCCACCCAAAGCATTGAAGAGGTTGTCAATCAGTGGTAATGGGTAACAATTATTGATTATAACTTTGTTTAGTGCTTGGTAATCTGTGACTAGGCACAGAGTGCCATTCTTCTTGGCCACAAAGAATACGGCAGACCCAAAGGGAGATTGTGAAGGGCAGATAAGTCCTTTCTCCAAGGCTTCCTTGAGGTAGGCATTTAGGGTGTTGTCTTCATTTGGAGTCAGTCAGTAGATGGGTTGCACTTTGAGCACAGCTCCTTTGAGTTGAATGGAGTGTTGGATATGTTTTTACAGAGGTAACCCAGGTAAAGCCTCCTTGAAGATTTCTGGATGATGGGCTACAATTTTGCAATCCTGAGGCGTGAAGGTATCCTGATGGTCCTTGAAGTGTATGATCTTATACTGGCAGGAGTCCTAGTCAATTTTCTTCAGGTTTTCCTTTTTGTCCAGAGTCTCTGTAATGCGCATAAAGATGTGCTTGCGTAGGAGTTGGTCCACTGAGTCTGGGTAGATCTGGTGGTTGACCCCTTGACATTTGATGGTCAGTACTGAGGTTGCCCAGTCCACGTGGGGGTTGTTCTTTTGCAGCCAATACAAACCCAGTACATATCAAACTTTGGGAAGTCAATGATGGGACCTTGGATGGTGGAATGTAGATTCTCGAGCATGGCAGAGAAGGGGGTGGCTTCCCTTGTTTCTGCAATGTGATGTTTATCATCTAAGACAATGTTTTTAATCTGCAAAGGATTAGTGGCTAAATTGAATTTGTCCACAAAGCTGCTGTTAACTAGGGTTTAATCTGCGCCCAAGTCCAGGAGTGCCAAGCCTGTGTAACTGTGAAAGCAGAAAGGGTAAGACATCAGTTTATTGGGATGTCTGACAATGTTGTAAAGTACCAGGTCCTCTGAGGGTACTTGTATAATTGAACATTGGTCCATGTCCTTGGGTCAGTACTCATCATTGGGCAAGTCAGGAGTTGTTCAGGGAGAGCTTGGCTTACTTAATGCTCTCCCTGGGCTTTTCCCTTGTCTTGGTTGCCCTGTGTGGCAGTGATTCAGAAATGGGTACAATTTGATTGGCCATTGTTCCCACTTCCCCATCCATTTGAGCCTGCAGGTTTATGGTCTGTGTTGTTTTTGTTATTCTCAGGGGGTGGTCAATTGGAGCGCCTGCCTGGGTGAGAGTCTTTGGGTCTTTCTTGTTTTCCAGTTTGCACTTTGTGGAGAGTGTTGGATGTTTGTTCTGCCTTCTCTGCTTTGCAATACATGCTCTTTAGATTGGTCACTTGGTACAGGTTCATGTGTCTCATTACATGCAACTTGAGTGTGTTGTAGTACCTGAGGTGTGTGGCTGTAGTGTCAAAGGCCATGTCAGAGGGTGCATGTAGGCGGAGTTCTTTGTAGGCGCGGGTGAGTTCCTTCACGGTACCCGTCTGGGTTAAATTCTTTACTTGACATATGATCATGAGTGCGGTATCCTTGAGCACAAATCTAGCCAAGAAGTCTTGTTTGAAGGTATCCCTGTCCTTTTTGGTATGTTCTTTGTGCCATTTATTGCACCAGGTGCCATCATTGTGAGTCAGTTGTATGGCTAATTCTGCAATCCAAAATTGCTGTGGGCATTCCATCTGGGCCAGTTTGCTCTGGGAGGACTGGATCCATGTGGCAGTGTTGTTATTGTTGGCCCCATAAAAGGGCTCCAAGGCAGCGCTACAGATTCTTTGGGCTACGTAGGCTGGCATAGTGCCTTCATCTGTTGGTCATGGAATGGCAGCAGCTGTTTGGAAGAAATCTTGTGCAGACATGGTGTTGAAGACAGGCAGCAGGATCACTGTGTTCTGGTACAGGAAAAAACCATCAGGTATCTTGGCACCATGGGTGTACAGAGTCCAGTCTAGAGGGAGGCCAGACATGATTCTATCAAGGATTTGTTGGCCACAGCAAGTAGGGGCAACAGGCAGAATTTTGGGGAATAAAGTAGGATGGAGAACCTACTTCTGCTACCAATGTCAAAACTGTGCTGTTTTAGCAGAGTTACAAGGGGAAAAATATTTAGAAACTAGATAATATTCTTTATTGAGAGATAACAATTATATAGTTAGTGTGAATCATGGATAACAGGAACATGATAGCGTTGATCACACGGTGGGATAGTGAAGGGGGTGGCTTGATCCTGGTAATGAGTCAGGCGCTAAAACAAGGTATCCAACGTAAGGGATCACCATCTGTTCATGTTGTTGGATTTGGAAATTTGAGTTGACTTCCTAGTCTGGCTTTGAGTGACTGGTAATTGGGTTGCAGGTCACAAACCTGCTTACTCAAAACCTTGTTGGCGGATCAAGCCTGCTGTTTCAACATTTAGAAAGGATCATCCCTATACTAGAACTGCAGACAAAGATCTATCTCTCCTGCCTTCATTAAGAGTTTTTATAGCCTTGAAGTGGAGTTTTAAAGGGATAGTAATCTTTTAAGTGTCAACCCTTGGTACCAAGAGCTTGTTGAGTCAACTGTAATAAAAAGGCTTGCTGAGATTCAAATGTATTGAGAAAACAAGGGATAAAACACCAATACTAAGAGCGGTTGGAAGCAGAACAACTCTCAATATCAAATCTTGTGAAAACTAAACTCCAAGTAGAGGCATTGGAGGGAGGCAACCAAAAAAGTCTAAGCCAAGGATAATAAAGGCATCAACTTGGGAAATAAGACTGGATCTTGCAATTAAATGATTTGCAAATTGGTTAACCATTTCCTCAATTTCAGGCTCAGGGGTTGCAGTGAGCAGCGCAAAGGCCAAGGACAATGCAAAATTGACACTGCAGCTCACAAGAAGTTAGACAGACATATATGTTAATAAAAGTTCTATTATTACATAGCTTTTAAACAGCCCATAAAATTGCTGATTTAAATAACTTAGGGCTTTATTGAACTACTGGGGTAGTTCTGAGCTCCAACCCAGCCCATATGGGTACTTAGGATTGAATTCTTGCAACATCAGGGGGAATTTTACAATCATGTCATTTGATGAAAACCAAAAGTTTTATGCATAAAAGGCCAATCTCTTGGTTGAAAAGCACCAGATCACCTGATTCCTGGGGTTTAAGGCTTTAAACTGCTGGTTGGAAGCCTCAGTTGAACCAGCCACATGTCTTGCTGCATCACACCTCTGATTGCTAGCTTGATTAATGCCAGTGTATTACTGCAAGGGCTCTGCTTCAGTTCAACCTCTTTGATGCTTGCCTTGGTGGGGCAGAACAATTCTGGTCAAGGTGGACCCATCCCTGGCAGTTCAAGAGATCATGACAGTGGATTTTGGTCAGTTAGACTTTGGGATGATTGCTGGACGCCTTAGGGTTCTCTGGGTAACTGCCATGAGATATTTCTTAGGTGTTTTGAGGCAGGAGACCATCTTGTTGGAGCTGGTATATTTCCAATGAGGATCCTCATATGTAGAGGCATACCATACCACAATATCAGGTTTGGGAACCAACCCTGACCTCAAACCCACCCAGTGACACAGATAGTGCCATCCTGGCCAGGTTTTTTGTCCATAGAGAATAAGCAGCAGCACCTGGTACAGAAATAGCCCAGGGAAGCTCTGGCTGGTTAAGATCTGGCTATCCATGACAGTTGGGCTGCGGCAAACCATGCCAAAGCTCTGTTAGGGTTGAAAATTGGGCCCAAAAGGGCACTAAGCTGCAACCCCTGGTTATTTTGTGCCCCAGAGTTGATCCCTGGCACCGCTTAACCTTTCTTACTTCTGGAGATTGATTGACAAAATTTAAGCCTTTCTACATTATTGCCCTCCCTGATCCCAATATTGGCTGATAAATCACCTGAGCTGGTGCAGTGGCCCAAAAAACTCTATAACTGTTAAGCCCAGGGGCTCTGTTTAAGCTTTAAAATTTTGTTTGACAGGTAACAGAACTAATTATTGCCTGTGGGGCTGTGGGCTACCTTGCTGTCTGTAGCTTTGATTCTGTTGTGCCTGTGGGCTGCTTTATGGGTCCCTGATCTTGGGATTGAGGGGATTGTGGAGCCAACTTGTAAGATCTTATACTTACAAATCCAGCAACAGCTTTCCAGTCACTTCTGTTTCTCCCATCAGCTTTATTTTTCTTTGGTTGCACTCTGCCTGTGCCTCTGCTTGGATACTTCTGTCTGCACATTTCCATTTTATTTTTCATACTACCTCTCAATGCTTTGATAATTTGGTATTTGATTTCTTATTTCATGAACACTTTGGGGTTTTCAGGGGCTCCACCATGACACCCCAGTCAGGTGCCAATGCAGGCATCATCATATCTGAATATCCAGTATCTTTCAGGTTCATTTTTATGGTATGCTTATCCCAGGGCAAGCTCACTACCCATGCTGAATATAGCTGGGCCAGGTCTGAAATCACACTCTACACTACAGAACCAGTGGTGGTGCTGATGTTCCATAAATCAACTGCAGATCACATAGCTTTTTAGCATACTAAAGCTTTTCTGGACGCTTCCATAAACGCAGCCCCAAAAGTGCCATAACACAGGTGGTAACCTCATTAGCTGGGATCCTGTGTGGCTCTTTTAGCCGCTTCTCAGAAGGGGCCCATACCTTATTAGGTTTTGGTAAATTGTCCTCATGGGTATAGGTACAAACTATTTTTAGAGGCTATGCCCAATAGATATAAGTAAACACTGACCATCTACATGATCTATCTGATCTACAGATAAAGTATAATATAAATTCAGAGCTCTAATACAAGAAACATAGAGCTGATGCTCTAGCTACCCCATTTTATGCAACCTAATATCTTGCTTGTTGTGTAGCTTACAAAATTTGTGGCATAGTCAGAGCATAGAGCCAATGGACTAGATTAATATACACAGAACTCTAAATATAGCACTGGCCCCTTTACTCATCAGGTGATAGCTATTTTTAAAGCCAGAGTTTTATACAATAACCACAGGGACTGAGATCTGCAATCACCCCTGTTCCACCCACTTCACCCATGACGGAGGAGAATTATGCTATGCTGCATACTATGGCTACTCTGGATAGCATTAGACCACTTGCCTTGTTTTTACCCCCTCAAGACTTCTCTCATCCAACCAACACCCTTATACCCCTCCCCACCTGATCTGACTATCAGGAATTCAACCCAGGGCAGCTGCAGCTAAGTGTTTACCCTTGTTGTGAATTATCCTATACCTAGATGCATCAAGAAGTTCCTTCATAAATCTTCATCACGGTATCTGGTGGCCAACCAACCCCACCCTGGAACAATTTTAGAGAGCCCCCATTGTTTTTTGTTTACACTTTATTCAGTACTCCACTGTAAAGTAGCCTTGGACAATGCTGGATGGTTATTTGAAAGATCTATTTTTTGGGATATATCTGAAGGAAGCTTTATTAGAAGCTGTTCTGTAGCTGTTCCTGATTAGAAGAGTTACTGAAGATGGGGGGAACTTTTTAGACTGGATACCAGCCTTTTAAGAGTGGAAGGGTATGCTTTGGGATGTAGCTTTGGTGGTTCTCT